>OX422209.1:715663062-715990663 GCA_949130495.1 Sambucus nigra | reverse complement strand
AGTGAGTGGGTGTGGAGGTTTTCAGTGAGTAACATAGCGTTGGGTTGGGTTGGGTTGGGGGGGGGGGGGGGGGGTTGAGGTGTAAAAAAATATTCAATTGACACGTGTGTCCGTTGCCGCTGGCGTGGACCAATTACAACATAGGAATTAAAATTACTTGGTTGTTAGGTGTTTTTTTGTTAAAGTTCATTAAAATATTCTTTTAGGTTCACTTGTGAACCTCTCCCTGTCTCTCTCTCTCTCTCTCTCTCTCTATATATATATATATATATATATATATATATATATATATGGAAAGGAATAATAATTTTGGGCTAATTTTTTTTATGGTTTTCAAACATTTCAATAGGATCATAAAAAAATAATCAGCTCAAAATGATTTTTTTTGCTATTTTAAAAAAATCCGTCAAACTTTGTTAGTTTTTAAGTTGTTAAAAACTAACATAGTTTGATCGATTTTTTAGAAATTGTAAAAAAAATTATTTTGAGTTGATTTTTTGATATGGTCCTACTGAAATGTTTAAAAACTATATAAAAAAAATTAGCCCAAAAATATATTTTTTACTATTTTATCAAAATTGGTCTGCGCCAGCGGTATTAAAACAGAGGTCCTCATGATATCCTCTCTCTCTCTCTCTCTCTCTCTCTCTCTTTATATATATATATATAACCAAGGCTACTTTTGGTATAGGGCTATAAAGAATTTCTCCTTTTGAAAATATGTCCTAACTGTACTTTGAAAAAAATTTGTAAAATTTACCCTGAAGTTTAGGGTAATTTTCAATTTTGAACTTAATGTTTCAAAAATTGTAATGCTAACCGTGAAGTTTAAAAATTTCCTCAATTAAACGGTCAATTAGATGGCAGTTAAAAAAAAAACTAATGTGCTGACTAGGCGTTAAAGGTGTCAATATTATTATATTGTCCAATTGGTGGTTGACAAATTTCATTTTCTTTTCTTATAAATAGCCTCTTTTAACATTTTAAAAAATAAAAAAGACCATATGTATCGAGTTCAAACTCCCCTAAAGGATACCATATTTGAAGCGGGGCTTGTGTTAGGGTGACTCTGACATAACGTCCTCCTTGTTTAGCTCGCATGGGGTAGTCCAAACGGCTCTTTCGTGTGGAGGTTTAGGATTGTAAAAAAGAAAAGAAAACGCTAACAAACAAAATAAAAATCTGTTTCTCCTTCTCACCTCTCCATATCTCTCTATCGCTTGAATCCCTTTCTCCCCCAACCACCATTGTCCCCCTTTATCCTCTATCCACCACTACCCCTCCTTCCTCTAACCACCACTGCCTTCCCCCACCCCCATATTGATTTATTGCTATTCATTTGTCTCAATCATCAATATCTCCTCTCTATCTCATTCTCCCTCTCTTTCCACATAGTTCAACGTATATATTTTGTGTATTTATATATGTGGTTATTTCTATGTATGTATGTATGTATGTATGTATGTATGTATGTATGTATGTATGTATGTATGTATGCATGCATTTTTGTAATGATATTTTTGTGGGTGTGTATATACAGCTATGTTGTGTTGTATATGGGTGTCTATTTTGTGCATACATGTTTTTATGTATGTATGTATGTATGTATTCCTATAGGCATGCTTTTGGGTGTGTATGTTAGTGTTTAGGGTTGTGTGTGTGTAGGTATGGATGTTGATGGCTGTGTATGTATTGGTTAATGGTTGAGGTGGAAAGTGGTTTAAAGTGTGATGGCATAGGTGTCAGAAGACGTTAAGAGTGGTGGTGTGTGTGTGTGTGTGTGTGTGGGGGGGGGGGGGGGGGGGGGGAGTGGGGAGTGTCTGCAAAAAGTATCTTTAGTTTATTTTTAATTAAATATTCTTAAGACACATGTCATTTTTTATTGGTCCACTCAATAAGTTAAAAGTCCACATTGGTGCTTAATCAGCAAATCCATTAATTTTTGTAAGGACATTCTAACGATGGCTTTAATTGTAGCAATTTTTAAATTTCGGGGTTAACATTGCTATTCTGAAACAGTGGGTCCAAAATTAAATATCCCCCTAAACTTGAGGATTAATTTTGCATTTTTCCTTATTTTTTATACCAGTTTTAAAGCATATCATGTAGTTTTCACCCTTACCTTTTGGTTGGGTTTGTCAAAATAATCATAAATAATTTATTTTCAAATGATTCAATTGGTTATATGTAATATTTTATTTCACTTTTACTCACTTATAATGACAATTTGAACTCTTTTATGTCAGTTTTATAAAATTTATCATGAGTAGGTTAGTTCTAATTTTTTTAGGGTACTAGAAAAATCATCTAAATATGAGGACCTGAAGCAATCTTTCTCTCGTCTCCATTTAAGATCGATCCTCATCGGATGTTTGGGTTTGCCCATTAGTTCTTCGTAATTGAGTTTAGTCCCCACATTTTCTAATTTTTAGGGTTTTACCCCCATTTTGACGGATTATGTTGGCTGACAATCATTCCTCACCCATCCCATTTGCTTTTAGTTTATCCAAAATTATTCCTCACTTACCTCAACACCGAATTTAACCTTAGTAACATTCAAACGACCCCAAATTTCAAACCATGAGTCTGCATGCCACACTTCCTATAGTTAAGCATTTTTTACCGGTTTTGTGTAATATCCCGTATTTTTATGGCTTTTAAAATTGGGGATTTATTGAATACAATTGAGATATTAATTTAATATTAATCCGGCATTTTATTTTAAATATTTACTAGCGTGACGAGAGTTAGTAATTATTGGGAATTTGTTGAATATCACTAGATGAGAAGAGTAATATATGAGATTGATTTTATTAAAATTGTCACGAGTGAATAAAATGGCAATTATGGAAATTTAATTCGGGACGCGCCTGTGTCGTGTCAGGACTAAATTACTATTATTAAAGTGCATAGATTATAAGTCATCCATATAGTCATTTTGAGTGCGCCAAAGTGTCCGAAAGGGTCGAGATAGTCAGAAAAGTGTACCCGGGAGTTTAGCTTGGGTCTCGGGGCGTTTTTAGGCCTAATTGAGGCCCCGTGAGGGTATTTTAGACATTTGGTATTTTTGGGTAATTAAACCCACGAATTTTCTTAGTATTTATTAGCCATTTAGAGTTGTCTCTTGGGGTTAACAAACACAAAGCCTAAGCCAGCCATTAGAGAAGAAGGTGAAGTGATTAGAGAAGAAGGTGGAGAGAATTGAGAAGAAGGTGAAGAGTCTTCAAGCAATCCAAGGCCTAGAACTCACCCGATTGCACCGCCACCACCACCAAATTGTAGATCGCACGACGAGGAATGCAACCATATATTGTTCATCAACAAATCAGACCCTTGAATCCGAGGAAAGTATCTATCTTGCTAAATTTCAAGTTAATATACCTTCCATGTTAGTCTAGGAATGAAAATCATATGTTTTAATGGAAAAATTATATATTTTGGAAGAGAATTTATATGTGTTGTAGGGAGAACCCATGTAGTGTAAAACCTTGATCATATGTAGAGGATTACCCATGAATTTATTAAGATATTTGGGAAGAAAATTTTGATTAAAATAGAGGGTGGTGATTATTGATGCAAAATTTGGTTTTATAAAGAGATTTGAGATTTAACCATTTTTTAATTGATTCGTTGAGGATTTATTGATGTCGTTACGTTAGAACTTGTTTATGTGCATTGCTTATACACTTGGATAACTTTGATGGTAGTTTGGGATGAAATTATAGAGGTTTGGAGGGGTTAAAATGGTTGAACCCGTAGGTTGAATATTGCAGAAAACTAGGCAAGAACTGCTTGATCGATCGATCGACCCCCTTTCCTCGATCGATCGACCCCTCCTGGAAAACTGCATAATTTTTTCTTTTTTTGTTTAGTCCGATTAAAATGCGTAGGAACCCTTGATCATCATTGATAGAGTATAAAGGGTTATGAAGAGGACCAATATGGTCTAAGTAGACTTCGTTGAGTGAAATTAATATGAGATGAAATTGTGGGTTAACGGGGAGTTATTCATACATTGGAAATTGTGCGTACGTTTACTAAAAGATTGAGACTCATGAAAGATATAGACTAGAAGGTAAGTGAGGGTATACCTACTGAAATTTATACTTAGTGCGAAAGAATACTTCGAGAGATGAGAAGTAAGAACGAAGTAAATAGTAAATGAGAATTAAAGAGACGAATCCGTTATGAGAAATAATTGAGTAAAATTTGTGTTGAGAATGGATAATAACAATTATGGGTCGTGGGCGAACCTAATTTGGAAAATATGAATATTTATATGTATGACTTTGTGAATGTGCATATATTATGTATCTGTGTATGACATACCTAGCTTACTTGCTATCGACGGGAGGTTTGCGCGTGAGGGCAGTCATATCCTGATGAATCCATGAGATTTTTGATTTGTCGCTCGAGAACATAGGACTATGAAAGACTTATCGGTAAGTTGATAAGTTCGGTGACTATTGGAACGTAGGGACGTGCGTGACCCGTGGGTATGAGAACTATATTCACCTCCAATTTTTGTGTTGATATTTGTGGTTCGAGGAATCTTTACCGAACCTATAGTTCCCTATACAACAACGTGATGTATTGGGACAAGATAGCAGAGTAATGCAACACCGCAGTTGTGTCTCTGGGTGCAGTATAATATATATATATATAATATAATGAATATAAATATATACATGTGATGATATCTACTATGTGGATAAAGTAGAAATGTAGGATAGTTATGTATGAAAACACTTAGTTGAATTGAATTAATAAGGGACTTATCCATTGAATCTAAATGGATATATATATATATATATATATGTGTGTGTTTATAACACCATTATATGTATTATAAGGTTCATACGTGGGAATAATTTGGGCTATAAAGAATAGATACATGTGAATAATCTAGTTAGCGTGGGAACTATAACTAGGATGTCCTAGAGGTACGTTAGGGGTGCACACTAGATAAGAGGTGAAGATTCTCAAGAGAGTGTCACATACTAACATGGTTGTGATATTAGCCGGTAATCATTTTAAATACTTGGTAAAATATTTTTAAAACTGTTTTACACTCGGGCTCTGACCCATTTTTTGTCGTTTCTTTCTCTATTGTATATATATATGCATGTATTACAGGTGCCCAGCCATAGGGGCGTCATACTTAGGTTCTTTGGATTGGACGTGCTGCAGCTTATGTGGGAGTTGCAGGCCCTTGCTTTAGACGACTTCTTCATTGAATCAGTTCCTACTTTAGATCTTCATAGTTAGGGCATAGGTCGCCCGATTTCCTATTCCGTTTAGATCTTGTCAAGAATTTATGTTCATTTATATTTTCGGTATTCAATGCTCCTTGGGAGTTAACTCTTGTCAGAATGATTTCATTTATGGTTCTTATACTTGGTTGGGATTATATAGATGGTTTAATTCTTGTGTGTAAATTGCCATCCTTAGTATTTATGTGATTCTTAACCGTTGGGTATTAAAATGGTTTATATTGGTACTTAAGAAAGGAAAAATGAGACTTTAAATTGTTTTGACACTTAGCTTAATTATTTAGGGTGTTTGTATTGGTAATAATTATTTTACGACAGTGATGATGAGAATGAACCAACCGTTCACCTTGATGTTAATTTAATAAAAGACTGATCACCCGGTATTTAATTAGTCGGGGTGTTACAGGTGGTATCAGAGCATCAGGTTCTAGTGTCCTTTAGGGTCTGTACGGCTTACTATACTTTTCGCTGAGCGTTACTTTGTTTGATATAGTGCTATATGATTAGGATTGTTGATTTCTATGGTAAGATTCAGTTCTCCTGCTATAACGTATATATTAGTGAATCTTATTTGCGTTCGGACGTGTTCATACAAGAAGTATGGCAGATGAGGGCCATTGGACGGATAGAGGAGGTCGTACTTAGGAGGTTATGAAGTATGTTCGAGGATGATGACCGTAGTCGAGGTCACCCCTAGTATGGCACGAGAGGCCAGGACTGTAAAGACGTTTAGGACGCAACCTACAAATTTCAAATGCTACTATAGTCGAAGGTGATGCCAAATTAGACTCACCCAACGTAGTATGCTTGGGAGTGGGTCAAATGAAAAATTGAGGAGAGTCATCAGTAGAAGTTCTAGAAATGCATGAATTGGGTGTGTTATCCAACGAAGGCAATATATTCAAAGGCTTGGACATATAGTGGAGTGTGGTTACCTAAAACTATAAATTTAGGGTAAAATTTTTCTTGACTCATCAGAGCAAAGTTATAATAGTGGGAGTCAACAACCACCGCCCGCGAATGAGGGTACGTTTGCTATCTATGGAATTATGGGGCGCATAATGATTGTTATTAGGACCTCACATTCATTTGTAGCTCTTAGAATTGCGTGGACCATAGGGTTACTAGACTTGGCCATTGGCACTATTATTTATGTAGACTCACCGATGGGTAGTGGGACGCCTATTATTTTCTTGTATGTATCAAAATGTGAGTTTAATTTTATCGGGGATTTACTTGTTATAGACATATCCGAGTAAGATGTGATTATCGGCATGGATTGACTTGTTGTATATGAGACCAAGATTGATCGTTATAGCCAGCATATTGTCTTTGATACGAGAGTGAATAAGTAGACTTTTATAAATAGATAAAACTTTTTGGGATGTTATATACTATAGACTAAGGACTTGAGGAGTTTCGATGACCAACTATTTTAGGTAGTAGTGTATCGGGGGGTTTCCTTGTTTGGATTTCGCTCAGCGAGACACCCCACGCATGAAACTAAAGAATGTTGGGAGTCGAAGTAAGTTAGGTCTTCAGAATATGAGTTTATAACCTTTGCCATTATATGTATATATTTATATTAATCAGAGAGTTATGAGTTATAGCATGATTTGAGGCAAATGAAATCGCCAAATGAGAATGTGGAAATCATAGAAATACGGATTATAGACTAAGTAGTCAGTTAATTAATGGTAACCTTACAGAGGAATCACATTCATTTAGACCTTATGATGGAATGTACACACATTGGGTGTATAGGCGCCCTGGATGGTTTGATTGTAGTATTTTCCATGTTTGTGTCACAATAAGTATTCTTGAGGTTAATGAAAGTAGAAGTTGTGACTTCTAGATTTAGTTGTTTGATGACTTAGGATCGTTACTCCCCATAATTTTTCCATGAGGATGGTATAGTAGGGATTGGGTAAAGTTTAACTCAAGATAATTTAAACTAAATGGTAAGGCTTAGAGTATAACATTAGTGGGGGTATTCGGTAATGTACTGTATGGGTGGTACGGTGGAAATTACATGAGATATGAGATTAATAACCGGAGTTGTCCTTACCAGTTACGCTTTATTTTTTTGAATTTCGAGATGAAATTCCGTTATTGGGGGGAAGTATGTAATACCCGTATTTTTATGGCTTTTAAAATTGGGGATTTATTGAATTTAATTGAGATATTAATTTAATATTAATCCGGCATTTTATTTTAAATATTTACTAGCGTGACGAGAGTTAGTAATTATTGGGAATTTGTTGAATATCACTAGATGAGAAGAGTAATATATGAGATTGATTTTTATTAAAATTGTCACGAGTGAATAAAATGGCAATTATGAAAATTTAATTCGGGACGCGCTTGTGTCGTGTCAGGACTAAATTATTATTATTAAAGTGCATAGATTATAAGTCATCCGTATAGTCGTTTTTAGTGCGGCAAAGTGTCCGGAAGGGTCGAGATAGTCAGAAAAGTGTACCCGGGAGTTTAGTTTGGGTCTCGGGGCATTTTTAGGCCTAATTGACACCCCGGGAGGGTATTTTAGACATTTGGTATTTTTGGGTGATTAAACCCACAAATTTTCTTAGTATTTATTAGCCATTTAGAGTTGTCTCTTGGGGTTAACAAACACAAAGCCTAAGCCAACCATTAGAGAAGAAGGTGAAGTGATTAGAGAAGAAGGTGAAGAGATTTGAGAAGAAGGTGAAGAGTCTTCAAGCAATCCAATGCCGAGAACTCACCCGATTGCACCGCCACCACCATCAAATTATAGATCACACGACGAGGAACGCAACCATATATTTTTCATCAACAAATCCGACCCTTGAATTCGAGGCAAGTATCTATCTTGCTAAATTCCAAGTTAATATACCTTCCATGTTAGTCTAGGAATGAAAATCATATGTTTTAATGGAAAAATTATATATTTTGGAAGAGAATTTATATGTGTTGTAGGGAGAACCCATGTAGTGTAAAACCTTGATCATATGTAGAGGATTACCCATGAATTTATTAAGATATTTGGGAAGAAAATTTTGATTAAAATAGAGGGTGGTGATTATTGATGCAAAATTTGGTTTTATAAAGAGATTTGAGATTTAACCCTTTTTTGATTGATTCGTTGAGGATTTATTGATGTCGTTAGGTTAAAACTTGTATATGTGCATTGCTTATACACTTGGATTTCTTTGATGGGAGTTTGGGATGAAATTATAGAGGTTTGGAGGGGTTAAAATGGTTGAACCCGTAGGTTGAATATTGCAGAAAACTAGGCAAGAACTGCTTGATCGATCGATCGATCCCCTTTCCTCGATCGATCGACCCCTCCTGGAAAACTGCATATTTTTTCCTTTTTTTGTTTAGTTCGATTAAAATGCGTAGGAACCCTTGATCATCATTGATAGAGTATAAAGGGTTATGAAGAGGACCAATATGGTCTAAGTAGACTTCGTTGAGTGAATTTAATATGAGATGAAATTGTGGGTTAACGGGGAGTTATTCATACATTGGAAATTGTGCGTACGTTTACTAAAAGATTGAGACTTCTGAAAGATATAGACTAGAAGGTAAGTGAGGGTATACCTACTGAAATTTATACTTAGTGCGAAAGAATACTTCGAGAGATGAGAAGTAAGAATGAAGTAAATAATAAATAAGAATAAAATAGACGAATCCGTTATGAGAAATAATTGAGTAAAGTTTGTGTTGAGAATGGATAATAACAATTATGGGTCGTGGGCGAACCTAATTTGGAAAATATGAATATTTATATGTATGAATTTATGAATGTGCATATATTATGTATATGTGTATGACATACCTAGCTTACTTACTATCGACGAGAGGTTTGCGCGTGAGGGCAGTCATAACCTGATGAATCCATGGGATTTTTGATTTGTCGCTCGAGAACATAGGACTATGAAAGACTTATCGGTAAGTTGATAAGTCCGCTGACTATTAGAATGTAGGTATGTGCGTGACCCGTGGGTATGAGAACTATGTTCACCTCCAATTTTTGTGTTGATATTTGTGGTTCGAGGAATCTTTACCGAACCTATAGTCCCCTATACAGCAACGTGATGTATTGGGAGAAGATAGCAGAGTAATGC
The DNA here is from genome assembly GCA_949130495.1 of Sambucus nigra. Lineage (NCBI taxonomy): Eukaryota > Viridiplantae > Streptophyta > Magnoliopsida > Dipsacales > Adoxaceae > Sambucus > Sambucus nigra. The sequence continues at coordinate 715,981,278 of OX422209.1, read as the reverse complement.
AGCACCACAGTTGTGTCTCGGGGTGAAGTATAGTATATATATATAATCTAGTGAATATAAATATATACATGTGATGATATCTACTATGTGGCTAAAGTAGAAATGTAAGATAGTTATGTATGAAAACACTTAGTTGAATTGAATTAATAAGGGACTTATCCATGTTGAATCTAAATGGATATATATATATATGTTTATAACATCATTATATGTATTATAAGGTTAATACGTGGGAATAATTTGGGCTATAAAGAATAGATACATGTGAATAATCTAGTTAGCGTGGGAACTATAACTAGGATGTCCTAGAGGTACGTTAGGGGTGCACACTAGATAAGAGGTGGAGATTCTCAAGAGAGTGTCGCATACTAACATGGTTGTGATATTAGCCGGTAAGCATTTTAAATACTTGCTAAACTATTTTTAAAACTGTTTTACACTCGGGCTCTGACCCGTTTTCTGTCGTTTCTTTCTCTATTGTATATATATATGTATGTATTACAGGTGCCCAGCCATAGGGGCGTCATACTTAGGTTCTTTGGATTGGAAGTGCTGCAGCTTATGTGGGAGTTGCAGGCCCTTGATTTAGACGACTTCGTCATTGAATCAGTTCCTACTTTAGATCTTCATAGTTAGGGCATGTGTCGCCCGATTTCCTATTCCGTTTAGATCTTGTCAAGGATTTATGTTCATTTATATTTTCGGTATTCAATGCTCCTTGGGAGTTAACTCTTGTCAGAATGATTTCATTTATGGTTCTTATACTTGGTTGGGATTATATAGATGGTTTAATTCTTGTGTGTAAATTGCCATCCTTAGTATTTATGTGATTCTTAACCGTTGGGTATTAAAATGGTTTATATTGGTACTTAAGAAAGGAAAAATGAGACTTTAAATTGTTTTGACACTTAGCTTAATTATTTAGGGTGTTTGTATTGGTAATAATTATTTTACGACAGTGATGCTGAGAATGAACCAACCGTTCACCTTGATGTTAATTTAATAAAGGACTGATCACCCGGTATTTAATTAGGTGGGGTGTTACACTTTACAGAAGATGGTAGAGTTGTCTTCAAAAGAAGTTTATGTTTTGTAGAGAAATTTAGCAAGAAAATTTTGCACTGAGAAATTATGCACTTTGAGAAGTTTGTATTGAACTTTTACACTTCAGAATTTGAATTTCACAAATTATTTTTTTAAATTTTACACTGATTTTTGTTACAATTTCGTATTGGAGTATTTATACTACGTTCACTAGTGAAGTTTCGACAGTAGTAAAAATTTCACATTGAAAACTATGATTTTGTTAAGTTTTCACAATGAGAAATTATACAATTTTTAAAGTTCATTTTGCATTATTTTAATAAAGTCATAGTATAGGTAGATATTAAACCGAGATGAAAATATGAAGTGGAACTTTTGCATTGTTTTGCTACGCCTTTGAATATTCTTCTTCTTTTGATATGTTCGTTTTCATTCTTATGAGTGTCATTTGTTTTTAAATTTCATTTCTCTTTTTTAGCCATTTGTATTCACAAAATAATATTTATTTGTGAATTTCATGTAACACCTCGCATTTTTGAGGATTTAGAATTTAATTAATTCGGTGATAGGAATTAATTTCTCTTGAGGATTTAATTAAATTAGTGAATTAAAGATTTAATTAATTCGAGTTATTTTTTTTATTTACATGTGTCGTAAATTGAGGTCGAGGTTGGAGATTTTAGTAAAGTGACTCGGAGGGCGATTCTGAAAGCACGGTTGATTCCGAATAGGTTGAGATAGTCGAAAAAGAGTACCTGGGGGTAGTAATTGGGTCTCGCGGAATTTTTAGGCATAACCAGCCTTACACGGGGGTGTTTGGGCCATTTTAATTCGGCCCATAAGCTTAATTTCGGGATTAGCATAATAAAACCTATGTTAGAGAGTTTGGGGCATACACAACTCAAAAAGATAGTTCTGGAGAGGAGAAAAGAGGGAGAAGTTGGGAACCAAATCAAGAAGAAATCGGAGTATTCTTCGTCAAATCTTCGTCTATATCAAAGGAAATTAGACCCTACGAAATTATCAAGGCAAGTAGTTAAACTTTCTTTCATTTAAATTACGGTATTACGATTCATATCATAATGGGTGTAAACCATATTCATTTTGGGATGGGTTATTATAACAAAATTCGTTTTGGGTGGGTTCTCATACAAAAAAGGGTTTTTGGATGATTCAATCATGTTGTGTAGATTAAATTAAAATTGATGAGGCTATATGGTTCTAGGTTGTAGGAATATTAATCCTATCATAAAACCAATAGAGATTGATGTGTAATTTTGGATTATAGAATGAAATTTATAACCGATTGAATGGAACCCGGATAAGAACTCAATTTAGATATTGATGGATTGTGATTGAAATCAATAGTGTTTAAAGGTTTGGATGATGTTTAAAACCTCATTTAGAGGTGCATCTTGGTTGAGAATAATAGTATTTAGGTTTGGGGTAGAACCAAGAAGATTAGAAGTTTGTTAATGGAGGAGAAATGAGTTAGAGAAGAAGATGGTTCGCAGATCTGGTATGGAGAACCAGTTCGGTTTGAGGTTGAATCGGTTTGATTTGCATGTTTGTCAAAAATGAAAGTTGTAAATATTTTTGTTATGATGGCGTGGGTGCTGACCTCGTATGTTTTTGGTTTTTTTTGAATTAGTTATGATTTTTCTACGGAAGGGTGCCTGAAACCGAAATCCTTTCTGAGAAATAAAATTTGGATTATCTAGGGATGTCCGTAGATGAGCGTAGGATTTTGGAAAATATTAAGGAACATTATTTTTACCTTTAAATTGGATGGGAATGAATTCGAGGTATGAATTTATAGCGTTTAGGATGAACAACCCTTAAAAATATATGAACGGATTGGAATGGAAATTTTGGATGAAATTAGGATACGGACTAGATTGAGATGTGCTTAGTATCTTGAAATAAAAATCTGAATGTAAGTTAATACTTATAGAATTAAGAGTCGGGGTCGTGACTCGAATATTTTTAGACTAGTGCGATGGGAGTTAGGCACAGAGTAGCCGGTTTAATTTATTATAATTTAATAAAGGGTGTTTTACCTAATAGTGGGACTTGGTGTAATATATTCTAAAGGGTGAAGATACGGACCAAATGAGTGAGTCGGGGTATTATAGCTGGGTGACACTACTTTAATAAATTAATTAATGTGAAATTGATTAGATTAATCGGTGTGATTTGAAATGTAATGAGTTCGGAGGATAATAATGAGTCACGGTGAAGGTGAGCATCCCTATGACTTAGACCAGTAGGGAATGAGTAGATTACTTATTGAAATACGTTAAATAATAACTGGCACACTTCAAGTAGTGGGGGATTCTCGAAAGTATACGATGAGAAGTATAATTGAAATTTAATAATACGTAGAATATTCGGGATATATATATGTACGTATGGGATATATATATAGGTCGTGTGTGTACCTATACTGATGATGTAAATATATGGGTTTTGTGAATACCTATTGTATGATTTATTATGTGTATTGACATACTTACGCTACTTGATATCACGGGAGGTTTCTCGTCGTGGACGATCTTATCCTGATGATCCCATTGGGGGGATTTTAGACTCGTATCTCAGAATCTAGAACTTAGGGCTGATCACCATTTGTGTAAACGATGGTGTGACCGATCATTTGGGTGCATAAGTATGTGCGTAGCCCAAAGTACTAGAACTATGTTCTCCTCCAATATGTGTGATTTTTATATCTATGGTTCGAGAGAGATACTGGACCAATAGTCCTTTATTTAGTACGTGATGTACTAGGACTTGATAGTAGAGTATGCATGAACCGCAACTCAGCCTAGGGGTGCAATATTATATATATATATATATATATATATATAATTAGAGTGATAAATATATATACTTGTGATTTATTATACTATGTGTGCTTAGTAGATGATGTACCGGGACATGATAGCATAGTATAGATGCAATGCAGCTCAGCCTAGGGGTGCCGTATGAGTATATATGTAACGGAGTTATATATATACGCTTATGATTTATTCTACGGTGTGTAATTAGTAAATGAGAAAGATAGTGACATCTAAAATAACCCTACTGGGTGGAGGATTAAACATATAATGAGAAATTCATAATTGGCTAATTGATATAAAGAATCCAGTGACGTATTGTATGGACAATACAGGTGGGTACAACGAGTTTGTATGTAGAAAGAGACTTGATACAGCTAGTTAGGTGGGGTAGCTTAACCAGGAGAGGTTAGCAGGCAAGCGTTAGGTGTGCACATTAGATGAGGGGTGGGTTATACCTCAAGAGAGTGCGACACTCGCTTAAATATGAAAAGTGTGCATGCATATTTAGTTATTGCAATTTAACTGTTTGCTAAATATTTTTAAAATATTTTACTTGGGCTCTGACCCGTGTCAAAATATTTTAGGTGTTCAGGGATGCGTAGCTGCAGCTCATGTGGAAGTTGCAGGATTTTGTTATAGACACTTCATTCACTTATTCCTAGTGTAAAGACTTTACTTCAGTACTCATTTAAGCATGTCACCCTCAGATTTAGTATTCGGTTATTTATTGAACTTTGTGTATTCAGGTTATTGTTTCAGTTACTGTTGTATTTTATTGTTGAACCGATAGTTGATTCGGATATCTTTATTTATGTTGTTCATCTGTGTTGGATTCAGTTATTAGTTTGTGTGGATGGTTTAATAAAGGACGATCACCCGATATTTAGTTGGGCGGGGTGCCACACAAGTGTCCATGTCTCATTGGTCCATGTAGATGGATAATTTTTGGCATCAACAGAAGCCCCCAATGCTTCATGCTTGATGATTTAGTGAAAGTATGGAGCATTTAATTCGAAAAGTTGCTCGGCGCCCAAATTTTGTAGAGTTCGGCCATCGATCTTCTGGTGGAGGGTTAAAAGGTCTTCTTAAAATGGTCGGTTGATACACCTATTAAGGGTTGGAAAGTCCTCTGGATCCGACCAAGTCCGAATGAGATGTTGAGAGTGTTAATGATTAGACCAGTTCCGCTGCCAATACCGAAATATCCTTGTCAAAAATTTCTTCAGATAAAGTTCCTTGCTAGAATGTCTACTCGCTTTATTCAACATATTATTGGATTATCTCTTGGACAATGGATGATTTAGATTGATCAATAACTTTGGTTTGATTTAGATCTGAGCTCTCTTCCGGGGAAGTCTGCTCGGCAGGCAAACTTGGGTTATGAATCACTTATGGGTATGTGAATTCAGCAACCTAGTTTGACATAGTTTGTTCCTTCAACGCAACTCTTGGCCCATAAATGATAGTATATTCTTCAAACTCCACGACCCAATACATTAACCTACCTAATTTTTCTAATTTTTGCTCATCTGAATGCTTTGATGGTGTAATATACTGGCTTTTGAACCCCCTTATCCAGTCTGATCAGTGCCGAGCTAATGGTGTATTTTGAAATAGCTAAATATAAGTACAACTTCTTACCCAGTGTTAGTCGAGACAACAATAGTGGAGATCCCAAGTACGCCTTTGTGATGTATATACTGAATGTGACTCTTGATCTTCAATAGCATGTGTAAAAATAACTCCTGGATGGCTTAATGGATGTGACCTTTCTTATTCTTGATGATTGGCCTTATTAAGTTGATCGGTCGGTACGCCGACCAGTTAGTTCTAAAGCCGACTAAGCATTGATGGCGTGATGGGGTGTTTACTTTAAGTGTCTTGATGTTGTTGATTCGATTGGCACTGTTTGATGTCTTCAATTCTTCTTTCCACAATGTGCCAATCTAAATCTCTTATCAACAAATGACAGGTGTTCTGACATCATTAATTCATGTGGTATGAGCAATTTAATCTGCTAAAATCAATCTGAGCTCCATTTTTGAAGATTTGTTGAAAGGATGGAGTATGAGATCTGAATACTTTCTCGAAATTTAAGTATGCTTGTGGTCGACAATCGAATTACAAGACTTTATAAAATATTTCATTGGGTAGCATTCTTGTGGATAGTTTGAAAACTTTGAATCGTTAAAAGTTACTCTGATATTGCCCTTGATGTTGTTTTTTCTAGGATGGAGAAAGTCGAGGGGAAAAAGTCACATGAAATGACTCCTAAGAGCTTTGTTATTTCCTTGTAATGCACGTTTGTTTTTCTATATTGTCCTGCTGTAACCATTGAAATTGGTTGATCATTAGTTTTTAATCAAGTTGTCGAATTTGTGAAGACTAGTTAGTCGAGTCAGTGAGTTGATATGTATTTAAGCATGTGGTTAGGTTTTTTATCAGATGTTAACTAGGTAATCTCCAAGACTAATTAGTCGGGACAGTGATTAAATAATAATCAGCTTTAATGTTGAATGATTGTGAAGCCATAGTTGTTTTTGGATAAAACTATAATTAGATTTGTTAACATTAGTTATCAGCGGCGACCAAGTGTATTAGGAATGTATGTATGTACTCCTATGTTTAGGAATGTATACATGTATTCCTATATTTAACCCAATCAGGTAAAACTTATTTTTAACTTCTTGAGTTGTGCATAAAGTTTTACAAGCTTCTTGTTCTTGACTTGTCAAAGACGAAGTCATACATGAAGCACTTTTCTGGACTTGGAAAAGTTTTAAAAGATAAGGTGTAAACTTTTCTGGAGTTGGAAAAGCTAAGGTTTAAACTTTTCTGAAGCTGGAAAAGTTTGAAAAGCTAAACTTTGCTTCTACTTTATTGGCAGTCACATACTCTGAAAAATGAAAAGAAATCAAAAATTGAAGAAACTAGCTAAACTTTGCTTCTACTTTATTGGCAGTCGCATACTCTGAAAAATGAAAAGAAATCAAAAATTGAAGAAACTAGTAATGTCATTGGACTGACTTAATGCCTAACTGCCGATAGTACTTGTGAATGTGATCGATGACATTCTCAGTTTTCTTTTGAACTAAGATCTCTTCCGAAGAAGTATGATCTGTAGGCAAAATTAAATGACCTAGCTCTTCTGCATAGGTAAAACTACTGGTAATATTCGAGAATTTGACCGATAACAATATCTGTTTGCTTTTAAGCTAAGCTCTCTTCCAAAGAAGTATGCTCAGTAGGCAAACATGCGTCATTTGTTGTTATGCTTTAATCATCACCAGGTCGGCCAACCAACTTTGATATAAACCGTGTCCTCGGTAATGCAAATTCGCTCTTTCTCTTTCTGAGGATTATGATAAATTCCTTTTTAAGAGAAAGGGTTAGCCTACTACGGAGCCCCCAGTTGGGCTTATGAAGATAAGACTGAACAATAATGTCGGATGATCAGTAGGTTCTATGTTGTAATATTATGCTAGCTATATAGATCCATTGAGATGAGAAGACTAAATAATTTGTGATGATTGCATCTAGGTGAGAAATCTATCATAATAATAAAAGCACCGACCATCTGTCAGGACCTATAAATAATGCATGAGGGGACCGAATGATCCTTCATGGTTAGAGAAAAATAGATTTCTAGGCCATTCATTTTAATAACAATAATAAAGGTAATGTTGATTATTGATCGAATACGCCGACCATTGTTGGGACTGAATATAGATAAGAATTATCCCGACTAACTGTCCGTTGGTGGTAAAATATAATAAGTGTGGCAGATCTCTTCGGGACTGAATATATGACAATAAATATTTTGTCTAGCTCCACCGAGATAAATATTGAATATGCATAACCATGCGAGTGGATATAGAGAATGATTCGTGCTCGAGCATATGTCAGAGCATTAATAAGATTAATAGTGCTTCGCTGATGAGGCAAAATTATACAGTGCTAAACATTAATAATATTTCCATGGGCTTAAGATTGTGACCGAGCACTTTTCGGGACTGAATCTTGTTCCTGTGGAAGGTGATAAGTTGTCCGTCCATCTGTGGAGGCTAAATCAAATAAAAATTATCACGAGATAGATTTATCTGAAGCCAAATCAAATAAACATTATCATGAGATTGATTTATTCGGCCAAACAGTATATGATATGTATCTGATCAAGTAATAAAAATTTCAAATATGAAATAATAAATTTTATACTGAATACGTGTCAGATGAGCAGATTTTTATCAACATGTACTAGATGTAAAGCATAATTGTTTAATCTAGAGTTTTTGTAAAATTATTTGAGCTCTAGTAAAAATTCAACTATAAGTTGGTTTTAAAAAGTGTTTCAGCATAAAGATGCCATGTATAAAAAATAGGTAGATCGTATTATGTTTTAACAACAATTATTATTTTTGATAAAGTCAAAATGGTTTGGTGTAAGAAACCAAAAGCCCTTTTAAATAGCAAATGCTTTATTATAATAAAGTCGAATAGATTTGATATTAGTGAATATTCCATTAGTTAGTTAGTTACCAAATGTGTACATGTGTTATAAGACAATAGGTTACATAGATTAGTAGTTAGCTAGTTGTTTATTAGTTTGTTAGATCGTTAGCTGTTCACATTCTATTTAAAGCATTGTTCATTTCTTGTAATCAGGTAAGAAATATAGAATTCTATTCTTCATATGTTTTCTCTCTAAACCTCAATATGGTATCAAAGCTATAAACTTTGCTCTTCCTTCTACCTGTATTTTCTTCATCCCAAACAACATTTATTCATGGCTGTAGAAACTTGGCGACATTCACAACCTAACTTTGGATCCTCAATGAGTAATTCAAACATTGAACATGGATTAAAACCCTATTTTTTTCATCATTCAGACAATCTAGGTATGATTCTTGTGTCTCAACCTCTAACTGGTGGCAATTACACATCATGGAGCCATGCCATGATCATCTCATTATCGGTTAAGAACAAGTTAGGTTTCATTTATGGTTCTATTCCAAAACCTCATGAAGCAGATCATCATTTTAATTCTTGGATTCGTAACAATAACATTGTTATTTCTTGGATGCTTAATTCTGTATCCAAAGAAATATCATCAAGTGTTATATACTCAGATTCTGCTCATGAAATTTGGGTTGATCTCAAAGAAAGATTCCAACAAAAAAATGGCCCTCGCATTTTTCAACTTAGAAGAGAATTGATGAACCACACACAAGGCCAATCAAATGTAAGCACTTATTTCACTAAACTCAAAACTATTTGGGAAGAACTGAGTAACTACAGACCTATTTTCTCATGTGGGAAATGTTCCTGTGGACGAACAAAGGCTCTCATTGATCACTATCACATGGAATATGTGATGTCATTTCTCATGGGATTGAATGACGCTTTTACACAAATAAGAGGTCAATTGCTGCTTATTGATCCTATTCCCCCAATCAACAAAGTCTTTGCCTTAGTTTCTCAAGAAGAGCATCAGAGAAATATTAACACCGTTACTAATTATATAAGTACTATAGCATTCTCAGTAAAATTAGAAACACACAAAATTAGCACTGGCTAGTTCAACAAAGGCAATAAATACAAAAAAGAAAGACCATTGTGTACTCACTGTGGGTACAATGGTCACACCATTGACAAATGTTACAAACTTCATGGTTACCCCCTGGCTATAAACCTAGACCAAAACCCAACCCCAATGCTTATAAACCATCAGCTATTCAACATCAAGCCTCTAACATCCTTCCTAATCAAGTATCAAACACAACATCAGAACGGAAATCTAATAACATGGACAATTTTGTTCAGATGTTAAATCCCTCCCAATATTCTCATTTAATGGCCAAGTTCAACACTCACCTCAATGCTGCCAAAACTGAAACACCTTCCACCTATGCTTCAGGTACATGCTTCTCAGTCTCTATTAATCCTAATTTTCAATCACCAAAATATTGGATAATAGACTCAGGTGCCACTAGTCATATATGTTTCACTAAAACACCATTCCTCTCAATGAAACCCATTCAAAACACTTTTGTAACCCTCTCTGATCACACTAAAATTCATGTTTATTTTTTTGGGTCTGTCCAAATCACTCCACACCTCATTCTTCATAATGTCCTCTATGCTCCTCAATTCAAATTCAACCTACTTTCTGTCAGTGCTTTAACTAGACATTCCACCCTTCGTGTCAAATTCCTTATCGATTCATGTCTTATTCAGGATATAATCAGCTTGAAGATGATTGGCAATGGTAACAGAATTGAAGACTTGTTTGTCTTGGATGCTTGTTCCATAATTTCAACTCAAATCACACCTCCTTCTGAAATTATTTGTCATTCTTCTCATAGTATTGCTAATAATGTGAATGCTCATACTTGGCATCATAAACTAGGTCATTTGTCATTCAAAAGACTTGAGTTGTTGAAAGATCAGTTGAATCTTCATATTCATTGTAATAAGAATAATATGAAAACTCCTTGTTCAATTTGCCCCCTTGCTAAACAAAGAAGACTTTCTTTTACTTCCAATAATCACATAGCGGTCAATGTATTTGATCTGATTCACTGTGACACTTGGGGACCCTATCATATTCCTACCTACAATGGATTTAGATATTTTCTAACTCTTGTAGATGATTCTACTAGATTCACTTGGATATATCTGATGAAACATAAATTTGATGCCACATTACTTATTCTAAGATTTTTTAAATTCATTGAAACTCAATTTCATAAAGTCATCAAATAATTTTGTTCCGATAATGCTCCTGAGTTACAATTCACAGATTTCTTTCATACTAAAGAAGTAATTCATCAATTCAGTTGTGTAGAAACCCCCAATAAAATTCTGTAGTAGAAAGGAAACATCAACACCTGATCAATGGTGCTAGAGCATTATTCTTTCAATCACAATTACCCATTCATTTTTGGGGTGAATGCATACTTACTGCTATTTTATTGATTAAGAGGACTCCCTCTCCTATTATACACAACAAAACACCATACACCTTACTTTATAACAATCCAGTTCATTATAACTCCATTAGGGTATTTGGGTGTCTTTGCTTTGCTTCCACACTTTCTTCTCATCGCACAAAATTTGCACATAGAGAACGACCATGTGTGTTTATTGGTTATCCACCAGGCATCAAAGGTTACAAGTTATATTATATCATTTCCAAATAAATTTTCATATCTCGCGATGTGGTTTTCATGAACACATCTTCCCTTTCCACAATGTGCCTTCATTACCTGAACATATAGATCCATTTCCTGATATGTTTCTCCCTCACTCCTTTCATGACTCCTCCATGATTCCCGTTTAGCCCACAGCAGACCATAATTCACCTTCCACCATTTTTCAAACTGCCCACCCCCCATATCTTCCCCTGATCAAACTTCTCCTAATATAGATACTACTTATCCCATTTCATATCAGCAACCATCTTCCAAATCTACAAGACCAACTAGAATCATTAAACCTCCCCCATACCTTCAAGATTATCACTGTAATCTTCTCTTAAATACTCCCGTCCCAACCTCTATATCCACATACCCTATCTCCAATCATCTTTCCTATAAATCATTCACTCCATAACACAATGCCTTAATACTTCAAATATCTTCTACCTATGAACCTCAGTTCTATCATCAAGCAATTAAAATTGATCATTGGAGGGATGCTATGCAAACTGAATTGAATGCTATGAATCTCAATAAGACTTGGACTGTTATGCCTTTGCCAACATGCAAACATGCAATCGGGTGCAAGTGGATCTACAAAATTAAATACCAGTTAAATGGGAATATTAAAAGGTATAAAGCAAGACTAGTTGCTAAGGGCTACACTCAACAAGAAGGATTGGACTTCCTTGAAATTTTTTCTCCAGTTGCTAAGTTAGTAATCGTTAAAATTCTCCTAGCTATTGCTTCTATGAATCAATGGCCTCGTGTTCACCTAGATTTCAACAACGTATTTCTAAATGGGGATCTATTTGAAGAAGTCTATATGGACTTACCTATGGGCTACACTCTAAAAGTAGTTGGAACTAAGGGGGATAACTTAGTTTGCAAACTTCACAAATCAGTTTATGGTATTAAGCATGCATCACGATAATGGTTTTCCAGATTCTCTCAAGCCCTCATCAAATATGGATTTCATCAAAGCAAATCTGATTATTCTCTCTTCACCAAAGGTTCTGACACTTCCTTTAGTACTCTATTGGTCTATGTTGATGACATTATCATCACATGTGATGATCTCCATACTATTTCCTCACTCAAATCATTTCTTCATAGTGAATTCAAATTAAAAGACCTTGGTGCATTAAAGTATTTCTTGGGATTAGAAATTGCTCGATCTAAAACGGGAATCTTCCTCTCACAAAGACACTACTCTCTCCAATTACTTGAAGACACTGGGTTTCTTGCTAGCAAACCTGCATCATTACCCATGGATCCCAAACTTAAACTCAGTTCATTTGAAGGTGAACCTCTTCCTAATGCTAGTCTCTATTGAAGATTAGTTGGCAAACTTCTTTATCTCACCATTTCAAGACCTGATATCACCTTTGCAGTTCATAAACTAAGTCAGTTTGTCTCTCAACCACGATAAGCTCACCATGATGCTGTGCACCATCTTCCTAGATACATCAAAGCCACTCCAGGTCAAGGACTTCTTTTTTCTACATCAACATCATTTCAGATAAGCGCTTTTTCTGATGCTGATTGGGGATCTTGTTTAGACTCTCGCAAATTAGTCACTGAATTTTGCATATTTCTTGGAGATTCTCTAATCTCATGGAAAGCCAAAAAGAAAATTACAATTTCAAGATCTTCTGCTGAGGCTGAATATCGCGCTTTGGCATCAACTGCCAGTGAAATCATTTGGCTTCAACAACTTCTTCATACTTTTCAAATCAAATCACATGAACCAGCTGCAATTTTCTGTGACAATCAAGCCGCACTTCATATTGCCACTAATCCCATCTTCCATGAACGAACCAAACATATTGAAATAGATTTCTACTTCATCCGTGATAAATCACTGAAGGATCCATTAAATTACTCCCCATTCGAACTCAACACCAATTGGCTGATGTCTTCACCAAAACATTACCTGCTTCTCACCTCTTCCCACTACTGTCCAAGATGGTTATTCTAGACCTTAACCATCCATCTCGATGGGGAGTATTAGAGAATATTCCATTAGTTAGTTAGTTACAAAATGTGTACAAGTGTTATAAGACAGTAGGTTACATAAATGAGTAGTTAGCTAGTTGTTTGTTAGTTTGTTAGATGTTAGTTGTTTACATTCTATTTAAAGCATTGTTCATTTATTGTAATAAGATAAGAAATACAAAATTCTATTCTTCGTATGTTTTCTCTCTAAACCTCAATATTTGAGTCCCAAATGTGAGGTCTGGGACCAAGCATCTCAAAGAAAGTTAATACGCATTTTATCTTCTGTTGCCAACCAAACCAAAAGTCTTCGGACACTTAATATGTGAACACTTGTACACATTTTGTAGTGGTCACCGACCACGACATAGTTGTTCCTGCGCACTCAGTGGCGGATGAGAATAGTGCATAAAATCTCGATGTAGCATCTGTCATAGATATACGTACGTATTTACCCCGCTACAAAATTCCACCTTATACAAGATGATCTAAACCCAAATGGGTTTTGTCGACGAACTGGTTGGATGTGATTTTTTTGTACTGAGGTCAGAAGGATACACCTCTCTGCCCGGGATAAAATCCACTATCCATCAAAATGATTGTCACTTTGTTGTTCTAGAATGTTGGAATTGGGAGGATTGATTGAAATTTTACGGTTGTCTCTCCCATGTCGGGTCCCCGAAATTCAATGTTGATGGCCTGTAATAGATCTATCAAACCAGTGGTTCTAAAATCCTCCATATCCATCAAAATAAGAGTTTCTTCATTTTTTTATTCCCTCCGTGTTGAGATCTCCTGTTGGTTCTGTTCAGTTGGGTAAGGGTTTCACCAAATATTCAAACAAAACCCATTATGAATATGATTTTACAAGAAAATAAAAAAAACTTACGGACTTGACCCTACAAGTGCATCTAATGTTATCTTCAACACTTTCGTTCGTAACACGTGTAGCTCCAACACGTTACACGATACCTCTTGTGTCTCGGTATCCACCGAAAGACAAATGTCATCTCCAACCCGTGTGGAGGCCCACTGCACATAATGGTGATGAATGTAGGAGAGGATGATTCTGAGTTTAAGTTTTTAAAAAGTGGTCCAAAATATCAAACAGATGTTGGAGAGTTTTTCTAAATAAAAGTTTTGGGCTTTCTTTTAAAGATAAAAGTGGGTTCTCTCATGCTTACCCCGAGCCCCATCAGTTTATAGAAAGTGGAAGTAATGGGGAAAGGAATTTAAGAATGAAAATTGCTGAAATAATCATCATTTTTCATAACTTCTTTTATCGTTCCAACGACATGTGGTCTCATTCGAACGACATGGATAAATGTCGTTTCAATGAGATTCAAATGATACTTCAAATGAGTTTTAATATAGAGATTTAAAAGATTTTGTTCGAAGCAGTTTGAACATCCTCAATTGAACGAGATTATCGGATCTCATTGGAACGACTTCGAGACAAGTATGAAATTTAATTAAATGTTTAAAAATCATTTCGTAAAAATAGAAAGCCTTTAAAATAGTTCTCTAACAAAATATAAAAACGGGTCATATACCTTTGAGAAAAATGTCTTCAATGCGGTGAAATCCCGGTTTCTCACCTTTTTCAATTGCGAATTATGATATGACATGATATACAATAAAAAGGTTTTGTCCAATAAAAATTAGCCAATACTTAAAATTGACTAAATGTGGAAGTTTGTCCTTTTAGGTAATGGGCCAAGTTCAAAGGAGTCGAATTATGTAGTCCTTGGCGAGGTCATATAATTTAATATAAATAAGTGGTGCAACCTTCTAAAGGGAAATTAGAGAGTTGTGTCATGACCGGGCACGATACGTGTATGTCATAAGAGAACTAGTGTAGAAAGTTTTGTATTTGACTTTGACGAGTACCAGTAAATTCATTAGAGACTTGGGTAAATGATTTCATGATTGAGGTCTTGCGAATAAAAATTTAGATGGGATATTGAAGTACGATCAGGATATAGACATGTGTCAATAATATAAGTTAGAACATCCCCAGTAAAGGGACGATTAGATTTTGGCTCATCTTTCCAGACTTGTACAGATTAGGTGGCATAGGTCCAAGTAGTACCTGCTACCCTTATAGTGTTAAATGCAACCGGTGTGGCCGTCGCGTAATGTTAAGTTTGGGTAGGGTCTGGGAATAGGCGCAATGACAACCTTGTGTAGTTAGAAGTTATAATAAGGTGAATGTTTTGCCTAAAGGGGTACTTCCTAAGGAGATGTTTAGGGATGCTATCATGGTAAGATAAAGTTGACAATGACCTGGGTGTATTAGGTTGATCACGACGTCCCTAAAAATATGGACAAGTTCAGCATTGACAAAGGCAGGCATTCACCAACCATAGTGGTTCGTATATGTTAATGAGTTAAAGAGGAAACACAACTCCTAAGAAGGGAAGCCTAGTGTTTGACTTACCTAAGGATAATAGGTTCGTATGTTTCTTTCGTCTGGTAAGGATGAATGGTTGTGATCCGATTCGTCACGGTTAGTGACTCGAGCCAGGTTGTGGCTAGGTTTGTACCTAGTGAGAATGTCTGGGAGGAATTATACGTATGTTCACTTTTTATAAACCATAGTCTGATGCGTACGGATGGGGTTTTCTCAAAACGGTTGTTTGTTACTTCTGATTCTTATGTGTCCCCTTTCAGTTCCAGTAATCAAGGATTAGTATTCCCATGACTGTGGTAGTTCGGATTTGTACCATGTCATAGTACAACATAGTTTGGCCTAGTAGAGTGCAAGTGGTCCTGGCATGGTCAATGCAAATCGATAACTAGGTACACCCTTATTTGAGGAATCCTTGCTATTGCACAAAGTTCAGTATACAAGGGTTTTTGCTTTCGGCCACACGGCTTGCTTATAGTACTCACTTTCATTAGGATTAACGACCTTAGGATTTACCGGCATGGCAGTTAGTAGCTTTGGTTATAAGGGAAGGATACTGAGTTGAGGACATTGTATAATGTTATAACTCAAGGAAATATAGAACTAACTGTTATTTTCCACGATGAGTGGATCAGTTTAGCGCCTAGAAGAGTGTTCGCTAGTAGTACACTTAGGGTGGTCCTAGGTTTATAAAAGGATGTTGTGGAAAAGTATTAGCCAAATGCATGGTTTGAGACTTAGTGGCATGATTTCCCTTCGATGCGAGTGAATAGCGATGTGAGGTTAGTATTATGCTCAAGAAAAATTGAGGGGTGAAGGTGACCCGAGAATTCATGGAGATGCAGGATGTGTAGTCCTAAGATTTGAAATGGTTCTTGATGATGAATCGGGTATTAGCGGTATTAAGGTGCACTTACGTGAGCATCGATCACTAGAGAGTGTTGCCCGGTAGAGGCGCCGATATGCTTTGGGTATTAGCAAGGGTAGTCTTGGTACTTTATTGAACTTGATCATCAGGTTAAGGGAGACTTGAGGACGATTAGGTGACATTGATAATTATCATGGCAGTGAGAGTTAGAATACATTATATGTTGAACCTTTGGTGATAACCCTGTGAAAGAGCATTTGATGTCATCTTAGCTAATGAGTACTTTAATGGTTTATCCTTGGAGGATTTATATGACTCAGAATAAGAGTTGGTAAACCCCATGGACTTGAGGAATTGATGAATCAATAATTTTGACGATGAAACTTCATAAGGAGGGAATAATGTAATACCCGCGCCCAAATATTTTATAATTATTCTTGTGTAAATCATCATCATATGAAACCCTTGGGATTTGGATTGCTAATAGGTCGAATTTTTATCTATATTAAATTCTTTAGTTGGTCTTGATGTTAACTGTTGGAAGTTATTGGGAATAAATTGGAATTTTGGGAAAATTTGTGGCTCAAATAAAATTAAGGATGGTTCGAACTAGATTAATGTTCGTTCGAATGAGGTGCCATTCTCATTTGAATGATATTAATATTGGTTCTAATGAAAATCTAATGTCGTTCAAAGTTGAGTTCTAACGAGGATATAACGAGATGCCCCTGTATAAGATTTCCCAAATTCGTTAGAAAGTCGTTTGAAGGCAGATCGAATGAGATAGAAATATCGTTCAAATGAGGTCTCAATCTCGTTTGAACGACCTATTTAGTAATTGTTTAAATCAGTTTACCTTTGTGTGTTGTCACATTTTGGACCATTAGATCAATGACATGTTGCCTCCTGGTGAACCCAGATGATAAACAATGGGATTTAAGTGTTTAGGGTTGTTTTTAAGAGGGGTTTGTGGGTTTATTTGGGGTAGAAAGAGGGGAGATATGGGGAAGTTCTTCCCCAACCATTTTTATCACTATTACTCTGTCTCTCTAGGTCTTGGGAGAACTTCCTCTCCTACCACCACATATCATCCTACACCAACATATTTTCACCTTATGCCACCAGCTTTTGCTAATATTTCACCATAAATAAGCCTTATACACCCATTTCCTCCATTGTTGTGTAGAGCTACAAAATTTGTAGTTGTTGTTTGGGCCTTTTAGTGAAGAAGAAGAAAGAAGTACAAAGCTAAGAAAGGGGTTTTAGTGGAGCTTTTATGGAGGCAAGCTTTGTGGAGCTAGGCAACTACTTTAAGGCCGCCTTAGGAGGTAGGAGATTGTCATCTTCTTCTACCTTTGATGCGAGTGAATAGCGATGCGAGGTTAGTATTATGCTCAAGAAAAATTGAGGGGTCAAGGTAACCCAAGAATTCATGGAGACGCAGGATGTGTAGTCTTAAGATTTGAAATGGTTCTTGATGATGGATCGGATATTAGTGGTATTAAGGTGCACTTACGTGAGCGTCGATCGCTAGAGAGTGTTTCCCAATAGAGGTGCCAATATGCTTTTGGTATTATCAAGGGTAGTCTTGGGACTTGATTGAACGTGATCATTAGGTCAGTGGAGACTCGAGGACGATTAGGTGACATTGATAATAAGCATGGCAGTGAGTGTTAGAACGCGTTGTATGTTGAACTTTTGGTGATAACCCTGTGAAAGAGATTTTGATTTCATCTTAACTATTGAGGACTTTAATGGGTTAGCCTTGTAGGATTTATATGACTAAGAATAAGAATTGGTAAACCCCATGGACTTGAGGAATTGACGAATCAATAATTTCGAGGATGAAACTTCCTAAGGAGGGAGGAATGTAATACCCGAGCCCAAATATTTTATTATTATTATTATTGTGTTAATCGTAATAGTATGAAACTCTTGGGGTTTGGATCACTAATAGGTGGGATTTTTATCTATATTCAATACTTCGGTTGGTCTTGGTGTTAATTGTTGGAAGTTATTGGGAAGAAATTGCAATTTTGGGAAAATTTGTTGTTCAAATGAAATTAACGATGTTTCGAACGAGGTGCCATTC
The DNA here is from genome assembly GCA_949130495.1 of Sambucus nigra. Classification (NCBI taxonomy): domain Eukaryota; kingdom Viridiplantae; phylum Streptophyta; class Magnoliopsida; order Dipsacales; family Adoxaceae; genus Sambucus; species Sambucus nigra. The sequence goes on along the minus strand of OX422209.1, from coordinate 715,962,830 downwards.
TTATTAGAACAAGATTAATGTTGGTTCGAATGAGGTGCCATTATCATTTGAATGATATTAGTGTTGGTTCTAACGAAAATCTAATGTCGTTCGAAGTTGGGTTCTAACGAGGATATAACGAGATGGCCCTGTATAAGATTTTCCAAACTCGTTAGAAGATCGTTCGAAGGTAGATCAAATGAGATATCAATCTTGTTCGAACGAGGTCCCAATCTTGTTCGAACGACCTATTCAACAATTGTTTAAATTGGTTTACCCTTGTGTTGTGTCACATTTTGGACCACTAGATCAATGACGTTTTGCCTCCTGGTGAAACTAGATGATTGAAAACGGGATTTAAGTGTTTGGGGTTGTTTTTAAGAGTTTATTTGGGGTAGAAAGAGGATAGAGGCGGGGAGGTTCTTCCCCCATCATTTTCAGCACTATTCCTCTCTCTCTCTCTAGGTCATGGGAGCTCCTCCTCTCCCACCACCACAAATCACCCTACACAACCATATCTTCACCTTATGCCAACATATTTTACTAGTATTTCACCAGATATAAGCCTTATACACCCATATACTCCATTGTTGTGTAGAACTACAAAATTTAGAGTTGTTGTTTGGGCCTTTTAGAGAACAAGAAGAAGAAGAATGAAGTATGGAGCTAAGAAGGGGATTTTAGTGGAGATTTTATCGAGGCAAGCTTTATAGAGCTAGGCAACCACTTTACGGCCTCCTTAGGAGGTAGGAGGTTGTCATTTTATTCTACCTTCATCCTACCATTTTTGGAGATTTGTTTGATGTGGAAAAAACTCTACTCTTTAGTTTAAGACTCTATTTTCATGGTATTTGGTCTTGTATGTAGAGTTTGAAAGTAGCATGCATATATGATTTAAGCATGACTTTTCTTATGGTTTATGAAAAAAGGTTTAAGAAAAAGGGATTTTAATGGTTTGAACAAAATGATATATTTCAAGAAAACTTGGTGTTTAAATATTTTTATGGAATAAAAATGTTGGAAGAATTTTTATTTGTTGGGAATAATTTATGAATAAATGTTTCAAAGTTTTCTTGTGAAAAAATTAAGATTTTATGTAAATGGACATTTATTTAAGTTTCGAAGAAACAAAAATGTCTTTTTCCTTGAAAAGTATGTTTGGACAAACATTATGAAATTTTTAGAATAAATTATATGTTAGACCCTTTCGATAGGATTTTTGGACTTAAAATTCATCTTCTCATGCATATAAACTAGTAGTATCTTGATGATGAACTTATGAACAAGTTTAATGAAGGTTTTATTGGGTTTAAACATGAAATAAAGAAAATAAAAATTTCAACCTATAAGGTGTGTGAAAAAGTGTTGTATATGTGTTAAGTCTAGGGTTTCAAGACTACATGTATTAATAAAGGAAATGACATTTTTCTTATAAGGTAGTCTTTAAATGTTCAATGAATTCTTGGAAAAAGAAAGTAATGAAATGAAGAGTTGTAACTTGTAAAGTATGTTGCTCCAAAGTGTTATAATAAGTGTTTATGAGTTAGAAACATTTGATAAGTTGGTGTATATAACTAATGTTTATGGGAAAGGAACATTTGTGAAAAGGGAGGAAAATACAAGTTTGGAAATTAATGGTTAAAATCGTAATTTTACATAAAGTGGACCATTTATATGGAATATAAATGTTGCGAAAGGTGTTACATAAAATGGTCCTAAATGAATTTGATTTTCGGAATAAAATCAGTGTAAGGGTATAAAGGACAAGAAATAATTATTTTAAAGTGTAACACAAGTTGGGGTGAAACCCTAGTTTTGACTTTGGCCAGTAAAGGAAGGTGTGGTAATGTGGACATTTTATAAATATTAAAATACATTAAAAAGACTCGGATGAGATCGAGAAATAATTAAGGGCTCGGAGCCTTGGGGTGAAAGACCCAAAATCACTGGCCAGAGCATCTCGCAGCACAGCCGGTGGTGTGGAACCCGTTAAAGTATGTGGATATTGGAAGATTTTGAGAAAGAGATAATGAAAATGGAACATGTCAAGAAATGGGTTGTATGGTGAATATGTGAAAAGATAACCTAACTTGAATGAACTACTAAATGTTTTGGTAAAGGATAAAGTGGACAAGTAATGTGAAAATTGATTAATGTTCATAAAGTAAAGGATTGGTAAAGTAAAGTGACTAAATGGGTAGTTAAGAAACCTAAAGAGGTTTAAGCTATAAATAACACAACAGTGTGTTTATGAAAGGTTTTCAAAGAAAAATAAGTATTTTCTAACATGGTGCTTGCGTGTGTTGAAAGGTGATTTTTAATGAAAATACTAAGGTAAATTGGTATAGGCCAAGGGGTAATTTCAGTGATGAAAATGATTTTCCTTAACAAAGGTTGTTTGTTTAAAGTATTTAACTAGGTGTGTTAAATCAAGAAATAAATGCTAAGTCAAGTAAGAAGGGGTTCTTTAAAAGATTAAGGCAAATTAATTGGAATAAGTAACGTTTTTGGATATAAAACGGTTTCATGCATTAAAGTATATGTATGAGTATATATAAGATATTTGCATGTGTACATAGATATAATGTGTTAGAGTCTCCTTTCTATCGTTCGATTCTATATTGCATTGTTGTCTTTTCCCACTGGTCATTCGGTTCATTCCAACATCTTTATTACAACGGGTTGGGTGAAGTTTAATATTTTGAGAGCGTTGTGCAGGTAAACATCCTTTTTATCTTACATTAGTAGCTCTGTATGCTTGGATTCCAGGGACGCTTCCCATGTGTCCCTCACGTAGTTTTATTTAAAATGGAATCGTATGCTAAACAAGTGGAATGTTGATTAAATAAAACTGAACTAGCTATATTATATTTTTTGTTTCATTGCACTTCACATCTAATGCTCGGGTCGGATCGGGTTGACCACAAGTGGGCCGGGGCATCACAACTTGATACATTATTATGCATGTAGACACTCCAGTAGGTGGGGGACATGTGTTATGCCAAATTTGTAGCGGCATTACTATAGAGATTGACAGTCTTTGCTTTGCAACCTACTTGTTGTTGTTAGATATGGGTACTTATGATGTTATATTGGGGATGAATTGGTTGGAAACTTATTATGCCCAAATTGATTATAGATGGACAACAACTACATTCACCATTCCATAACAAGAGACTTTTACCATTGCCATGCCTAGGATTGAGGAGGATTCCAGGACCTATTTATGCTATGTTGACTCGACTACATTCGAGGAGTTTATGATACATCTAGATTCTATCCTAGTGGTCCAGGACTTTAGGACGTGTTTGAGGAAGTATCAGGGTTACCACCGATGAGGGAAGATGATTTTCATATTGACCTAGCCCCATACACTCGACTCATTGCGATAGAACCTTATTCTATGGCTCCCGTGGAAGTGAGAGAATTACGGGAAAAGATACAATAGTTTTTTAGTTAGTGGTTCATTTGGAGGAGCACGTCTCCGTGGGGAGCTTTGGTATTATTCATGAAAAAGAAAAATGGGACTCTTTGGTTGTGTGTTGATCATCTAGAGTTGAATAAAGTCACGATACTGAATAAGTATCCATTGTCCTATATCAATGAATTATTTGACAAAAATAGGGGTGCATCGTGTCACACCCTGCGTAATTCTGGCGTCGACCACCACCAAAACTAAGCCGGACGTGAGTAAGTAAAATACCATTCTTAGCATGAGACAGATATGAGACATATAAAATTAATCCACAAGATAAATGATAATCAATCGCAAAAGATAAACAATCTGACTAAGCGAGAAAAAATCCATCTCCATGCTAAACTCAAAGTAAATCCAATCTCTAAAAATATGATACTAAATAATCTCCAACTGAATCCAGTGAAATAATTGAATAAGACCAACCCAACTTTGGAACCGAATGGACCAATCAAAACCATAAGCTGTGTCTCACACTAAAAACGAAGGAAGAGAAACTAAACTAAATCAATACGCATAAGGTAGAGCAACTCCAACTGCACCTCCAAGCAAAATCTTCATATATTCCTAAGAAGCTTCTCAAAATACTAATTCCTTAAAAGTTAGTCAATGCACGAGGTCAGAGCCCCGAGCATGAATACACACTACTCCCCTCAAATAGGATCCGTGAATCCAGACAGTAGCATTATACGCAATAAATATCACAATGGAATATTTTAATTTAACGAAATAATTAAACGTGATACATATAAATCACTAACTACCCGCAGAGATCCCCATTTAAAAAGGCACACCAATATGATTATAAATTCCCAAGTCCCCCGATGCTAATTTTATTTAATCAGTCCATTTTATTATTGTCTCACTTTTTATTATTACGGTCCTCCCGTCCCGGGTGGTAATCCACCAAAGTGTCACACTTTCCCTTGTCAAATGGCCTCTGATCCGTTTAAACTGTCGACCCCGTCCCATGACAAGATTCCACAAACGACACGACATAAATCTTACTCTCACCCGTTTAAACTTCCTGTCCCGACACATTATGTCTCCACCCATTTTTATCTTAGCCATTAATTCTCAATTTCTCAATTTATAAATTACCCCACCCTTTTAATCGATGTGAGATCCTCACAATACCCCTTAGTCCAGGGTCCCCAAGTTATCAATACGTCCTACCCTATGTATATGATGAATTTTTAACATAAACCTCGACCTAGTCTCATGCCTAGGCTAGCGTAACGACAATAAAGTATAAAAAAATTAGCCCACCCCCAAAATGATAAAATCGCGACAATCTACCCTCACTAGTCCCATACCTAGAAGGCATCCTAAAATATAGGGAGAGAAAAAATACCCAACAACCCGTCGTCACAAAGGAAATTAAATAATACCAACAAGTCACACAAACATGTATAATTAATAAACGTATTAAAAACTACGCATAATAGTCCAATTCAATTAAATCTTAATTTAATTATCACATCGTCATAAACACCCAATTAATCCCATTTAATTATTTTAAATTAAATACACCAAGCTTTCACCATAAATACATCATATTTCCAATCTCATTATCTCTTCACAATTTACATGAGTTATACGTCCCCAAATTCGTTTAATTCAAAACCAAGATTTTTCTACATGCAACCTACACCAATAAAACCCAAAATCCACTCATCAATCCTACGTACCCAAGGGTTATGAATATTATTCAAATTAAAAGATTTAATAAAAACAGTCCCATAATTAGTGTCCACTTTCTCTAATTAAGTTACTAATTGATTATAATAAAAAACACATGATTAAGGGTTTAGGCGACACTTAAAACGCATAATACTAAAGGAAAAGAATAGAGTATTCATGCCTGTGATTAAGATGAAGAAAATCTGACAGCACAGTTGGATTCCTCTCGAAAAATTAGCAAAGAAGTGTTCTTGAACAAACTTGACTAAACCCCAATTAACCCTTCCAAAACTTGTGATAAAAACTTGATTATGTTGAAGGTTGATGATTATGGCTGAGAGGAGAATATTTTAGAAGTGTTCTCTGGAGAAAAACTTGTGAAAAAGTGATTATGAGAAGTCCCCCTACGTATTATTAGTCTTATATACTAATTAGGAATCATAATCCTACTCTAACACTACAAATAAAATCACCGAACCACCTCAAATCTGGCATAGTCGATCGATCAGGTACGAGACCACTGCCATTCCCCTTCGTTTAATTCCATTTAACCAAAATTCATATTTTCCATTAGTCACGGCCTAAATCCGTGACAACTGTCTTTTTATTTTTATTTTTATTTTTAAAAAAGTTAAACTTAAAACTCTCATGAAAACTTTATTTTAACTTCGATTTCGATTCCGCTTGAAGTTTTATTCTTCTAATATTAAAACCAACATATTTTACTAATAAAAATTATTAAATTCAAAAATTTATTTTTCTCTAATATTCTAATTAATTAATTAAATTAATTAATCAAAACACAGGGTGTTCCATATTTTCTTTTAATTGGCAGGTTAGTGTGGATTGGGACGCTATGGACTATTTTGGAGAATTGATTTAGAGCATTGGATTGAAATATTTATTTCTAGTGGTGTAATTTTAGTTGGAGAATTTTGTTATTTGAGAATTACTATTGTAATCATTATTGTGGAAATAGAAGAATTGTGATTTCGTGATATTTAAATTATGGACATTAGATGCTCTATACTTGTTGATTGATGGATTTAGTATACTTTTATCGTAGTAGCACGCCGCGTTCTCTTTTTCGGGAGCGCGGGGTGTTACACATCGTTCTTTTCAAAGATCGATTTGTGAACATAATATCACCAGTTGAGGATTAGGGAGAAGGGTCTTCGAAGGTCATATTTCCTCACTTGCTATGGGTCCTATGTATTTCGGGTCTTGCCATTTGGACTGACTAATGCACATGTAGTCTTTATGGATCTTATGAATCATATATTTTACCAATATCTAGATCAGTTCGTCATTGTATTTACTAACAACATTTTGATATACTCACGCTCGGAGGAGGATCATACTCATTATTTAAAATTGGTGCTCCAGACAGTGAGGAATAACAAGCTGTATGCTTAGTTATTCAAGTTCGGTTACTGGTACACGGAAGTGCATTTCCTAGGAATATAGTGTTGGAGGCCTGGATTTATGTTGATCCAAATAAGGTATCCGCGGTGATGGAGTGGGGAAAACCCACGACACCAACAAGGGTTAGGAGATTTTTGGGTTTGGCGGGATATTATTGCTGATTTATTCTAGGATTTGTGAGAATTGCAGGGCTGTTAATCAACTTAACCCGAAAAGAAATATCATTTGTTTTGGATACCATTTTTCAAAGAGCACTTGAGGATCTTAAGGAGAGGCTCACAATCAATGTGTTTCTTGCATTTCCTAGGTGAGGTGTTGAGTATATGGTATTTACGAATCCATCACTTTAAGGTTTGAGCGGATTTTTAATGCAAGAAGAGAGGCATATAGCTTATGCATCTCTAAAGTTGAAAACACACGAGGATAATTGCCCAACACATGATTTGGAGTTAGCAGTGGTTGTCTTTGTCCTTCGAATATAGAGGCAATATTTCTTAGGAGAAAGGGTTTTATTGTTCTCTGAGCATAAAAGTCTCCAATACTTGTTCACGCATAGGGATTTGAATAGGAGGCTGAGGCGATGGTTGGAGTTTGTAAAAGACTATCATTTTTCAATCCAATACCACCCGTGGAAGGCAAATGTGGTTTCAGACTCACTGAGTCATAGGACGACAACTACATTGGTCGCTTTTGTCGTATGTCCTTCAACACACTAAATACAAAGGGAAAAAAATAACTGAGCTTGCACAAATTCAATAACTTCTTCTCTCGGGCATAAAACACCGAATTTTGTATCATCATCCACACACGGTGCCAATATCATAAAGGATTTCCATCCATGTGTGGAAGAATACCTTATATATATATATATATATATATATATATATATATATATATATATATATATATATATATATGTATAGAGAGAGAGAGAGAGACTCCAACATACCTCACTTAACATACCTATTAACATACCCATTTTTTTAATATTGTAAAAATTATATTTTTTAACAAAATTCGGTAAATATGATCTATATAGTAAGGAGATCATCTACAAAAAAATAATGAAGAATTTAAACCGAAATTAGATGAGACGATGACAAAAATTTGAACGGACGAAAATGCTGACATATACCCACTTTTCATTACACCCATTTTTGGGTTGAATTTTTCTATGATTATTTTTATAGACGATCTCCTCATTATGGAGATCGCGTATTCAAAATTCAGTCGAAAAATACATTTCTTTAAGAATGCGGACCGGACATGTGTCACCTAACGGTGCACCTAGAAATTATCGCCTAAATTATAGGCACACTCTCTCTCTTTTCTGGGCTCACCGCCAGGTGACACATGCCCAGTTCGCACAAGAGCAGGACTGTATATATATATATATATATATATATATATATATATATATATATATATATATATATATATATATTCTAGATCATTTGTGTGTATATTGTGTTATATATTTTGATTATGGAGTTTGAGTGGAAAAAGAACAAAATTATGGGGTGTGCTGCTATAAGGCCTTATGAGAATTTTCATTAGGAACATTATACGATAAGGTTAGTTAGAGTGGTGAAGTCATGGATTAGGTTAGTAAAGTAATAATGTCATCTAGGATAGATTGACCACCAAGTATTGGTGTATTGTAAATATAATTTTATTACGTTATTGTGGATTAAATGTTAGTTATATGGAAATGAATAAGAATGATTTCTAAAAATATTTAATTATTTTTTAATTGGTGTGTAATTTTCAACTGATTGCACACCATTCTCAATCGACAATTTCCCTATGGATGACAATATTTGAGCATACTAAAATGAATTTTCAATAAGGGTCAAATGTGTGGCGAGATAATCTTGAGTTACTTAACTTAAATACTTTTAGGGAAAAGATGAGCATGATGAAAGGATAAAGATATAAGCTCTAAACACCAAAAAGGAACACAATGACAGATATAAATGAATATCTAACGTTTTATGATTAGCCACTCTTAATGTTTTCTTTAAGATAAGAATATTGATTAAGTTCGATAAGTGTAAAGGGGTCCTCAAGTCACTTATGTTTATATAGTAAGTAAAGTTTTTTTAAATGCATATTAGACTAGGGGTTGCCTTAGTTGAGCAAGTAGAGATCGAGGGACCAATGGTCCACCAAAGAAACACTAGGCATATTTGAGGGTTTTGGCTTGGAGGCTACAGAGTAAGACTTGTTAAGGAGCCTAAATCTCTACCCCTTCAATATTATAAGACTAAGATAGCTTTTACCCAATATGGAGCCTTATATTCTCAAAGGCATGATTTCTGCATGACAAGTTACGAGAGACCTATTAGGTGACTAGCACAATCACATTGCACAAGTGGTGAGAGACCACAGAGGTCACTCGTGTAATAACACAATCACAGATAACTAGAGATTAAAAAGTTTGCTCGCATGATTACATCTATAAATTTTCTAGGAAGACCATGTCCCGCGCAGCGTAAATTTCTCACAAGAAGTATAAATGTTCCATGAGTGAACAATATAGTAATTTGCACAAGATTACACTCAAAATACTCATAAATTTTCATATTGACATTGAAATATATGCACAATTTATTTTATAGTATGAATGTACATAGTGAAAGTATCACTTTTGCAAGTCAACAAGTGACATGATGATAATATTCCTTTTTGATCACTATCACAACAATTTTTACACTCACTCACTCATAGTAGTAGTAGTAGCAGCAACAGCAGCAACAGCAATAGTAGTAGTAGTAGTAGTAGTAGTAGTAGTAGTAATAGTAGTAGTAGTAATAGTAGTATGACCACAATAAGAAGGAATGGGGAACAAAGTGTGGCATGTCATTAATGCACCTGAAACATAGTATATAGCGTTGATGTCACAATAGTACAACCTGAATTATTGCCAATAAATAGTATACATTATTTGCACATTGATGACACAATGCATAACACAAAGTTGTTATGTTAATTATACACAATATAGAGCATTGAATTTTCACTAATACACATGCACAAAACTATTGCCTTAATTTTCTCTCATTATTAAAATGGTTACTTCTCCACTTGAAGATATAGCTCCCAGAATCCTAAAATATTACAGTTATTAAGAAAGGAAGTTTGTTAAAATTTATGGCTATTTTAGAAGTTATTGCTCACAAATATTATATTCTCAGTGTGTGACTCTTACTTATTGTAAAAGTAATAGTTAAATCTCACTTATTACTTGCCTTTGTTTTCTTTATCTTGGAACAATCTTCTATTATCATGAGTCATACCTCCTCATTAACAATATCCATAAACCTTAGTTTGACCCCCTTCCTATATTTGGAAATTTCATTGGGGAGGTATTATCATGAAGAATGGAAAAGTAAGGCCATAACATATCTAAACATTTTGTCTTCAAAGGCAAGTTACAAAATCGTTAGGAGAATACTGGAAAGACCTCCAACAAGGGGGTAGTTATCACCGAAACTTGAGAACCTTAACTAGCAATGGACAAGCAACTAACACTACAATAACTCAATATTTAACATGTTTGAATACTATGAGTTTATTCTTTGAGTTCCTTAAGAAACATAATGACGATATGTCAAGTCTAGTTATGATGGAATGGAGTCCTTACCTAATCCAATGGTTGGATTGATTACACAAAAAGAGATACCAACGGTGTTAGTAAAAACTTGGGATTAACACTTAAATGTCAAAATATTCAGCCCTATGGATATTTGATTAATAATGCATTCAAAATAAAATAAGAAAATGGATTTAAATATTAAACCTGGATTTTCAAGAATACATACCAGAGAGAATCGTGTTGCAATTTGTATGAGGAGATAAAGGTAGATGGTGATGAGATCCTTATTTTCCTCCAAGGTATCTGAAAAACCTTGACTAAACCTTTTGTAGACTAGGATCTTCTTGTGTATGATCCTCTCTAAAGTTAGGTAGGTGGGTGGCACATTTTGAGATAATTTGTAGACACCACATTCTAGGATCCCCCCCCCCTCCCAAGTCTCTCTTTAGGTCCCTTGCACCTCCCCAATTCACCATAAACCCTAGGTCATACTCCGAGTGTCGATCTAGAGGCCATAGGGCGATCTCGGGCCCCGTTTGACCCCAATCAACTTAATCGTCAGAGAGAAAGCTCTTTAAATCTTCGAAGGGCACTAAAAATCCTTTCCAATAGTCCAGCTCGTGCATGAAACGACATAATTGTTCGGATAAATAATCGGTTTTCCCTCAAAAATTTATTCGGAGGCCACCGGGGGCTCCAAGACTACGTTTGACCAAAGTCAACTCTTCAACTCAACCGAGATTGAATTAATCTTTAAAGGGTACTAAATACCGTTTCCAACGGTCCTCCCCGTGCACGATTCTGACTTACGGTATGGATGAGTGACCCGTTTTACTCCGACAGATCACCATGCGCTTTCGGGCCCGGTTGACCAAGGTCAACTATCCAAACCGATCAAAACTATTTGGAATGTTGAATTAAATCTCCTATCATTTCTAATGGTCTATCCCATGTGTAATTCTGACTTACCGTTCAGACGAATGATCCGTTTCTGTACGATGATCTCCCGTTCAAAGAATCGACGTGCGCTTTCGAGCCACATTTGACCCGAAGTCAACTCCTGGACCTAGTAATGGTCCCAATGACTCTTGAAGGTCTCTGAATTACCTTTTTAACAGTATGCCCTGTGCATGATTCAAATCAATGGATTATATTTTACGATCATTTTTTCAGAAAAATCTGCACAAGACTGCCAATTGATAGGTCTCAGACCCTGCCTATCGATAGTGTGCCTAGGGTCAACTAGCGATAGGTAGTACCCGGTATATGCCGACCATCGTCCCTATAAAAGGATGGCATGACCTCATTCCAAAGCACACCTACAGCTCAGATCCATCAGTATCATTGATCTCAACAACATTCTCTCAATCAAAGAAGTTACCTTATGTGAAGTTTTATTCAAGTTCACATTCCCATCCCTTTTATACCCAATTTGGCAAGATGACATTCAATATTCATATCAAGCATAAAAGGAGTTCATCCAAAATCAAGGACACGCTCTCATTCTTCAAAGAAGTTCAAAATCCTTCCCTTATCTCTTTAAATTTTTTGTTTTTGCATTAGTTATATTAGATTCATAATATAGTTCTTACCTTAATACATACATATTAATCTCTAAATTTTTACTAGTATATTGCACGTACTTTATTTTCTACAAAAAACCCAATATCAACAAAAAGAGGGTTATACCCATTAATTCCGAACAAATTCATCTTTCACACTTTTCCAAAACTAAAACTAATAAAATCCGATTCGAATATATGGGATAAAACCCCAACCTCACGTCGCATGCGAACTTCGTGGACTTTGATGCCTTTATAGGCTATGTAGGCATTTCGGATTAAAATCCGAGACTCGAGTCCAACCTCCGATTTTCCAATTTTCATAAAATCTCTATCCCTATATTTCATCATAATCTTGCATTATCATATCTTCGTAATTCTTTGTTAGCGCTCTATCCGACATATATTGTCATTCTCCATAGTGGTAAATATCGTGATAAGTGAATAAATCATATTTTCTATACATATACTACCTTTGGGAACATTCCTCTAGATGATTTCACTCTATCTTTTCCATGATATGAGTTGAGTGATTCCTATCTCCATTACACACACACACACACACACCCACACACACACACACACACATACACACACGCTTCACGGAGAAATAAAGGAAAATAATAACACAAGCCCATGAGCGACCGAAAGGGCGGGATGGGTGCCTAACACCTTCCCATTTCATAACTTAGCACCCGTTGATACAAAAATTAGTCAGCTGACATGGACCAATTATATGAAGACACATGTCATCCTACGTGGCATAAATATATTTACCGAGCAACATATAGTGCCGAGCTACTCAGCGCGCCAAGCTACTCAACATACCAAGCATCTGGTCAGGAAGATCAAACGATAAAAGCAGATTCAATGAACATCTTTACCTTACCATGTACAGATGGATATGCCTCTTAAATAACGGCATATTATCTATTCATACTGATAGCCCAAGGGCTATAAATACTCTGTAACACCCCCATAGCGGGGGAAGATTCCATAAGTGAACATACTCAAGATTAAGGCCAATTACCTAGCAATACAAAACAGTGGACGTAGGCCATTTTCCTAAGGCTGAACCACTTTAAAAATACTTTGTCTTACTTCTTTATTCATATTTATATGTGATTAATTAATTAGATAAAATCTAGTTTTTTACATCAACAGATTGGCGCCGTTTGTGGGAAACGACCATACGTAGTGTTTTTCACTAAAAAACTTATCACAAATGGCTGATATCCCAGAATCTAGCAACAGGAATAATGATGGGAATCCTCCTAACTCTTCTGCCCCGCCAAATGCAAACGATATCACAGGAATCTTGTCCAGTTTAGCCAGGGGACAAATGATCATGTAGGAGACTATGCGACAGTACATTCGAACGTCCATAGAAGGAAGCATCCAAAGAAGCATGCGTCCACCGTCTTTACGATCTAGACGTACTGCACCGCATCAAACTTCATGATCCAGATTAACTGGAACCTCAAGTGATCCGTCCTATCAGCCTGGCCTGACATCCCCCATAAGAATCGTTGAGTCTCAAGAAAACATCACCCTAACTTCAGAATGAATAAGCACTCTGGAAAGGTTGATAAGAGTATCTCCCTTTGACTGTTTGGGCCCGAGGAGGCATAAAAACCCTCCTCGGATTGCATCGAGAAATTCTCAATGACAAAATGATTTAAGAGAAGGTTCTGCCCAATCACGTCCTGCTGCTTGCCTAGAAAGATCCCAAGAGGAGAACTCAATGCGATCTGTTGCTCGTACACATAAATCAGAGGATGGACATGATGCATAGAAGGGCTCCATTCAACGATTGGAGGATAGGTTAAGGGAGATGGCTAAGGCCAGAAACCCTCTCCAAAGGACCTTTATCAAGGTATCTCCTTTTGTACAAGCAATTGTGGATTTCCCCACACCCTCAAAGTTTAAGGCTCCTGTAGTTATACCGAAGTATGATGGAAAAACTAATCCTGTCCTCCACATAGAGCAATACAAAGATGCTACAGATATCTATGCAGTTCCAGATGAGATGAGGTGCAGGGCCTTCTCAGGGACTATCACTCGATCTGCTCAAATATTGTACAATAGCATTCCTCGGTGGAAGATTGAAACTTTCCATTAACTAGCAGAGCTATTTATAAGAAACTTCTATTTTAGTGCGAAGCTAGTCAAGAGGGTAACACATCTGTTGAGTGTAAGGCAAAGGGCATGAGAGAGCATAAGGGATTATTTCACTCGTTTTAACAACGAGAAACTGGAAGTCATTGACTATGAGGAGAAAACAACCATTACAGCCTTCATGAGTGGTCTTCTACCAGACAAGCTATACTACACTCTGGCCAAGGATCCCCCTAAATCCATAGTGAAGTTGATGGCTAAAGAAGCCAAGATTATGAATGCCGAAGAAGATATGGCTGCCAAGAAGAATGCTGAGATGAAAGCAGAGGCTAAAGCTGAAGGCAGGTCGGATAAGAAGGATCACAAGCGTAATAGAGGGAGCAAGCAGTCAAAAGGCAAGGAAACATTAGAGCACTTGGGGAAATATGCAAATTACACCCCGTTAAAGGTGGATATAAACCATGTTCTAGAAGAGATCAAGAACAGTGAGGAATTAAATTGGCCAAGAAAATTGAGGACAACTCCTAAAAGAAGAGATAAGTCCAAATATTGCGAGTTCCATAAGGACTATGGTCACACGTCCAATCAGTGTGTACCTCTTCAAAATGAGATAGAAACACTCATTAAATGAGGAAAGCTGAACCGGTTTATTGATCGTCGGAACGATGAGAAGACCAACAACAGATCATGGCAAAGGTCAAAATCTCCTCACCGACCAAGAAATGACAGGAAAAGGGATCATGAAGATGACCTGAAAGATGACCCTGATCTCCCCAAAAAGCTAATACAGCTAGAACGTGAGGTATTTTCAATCCGATTTGGTTCATTTGATTATAATATAATAACAGGTGGAGATGCAGAAGGTGGTGATCATACCGCTGAAAGGAAAGCTTACCTCTATGAGGTCCAAGCTTGTTCCTATATACAATGGATAAATCTAGCGGAAGAGGATCGTCCGAGGAAGGTTAACAAAGATAAACTGGTAATTGGTTTATCTAAAAATGAACTGGACGGTGTTTTGTATCCTCATGATGACCCTTTGGTGATCAAGACGAGGATGAAGGATGTAATCATCTCAAGAGTATTGGTGGATAATGGTAGTTCAGCGAACATTATGTTCTACCCTTGTTTTGGCAGTTTGAACCTGAAACTCGCCCAGTTGGAACCATATCACAGGCCCCTCATCGGTTTCACTGGTGAAAAAGTTTTTCCACTTGGGACGATCAAGTTGGACATACTGATTAGTACCTGGCTTGACTGCAGATCGAAAAAATACAGTTCTTTGTGATGGAGAAAAATGTCCAATCGACCTATAATATAATCATGGGAAGAGTAGGCCTGAAGAAGTTTGAAGCAGTTCCATCCACTGTACATTGATGTTTAAAGTTCCCGACCAACTTTGGGGTGGGAATTTTGAAGGGCGATCAAAAGGTAGATCGGGAATGCTGCTACTCATCTGTCGAACAAGAGGAGTTGGAGGAAGCCTAGGAAGAAAACCACCATTTACCAAGTGGATAAGTCTGATGAATCAGAGATTGAAACATTAGACCTCAGAGATGAAACATAACTCGTTAAAGGTCAAGTCATGGAGGCAACGAAGAGCATTATTCTGGACGACAAAAGACCAAAAAGAATAACTCAGATTGGAGCTTCACTTGATCCGATAATAAAGCAAGAGCAGGTGGTGTTTCGGAGGCATAGAAAACAAGCGTTCGCGTGGAGTCATGAAGATATGCCAGGGATTGAACCAGCCTTCGTATCCCACAAGCTCAATGTCAATAAAGAAATTAAACCGGTGAAGCAACAAAGAAGGGTCTTTAGTCCGAAGAAAAACCAGGCAATTCAAGAAGAAGTAGAGAAGCTACAAAAGGCTTCTTTCATTAAAGATGTCAAGTACCCTGATTGGCTAGCCAACATAGTGATGGTAAAAAAGAAGAACAATAAATTGCGAATGTGCATGGATTTCACAGATCTGAATAAGGCCTGCCCAAAAGATCACTTCCCTCTACCCAGAATAGATCAACTGGTAGATGCTACTTCGGGGCATGAATTATTGAGCTTAATGGATGCTTACTCCGGATACAATCAAATTAAGATGAAACCCGAAGACAGGGAGAGTACCTCTTTCATTACCCCATGGGGGACATACTGTTATAATGTTATGCCTTTTGGTCTTAAAAATATAGGTGCTATATACTAGCGGCTGATGAACAAGGTATTCGTAATGCAGATCAGCAAAAATATGGAGGTGTATGTCGACGATATGCTAACAAAGAGAAAGAAAGATGCTGACCATATAGCTGATCTGAGCCAAACATTTGACCAGCTGGAGAAGTACGAGATGAAGCTGAACCTGACCAAATGCATTTTTGGCGTACATGAAGGCATGTTCCTTGGTTATATGATAAACCAACGAGGTATTGAAGAAAATCCCGACAAGATAAAAGACTTTCTAGAATTATGATCCCCGACCACCAAGAAGGAAGTACAAAGCCTTACGGGGCATATAGCAGCTCTTAATAGATTTGTCTCTTGAGCAACTGATAGATGTCTTCCATTTTGCAAGGTGCTCAGAAAAACCTTCGAATGGAATGATGAATGTGAGAAGGCTTTCCTAGAATTGAAGAGATACTTGGGAACACCTCCTTTACTGTCCAGGCCGCTGCTAGGAGAAAAAATATATTTGTACTTGGATGTCTCAAAAAATGCAGTCAGTTCAACCCTAATAAGAATAGAAGGCGGAATACAAAAACCAGTTTATTATCGAGCAAGGCATTCAGGGGCGCATAGATCAAATATCCAAAATTGGAGAAGTTGGCTTTGGCGTTTATTGAGGCAAGCAGGAGAATGAAGCCATATTTTCAAGCCCATACAATAGTGGTATACACTAACATGCCACTCAGACAAGCTTTACACAAGCCAGAAAAATTTGGAAGATTGATGTATTGGGAAGTGGAGTTAGGGGAATATGACCTTATCTACGAGCCAAGGTCTTCTCTCAAAGGGCAGGCAGTGGAAGATTTCATCGCTGAATTCACCTACCCAGATACCTCCGACCAACAGGGGGCTAACGCAGAATAACTCATGGATGCTGGAGGATCATCAAAAATTGTCCCCGATCAACTCCCAGCAACAGACCTGCCAGAAGGGATACTGATCGAGCAACAAGAATCCTCTGGTAAGAGCCTAGAATTGAGGGATGACGAAAGAAAGCACCAAATATTCCATCAGGGACTTTGTCAGACCAAGGGTTTGATAAAAATATCCCTATATGGAAATTATATGTTGATGGTTCTTCGTGTGCAACGGGTTGCAAAATTGAAATTATTCTCAATAGTCCGGTTGGGATAGACATAGAATACGCTCTGCATTCTCAGTTCAAGGCTTCTAACAATGAAGCTGAGTATGAAGCCGTAATTGTGGGTCTTAATTTAGCTCAATCATTGAACGCAGAGCAATTGACGATGTTTAGTGATTCGCAACTAGTGGTGAATCAAATGCCAAATCATTACGCAGCAAAAGGGGAGTTCATGTCAAGATATCTAACTAAAGCTATGGAGATTGTATCCAGTTTTGCCGCTGTCCAAGTATTTGAAATACCAAGATTATAGTATGTAAGGGAAGATGCACTAGCTCGGTTAGCTTCAGCTACCCGCCCTGAGCTACGAAGAACAATTCCTATTGAGATACTGGCTAGTAGAAGTATCGATGAAGAATTGATGGTAAAATTTATCACTTTAGATATGGGACCGTCCTAGATGGACCCCATCATGGCTTACATCGAAGAAGGCATTTTACCAGCCGACCAACTTGCAACCAAGAGGCTGAAGAAATTCATAAAGGATCTTGTGGAGCTCACGTAACATGTCGGACTCTTTTGCAAAGAATAACTATGCAAGGGTACTACTGGCCAATAATACGCACTGACTGTACATCTTATGCCAAGAAATGCGACAAATGTCAGCGATTTTCTACTATACGGAGAACTCCTCAAGCATTATTGATGCCAATCACTTCACCTTGGACATTTTCCGTGTGGGGAATAGATTTATTTGGGCCTCTACCCACTACAAGAGGACGATTCAAATATTTGGTGGTTGCCGTTGATTATTTCATAAAACGGGTAGAAGATGAACCGCTCATCGACATGGTATATGAAAGGGTCTATCAATTCATCTCGAAGAATATTATTTGCAAATATGGTATGTCACATGCTTTTATCACTGATTATGGTACCCAATTTGATAATGAGGAGTTCACTATGTACTGTCTACAATCTAATATTCAAAAGATCCATTCTGCTCCAGGTCATCCATAAAGTAATGGGCAAACGGAAGTAACAAACAAAACTTTGTTGAACGGATTGAAGAAAAGATTGGACGATGTGAAAGGGAACTAGATCAACGAGTTGCACTCTGTGTTATGGGCTTACCGAACAACACCCCGAACAGCATCTGGGGAATCTCCTTACATGTTAGCCTTTGGAAGTGAAGCAGTCATACCTACTGAACTAGGCTTACCTACTCACAGGGTGTTTAATTTCAATTCTCTAATAAGCGATTTGATGAGACGCTTAGATTTGGACATGCTCGAGGAAGTCCGAGAAGATGCAGCAATCCAAAATGCCTCTTATCAGCAACAGACTGCTATGTTCTACAATAAACGGGTCAGGAAGTGTGATCTCAAGACAAGAGATTATGTGCTCAAGAAAGTCATCCAGAAGCACAATAAATTGGAAGCCAACTGGCATGGGCCCTATCATGTGATAGCTGTTGTTCGACCTGGAACCTATAGAATAGAAACTCTAGAGGGGGAAGAATTCAAAAACGCTTGGAATGCAAAGAACCTGCGGCAATATTACCAGTAATGTAGATTCACATGTACCCCATTATTTCAATATGAATAAAACTGCTCATTTCCCAATATTTTTAGTTCAATTTTTTCAGAGTACTAGTCCTACACATTCACTACACCAACTAAGGTTGGTCGGCATAGCAATAACCACCAACTAAGGTTGGTCGACATATCAACAACCACCAACTAAGGTTGGTCGGCATCAACAAACATAACCAATGATGTTGACACAACAATCATATAAGGCAAGGCTTGTTTGATTATAGGTGACCTCAAGGGGCATCTAAAACTAGGCAAGAAGATGGGTAAAATATTCACTGCCTAGGCACCAAGGCAATCTAGATAAGATTGTTACAACTAAGCAGGAACATAGGATGAAAATAATTCCATTGCTTAGGCACTTATGGGTGATAAGTCACTACAACTAGGCAAACATATGGGGAAAAGCTCCATTGTCTAGGCAATCAAATCAACATAGGACAAATTGTCTCTCTCTCTCTATATATATTTAGCAACATAAAATTGACAAGAAAAATGTGATACAATTAATTTATTACAAGAGATGGTGTTTCAAATAGTAATTACTAGTGAAATGCAAAACAACCTATTCTATTGGTTTCTTTCCTTCAGATTTAGGTACAGGCTCCATTCCAGCTGGAGGATCATCTAGAGCAAATGAAAAGTTGATAAAATTCAAATCTCGCAGCATTTTGGTGTTATTCGAGCTAGGTCGGTTAAGCAGATGTTGAGGTCGGGATATCTCAAAATATTCATGAAGACTATAGTCACCAAGATATTTGGATATTAAAGACTGAGGAATGGAGCGGGCTGGAATCCAGATGACATCTAGTTTAAAAGGAGGCACTGGAAGATAAAAAAATCCTAGCTCAAACCAATCCCAAAACTCCATGCCTTTCTCAACATGTATCACAGCTAGAGCATTCAGCCATCACTGCTTATACCCCTCATCAAGATGGCTAAAAGCTTCATTGTATCCCCCCATCCAAAACTCTTTGGGATGTTTGTGGAATTGATAATTCAATCTCTCAACATGCTGATGAAACCTTTTCACCAAGTTTTCTTTACTCTCCAACGCAGAACTCTGGTTGGGCAGTTTCTCGGTAAGAGTTTGAATTTTCTGGGACATCTCAATTAATGCTTGATTTTTTGCCTTCAGTTGAACAACTTGATTTGCTAAGGCCTGTTGAGTCCTAGCGTCTTTAATTTTGCTCCGACCAACTCTTGCTCTACCTCGCGAGGAGGATGTAGGTCTGGCTCATTTTAAAGTCTCCAATTCTTCTCTCAATGCAGCATTTTCAGTCTCTAAAAAAGAAAAGCCTTCATCACTGACTGGGACCAGAGATCCAGAGGAAGAGGAAGATTTTAGTTGTCTCAGCTCTTCTCTCAAAGCATTATTCTCTTCCTCCAACAACGTAGCGATATTTTTGTGATCTTCAATCTCAAGCTTTAGGATACTCCCTCTCTTATTATGGGCTGAAATGAACTTATCATATCCCCGATCAATGCCCAACTGTTGGTATTTTTTCTCATAACCCTCATGGAGGAGATCAGTGGCTTTTTTGTGCTGAAGCTGAAGTTATTCGATCATCCCTTAAAGATATTCAATCATTTCGTAGTAAGCCATATTATTTGCCACAGCCCGATCCGACAAACATTTTAAATATTGGTAGGCATCGATTGCTCGTTCAAAGGCATCAAATCCGAGGATATCAACTATCTACGCCTGAGTGAAATCTGCACGACCAGCTTTGAAGTAATCAGTACATTTCTTTATCAACTCTATATCATGAGAGGACAATAGTTCCATCCTGGCAATAAACTAGCAAGGAAAATTAAAAATAGATCAACAAAAGTACTGCTATACTAGATAAGTGAAGGAGAAACTCAAAATAACTAATAAAGTCCATTTTAGTGATTATAAGAAAAAGGGGTACAACCAAAGAAGACGAACAACTTTACACCTTCTCCTTATTCCCTAATAAGTTACAATAAAAGGGAAAATAGGAAAATAAAACAAGTAAAGAAGACGAACAACTTTACACCTTCTCCTTATTCCCTACAATATCATCAGTCGACTTTAAGGAAGGAATATATTTCTCGGTGGGCAGTTTACGTTGCTCGGTAGAGGGTATGGCTTGGTGAACTTGCTCGAAGGACTGGGAGATAGTAACAGCAAGTGTTTATTCTATAAGCAACAAAGAAGATTCATCAGATCCAGCTTCATCTTGTTCTTCTTCTTCAATAGCAGGAGGAGGGCCATGAATGTGTCTCTGAAATAGCTCAGAATCTTCAGCGACGTTCAACTCTTTCAAAGCGGCAGTCCATCCATCCCTGAAGAATTTTACACTTGCATACTCCATTTGGGTAGAAGTAGCAGTAATGGCTTTATTCCACCCTTTATCCTAGCCCGATCTAAAGGCCTTCTTTACTGCATCTTTTCTCTTCAACCTCTTCGAGGAAGTATTTTCCTTAAGGATATCCTCTGCAGACTTCACCTTGTCCTCAAGGTCTTTCTTACGCCGTTCAGCCTCTTCAAGATTGGCCTCAATTTCCACATTGCTAAAAACGACAACCTTGCACTTCTCCTCTGCCTCCTTGGAAACATTTACTGCCGCCTTGGCAACTTCCTCAGCTTTTTGTTGAGCTGTTTTAACAGACTTGATTTTACTTTCCCAGGAAACTTTATCCTCCTCTTACTTCTGTCGGGACTCCATAAAAGATTTTGACAACCCACCAAGGGCTTCTTCCACCCCACTGGACGAAGTTGAAGCATTGACAACCTCATCCTTCTCCAGGATATTGTTAAAATACACCAAAAAATGCAGGAGAAAGAAAACCCAACTCAGGACATGAACATAGTACAAAGAGGTAAAATAACAAGTGCGACGATACTTACTGATGTAATATGTTGGGCTGCTAAGCCGGTAACCTTCTCCCGAGGAGTAGAAGTCTCAACAGCTCGGCAGTCAAGAAGAGTCCCAAACCTGATCAATTTCTTGGCCAAGCTAGGAGCAATGAGAGATGGAGTACTAAATCTCAAGGAAGGTACCTCAACCCCAAAAGGTTGGGCAGCAACATCTACAGTCTTCTCAGTAAGACCCCTTCCCAATCTTTTCAAAGGAGCAGCTTCAATCAAAGGTGCAGTCTCTTCTTGAATAAGGACAACCCCTTCAATCAAAGGTGTTGCCTCTTTAGGGGCAATAGGGGGATTCTTACTGATATCTTTGGCAGTCGCGATTATTCCTCTAGGAGGAACGACATCCTTTATCCTAGTCCCTTCAGCTGGGACATCGTCTTTACTTTTCTTCACCCCATCAGCACTAGGGGAAACCTTGGCAAAGAGATTGGGCGTCCTCCTTTTCTTCGTCCTCAGGTCAGCAATAGAAGTACCAGGTCAGGAGAAGATTCTTCAACAAATGAAGATGAAGTTGGAGCCTGCTCAAGGTCAATCACCAAGGGAGGAACAAGAGGTCGGGCAATAAAGGAAGAAGTGGTGTTGTTGTATTGCAGCAAATAATAAGCAGACCTCATGTGTTCCCCAGCTATTGCTCGATGCAATCCCCAGATAAATTTCAAATCTTTTATATTAATATCACTCTCTTTTGGGGATTTTCTCTTACTGTCAACTGCAATAAATAAAAAATAAGTGTCAGTGACGCATTTTATCAAATAAAATGAAAACCCCCTAAATTTTGAAAATTAAAAATCTTTTTATACTTCAAAACGATAATTTCCTTTTTAGATATGCAGAAGCGAAGATGATGGTTCAAATGCTCAAATTACAAATTTTAATTTCATTTTAAAATTAAAATTACACAAAGTGAAATTATATTAAAACACATACACTAATTTAAATTTCACTTAAACCAAATTAATTAATCCAAGTCCTACAAAATTTGCCTAAGTCATATTTCTCAATTTTAACAAATTAGGCCAAACCAATTTCAACACATTAAATTAATGACTTGAATTAAATTAACTAAACATTACCCAATATTTAATATAGCACCAAATTAAACATGAAGTGATTAAACCAAAATTTTATCTTGAATTACCTAAGCATGCATTCTAGGTGAGTATATCAAGATAAAATAAACAATGAATCACTACGTCGCGATGTACGAGGAAAAACCCACAACGGGAAAAAACCTCGGACAACCCTAGCCTCAAATCCACTAAGTACGGAATTTACAAATACAAGCAAGATGACTTACAACACTCGACTCGATCCTTCTCAAGCCCCGACGCGTCTTCTTGTATCAACCTCTGCCTAGCGAATAACCATGGAGCTCCACCGCGGTCTCGAAATCCACCGATCGAACTTTATATGGTCACCGTCACCCGAACTAGGAGCCTTTCTCCAAGTGGGTAAATCAACGCAAACATCTTCTTCTTTGTGGGGTTTAGAAGCAAACCCAAACATCTCTTCAAAATGGTAGAGATGAAAAATCGGTGCCAAAACTCCAAGCAATGTATATATATATGGGAGCTTGGATAAACAATATGGGTGAAAACTAAAGTGTAAATGAATTTTTCTTTGAAAAATAAATACTTTAAAACATGAACTTTTTCTCTTTCTCTTTTGCTCTCAAACTCTCTCTTGGAGATAGATGTGTATGAAACAGTTAACTTTCCAAAGTTGATTCCCGCACTTAGATAATCAGTCAAACGTTAGTGGGGAAAGATAATGGGAAAGTGGGTGAAAATTGTCAAAAACTGCCATTTAACTATTCCCGCCAAATCTCGTTCGAATGAGATTTATCGTTCGAACGAAGTCTCGTTCGAACGGCCTTCTAACGACATAATGAAGTTCCAGTGTCTTTAAAAATGAACTCGTTAGAAATCTCGTTCGAACAGCCATCTTGTTCGAATGAAATTTCGAACGAAGTTCCAGTGGCCAATATGGGAACTCGTTGGCAAACTCGTTCGAAAGACATTATGGTTCGAACGACAAACTCGTTCGAACGACAAACTCGTTCGAACGACAACTTCGAACGAACTTCCAGAAAGTTGAAAAAATTCTATTTTTAGCCCAGAAACTTTATATACTTTATTTTAAAGTTTTAATAAACTCTTTCTGAAATTAAACAACAGTTTTAAATAAACGTACACCCAATATAAAATGTTCCAAGCTCCTATATATTTATTAAAATGCATTCATACCTTTGGAGCAATGGAACCATGTTGATGACGTAGAAACGAGGCACTTTAAACTCGACAATTTGATGAAGCTTTATACTCTTGGCCGTTACGTCTTCAACAAACACGTCATAGGCTTGAAGGATGATCAATTAACTCTATCCTATGACTCAAACGTTTTTGTCCGGAATTGAGCCAAAACTACAAAGGACTCAATTAGAAATTTATGTCCTTACAATTCTCCCCCTTTGGCTATTCTGGGACAAAAACCAAATAAAAATCCTAAAGGGCCGTCAAGCTCTACTAGACTGACAAAAATGTCCCATCCAAAATAAAAATACAATGCTTGACTCAAACAACTCAAAGGATCATAATATTTTCCGGTGAAAGTTGCCGCTTTATAATATAATTCCTGCACACTTAAGCAAACACATTACATGCATAGGGAATATCAAAATATTTAATGCAAGTAAAGTAAGTACTCCCCCTAAATTAATTCTTTCCTTTTATCAACAATGATCAACTTAGAAAGACGTCTCCCCCTAAGATAAATCTCCCCCAAACTGAGATACGATTATAATAGATTTAGATACCATTTCCCCCTCTATCATTCTCCCCCTTTTTGTTCAGGAAAAGACAAAGGCTAAAGAATAAAAAATTAACTTATCTCCCCCAAAGAAAGCATATACACCCTCTAAACTAAGCAAGGGATAAATAGAATGGGATAACAAGCTAAAACATGTAATTGTGCATAAAGTGATGAGAACGTTAAAGCACATGGGCAAAAAAATCATAATTAATTCAACAAATAAGAATGGATACCAACTAAGACGCAAGAAACAGATACCAATATGATACATAAGTATTAAGCATGTGATATCAACAAAGAATGCAATAAGATGGATACCAATTATGAATTAAAGCATATATGGACTAGAAAGCAAGGCAAAGACTTAACAACAATATCATATATATACAAACTTTAGATATACCAAAGATGCATATATATATATATATATATATATATATATATATATATATATATATATATATATATATATATATATATATATATATACACACACACACACACACACACACACACAAATGACACAAAATAAGATAATCTTTTCACACTTGTATGGCAAAAATGTGTCACATGAAAACAGAAATGTTGGGGTGTGAACGAGTAACAATTAAATTTAGACCCAATCACTTAAAACATCTTCACGGAGTTCTCAATTGATTGCAAACTTCATCAAATTTGAATATAACCTCATGTGACAATATAGATTGAACTCAATGAACAAACATACACAATGCATACAAGCCTAGCATATTGATGATTCTACAAACCAATAGAGTCATGACATTGAAAGCTCAACTAGGATAAACGGACATTGTGGAAACCGTTGATATACCATCCAATCTCCCTCAATAAGTATATATTTATTTTTAATGAATATATCAGTCAAACAAAGGCCTTGGCAAATATTTTCTTTTTAATGCCATATTTTCTTTTAGGCCTTTGGACCACGTATTTCTTTTAGGTCCAAACAAACGGTGGCTTACTATTCGCAAAGGATAATAAATCCTTTCGGAGCCCTTCCCCGTGCACATTTATATTTATCATTTTATATTTCTCACACAAATCTCACGTGCAACGGATTTTGACATGCACCAGTCCTCCTAGATCACAAATATGTAGATGACAAGATTGGTAGGAGAACATCTCACAAAGATCAAATATAACATGTGACGATTAAAGTTCTAAAGAGCTCGTGCATGTGTGAATAGAGGCATATATAAATAGAATCCATTTAATCAACACAAAATCCAACTACTCCATGTAAGCATGGTAAAGAACATAATAAGGATTGACAATTTAAACCAAAAGTTCTAGCCACATGAGAGCGTAAAAGATGGGATTCAAACACAAGTATATGCCATATAAAGTGTGGCAAACTAAAATACACACAAAAAAATATCTTTTTGAGTTTTTCTAATTTTGAACCAAAAATAAAAATATTTACTCAAAAGACAAACAAAAATCATTTGTATTTTTCATTAATCCTAAATTATTAAAAGATGAAACACAAATGATAAACAAAAATCTTTTTGTATTTTTCATTTAATGCGAACAAAAATGAAAGAAATATAATACAAAAGATAAACAAGTCATGATTTTTAGCATGAGATATGTGTAAGGACATTTTTGTCCATTATCAATTTGTATGTTGTACGCCGTTACACCGTTGAAGAAATTCAAGATCGCATCTACATCAACGAATCCGAATATCAAAGCATCTTCAACATCATAGCCTCTGCGAGAATGAACTTGGTAAAATTTTGTTTTTGCGTTCCTTAAAGTTCATATTTAGTATTGGGAAATTTTTATAAAATGTTTGTTATAAAAATAAGAAGTAAGTTTTTTCAAGCAAAATGAGGCTTTTAAAAGATTTTATTTTTTCTGGACATCTGGACCGGTCCGCCACTCAGCCGGACCGATCTGCCTGCTAAAGATCTAGTACACCCCGGACTGATAGCGAACCGATATAGCCAAATTTAAAAAGAACCGATCCGCCCCCTCGGACCGATCCGCCTCCAAGTCGAACCGGTCCGCCTGGGATAAATTCGGCCAGATCTGTTCGAGATTTTTTAGGCTCAAAGTTTTCTTATTTAAGCCAATTGTTTTTCTAAGACTTTTCAAGACAATTTTCAGAGTCCTAAATACTCTAAGTCTTCAACTTTTTGAGTCCCAAGACTCTTTTTGATTCACACACAAAAATCCCAATTACTTTTGTGAATCGTTTGGAACCCTAGAACACAAACTTTGTTGTTGTTCATCTTTGTGGAGAGATCTTTGCAACCAAGGGCTACGTGTCATTGCTGAGGGAGTCTCTACAAAGTTTTATGGCTGCATGTCATTGAGGAGAGCTGCGGTTCTTCCTTCGTTGTTTGGGCTGAGAGTCCTTGGAGGGTGCTGCGTGTATTCTCTTGCTGAGTTCAAGACTGCGTGTCTTTGTGGGTTGGCTGCGTGTTAATCCATTGCAGATTTCTCTATGTAATTGGAAGTTGCGACTTGTATATTCAGAGTGAAATAAAGGTTTTACCCGAAAGGGGTTTTTTCCCGAAATCTGTGTCTCAGCATAGTTTGTGTCACATGCTTTATTTATTTATGGGTTGACACACGCACCTTAGATGCATGTTTAGGGACTCTAATTAAATAAGTGTGCTATATTAGAAATTTGCGAAGTTAATCAATTATCACACGTAATTCTCACGTTCTCAATATGAAATAAAGAAATGACTAGAAAATGACTAAACAAGCATACAATTAGCATGATAGTATAGCATGAAGAACAAAAGATAAAGTATGAAAATAAAACTAACACATTCAACCTTTATATTTTGCAAGGGAGGAAGCATGTGAAAGTAAATGAGAATAAAAAACCCTATCTTGTAAAGCTACCAAGTCGGATCTCCTAACCCAAACTAATGACGAATGACGATCTCGGGGATTAGGAATCTTGGCTACCTCGGTTGCCTTACCTTTGGATTTTCTAGCAACTCGTTTAAGATCAAAACAAAATTTTCTAAGATGACATTTTCGACCACAATGTGAACACTTAAACTCACGGTGAAAAGATTGACCTAAGGAGTGATCTCTAAAGGCTTTCCTAGGCGATTCTCCTAAAACATTGGTTTTGGCTTTTTGAGTTGATTCATTACAAGTATCAAAGCCTAAACCACGTCATTTTTAATTTGGATCGTTCCTAATATTTTATCTAATTTTTCGAACCTACACTCCAAATCAAATTTGACATTACTAGAGTCTTTTAATTTGTTTTCTAATTCTAGAATGTTAGACTCTAATAACACATTTCTCTCTTCAAACTCGAGAAGCTCCTTTTTCAAGAATTCCATTAAACCTCTAAGGCTATCTCTCTCGCCTTCTACATATTCTAGCTTCTCTCGAAGAGATCTCTATCGTGTCCTAAGGTTTTCAACCAAACACTATTATCAACGACCTTGACACGTTCTCTCAAACTAGCTTCTAACTTCAAATTAGTTCTTTTTAATTTAATTGATTCTTCATATAATTCTTGAAAATCATTTTGAAGTTCACTCACATTAACCTCTTCTTCATTTTCACTCTCTCTTTCTTCTCCACTCTCACTACCATAAAAAATAACGGAATCATAAACTTTGACCTTGGAAGTGTCATGTGTTAAAAATTCATCATTAGAAGAGTGTTCACTATCACTCACATAACTAGCCATAAAAGTCACGGAGTTGGGCTTAGTGGGGAAATCGGGTCCCTCTTCCAAATCACTATCACTAAGGGTTGCATTAAAAGAAATTGGTCGCTTATCCTCTCTCCTTAGCTTAGTGAGGCACTCAAAACCCCTATGGACATACCCTTCACAACTAAAACATTTTTTCGACTCGTCCCTATTTAAATTTTCATTAGAAGTTTTAGGGATCTTCTCGGCTTTGTCATGCCTAGGTTTTTCAAATTTCTTAAAATCATTTTTAAATTTATCTTTATTCAATTTAAGAAATTTTTGAAATTTTCTAGCAAACATAGCCATGTCTTCTAAGTCACTATCACTTTCACACTCTACGACTTGCTTATCCTCTTTTTGGGCTTTTAAAGCAATGCCCTTTTCAATTTTCTTTTCGGTTTTAGAGGGAAACATGTCCAGTTCATTGGTTTGTAAATCACCTACGAGCTCTTCTAATTTCGTAGAGGCTAAAGTTGGTAAAGAATTTAAAACGGTCACTTTTGGAATAAATCTATCGGGTAGGGACCTTAAAGTTTTCTTTACTACTCAGTTGTCGGGTATTTTCTCTCCCAAGTTAAAAGATGAATTAACAATATCGAAAAGTCTAGCATAAAATTCATCAAACGTTTCTTTATCGTTCATTTTGATAGTTTAAAATTGAGTGGTGAGGTTTTGGAGTTTCGAAATTTTTACGACACTTGTACCTTCATGAGTGAGTTGTAAAATATCCCACGCTTCTTTAGCGATCTCACACGTCATAATGCGTCGGAATTCATCCGGTGTGACAGCGCTAAACAAGGCATTTAAACCACGGGAATTAAAATTTGAAAGTTTAAATTCATTCTCACTCCATCTATCGGCCGGTTTGGGAACACGTTCATTATCTACTAAGTGAGTTGGTGGAGACCACCCGTTAACTACAGATAACTAAATCCTCTCGTAGATAGATTTAAATGCCGATTTCATTCGCGCTTTCCAATATGCGTAGTTAGAACCATCGAAAATAGGAAATTTTGAGAATGGGGAAAATTCCATTTTAGCCAAAATATTTTAAAAGATCTTAATGAAATAATTTATCGTTTTTGGCTATGATACCAGTTTGAAAACCCCCTAAATTTTGAAAATCAAAAATCTTTTTATACTTCAAAAAGATAAGTTCCTTTTTAGATACGCGGAAGCGAAGATGATGGTTCAAATGCTCAAATTACAAATTTTAATTTCTTTTTCAAATTAAAATTACACAAAGTGAAATTAGATTAAAACACACACACTAATTTAAACTTCACTTAAACCAAATTAATTAATCCAATTCCTAGAAAATTACCCTAAGTCATATTTCTCAATTTTAACAAATTAGGCCAAACCAATTTCAACACATTAAATTAATGACTTGAATTAATTTAACTAAACATTACCCAATATTTAATATAGCACCAAATTAAACATGAAGTGATTAAACCAAAATTTTATCTTGAATTACCTAAGCTTGCATTCTAGGTGAGTATATCAAGATAAAATAAACAATGAATCACTACGCCGCGATGTACGAGGAAAAACCTACAACGGGAAAAAACCTCGGACGACCCTAGCCACAAATCCACTAAGTACGGAATTTACAAATACAAGCAAGATGACTTACAACACTCGACTCGATCCCTCTCAAGACCCGACGCGTCTTCTTGTATCAACCTCTGCCTAGCGAATAACTACGGAGCTTCATCGCGGTCTCGAAATCCACCGATCAGACTTTATATGGTCACCGTCACCCGAACTAGAAGCCTTTCTCCAAGTGGGTAAATCAACGCAAACATCTTCTTCTTTGTGGGATTTAGAAGAAAACCCAAACGTCTCTTCAAAACGGTAGAGATGAAAAACCAGTGCCAAAACTCCAAGCAATGTATATATATATGGAAGCTTGAATAAACAATATGGGTCAAAACTAAAGTGTAAATGAATTTTTCTTTGAAAAATAAACACTTTAAAACATGAACTTTTTCTCTTTCTCTTTTGCTCTCAAACTCTCTCTTGGAGATAGATGTGTATGAAAAAGTTAACTTTCCAAAGTTGATTCCCGCACTTAGATAATCAGTCAAAAGTTAGTGGGGAAAGATAATGGGAAAGTGGGTGAAAACTGTCAAAAACTGCCATTTAACTGTTCCCGCCAAATCTCGTTCGAACGAGATTTGTCGTTCGAATGAAGTCTCGTTCGAACGGCCTTCTAACGACATTCTAACGAAGTTCCAGTGTCTTTAAAAATGAACTCGTTAGAAATCTCATTGGAAATCTCGTTCGAACAGCCATCTCGTTCGAACGACATTTCGAACGAAGTTCCAGTGGCCAATATGGGAACTCGTTGGCAAACTCGTTCGAACGACATTGTGGTTCGAACGACAAACTCATTCAAACGACACTTCGAACGAACTTCCAGAAAGTTGAAAAAAATCTATTTTTAGCCCATAAACTTTATATACTTTATTTTAAAGTTTTAATAAACTCCTTCTGAAATTAAACAACAGTTTTAAATAAAGGTACACCCAATATAAAATGTTCCAAGCTCTTATATATATATATATATATATATATATTAAAATGCATTCATACCTTAGGAGCAATGGAACCATGTTGATGAAGTAGAAACGAGGCACTTTAAACTTGGCAATTTGATGAAGCTTTATACTCTTGGCCGCTACGTCTTCAACAAACACGTCATAGGCTTGAAGGATGAGCAATTAACTCTATCCTATGACTAAAACGTTTTTGTCCGGAATTGAGCCAAAACTACAAAGGACTCAATTAGAAATTTGTGTCCTTACACAAAAAAAGTGTAAATGGAAAAAATAAAAGCAACCTATCTCATTGCCATAAAGTGGACATCTGGGACCACGGTACACGTCTTTCCCTTTTAACGGGGGGATGTTGTCAATTTTTCATCACAACTCTATGTTCAAAATAATCCCTATTAGCATCAGGTAGATTGACCACTAAAGCTCTGTTAGAAAACCTAGTTTTTAAGTAAAATGTGGTGTCACTGGTAACCCATTTATAGCAATACATAATTTCAGGAATCCCTAAATGAGTTTCATGAATTTGATTCATTCTATGTACGCCATTAACCACCCTCCATGTATTTTGAACTACTCTTGCAGGAGCAATATCAAAATATTAGCAAAATTCCAAACACAAGGGGTTAGGCGAAAAAAAAAAAACCCACATTCATCTACAAAAATGGAAGGAAACCAATGTCCCTTAACTAGAGAAAATAGATCAGAAGGGCAAGGAGGTTCTTCCAGAATAACCCAAGAAGGAATCTCAAAATTATCCCTAAAATTATCCAACGATTCGATAAGGTAAACAATGGTGACTGAAGCAAAGAAAGAAGAAAGAAGAAATTCTTACAGAAAATCAAGAACTCAGCTAAGGCGGATGACAGAAAGAACGGTCGTAAGAAGAAAAAGTGAGAAGACAAAGAGTTGGGAAATCTAAAAGGCAAAAGGTAGAAGATAATCTGATTCTATCATCTTTAAATGCGCTGTTTTGGGAAACGAGAAAAGTAATGATCACTAGAGATGACGATTGCGTTTCCGACGGCTAAATGGTGAAAAAGATGTAAATACCCACGCGTTTGACGAAGATTCAAAATATTTACGAGTTTGCCATTTCGCGCTCAAAATTGTAAATGTCAAAAGTACTGGATGGATGTAATCTAACAAGATTGGGTAAGCATGCCCGAGCAACCTTTGGGCATAATATTCCACACTCTCATATCTAACCTCAACTGTGAAACATTGGGGGCTTATGTTGATACAAATATTAGTCAGCTGACATGGACCAATTATATGAAGATACATGTCATCCTACGTGACGTAAATATATTTACCGAGCAACATATAGCGCCGAGCTACTCAGCGCGCGAAGCTACTCAACATACCAAGCATCTGGTTAGGAAGATCAAATGACAAAGGTAGATTCAATGAACATCTTTACCTTACCATGTACAGATGGATATGTCTCTTAAATAACAGCATATTATCTAATCATACTGATAGCCCAAGGGCTATAAATACTCTGTAACATCCCCTTAGCGGGGGAAGCTTCCATAAGCGAACATACTCAAGATTAAGGCAAATTACCCGGTAATACAAAACAGTGGACGTAGGCCATTTTCCTAAGGCTGAACCACTTTAAAAATCCTTTGTCTTACTTCTTTATTCATATTTATCTGTGATTAATTAATTAGATCAAATCTAGTTTTTTACATCAACAACACCCGAACCCTCCGAACTATTGGTTTCGTATGCATCAATTTTTCTTTGATACCGTCCTCTTGAGTTCGCGACATGTTCTTTTGTTTGTTTTGAGCAAAATAAATTGGCGACTCTATCTCCTTAAATTTACCCTACACTGACGATGGCCGAAGCGTCCCCGAAAGGGACGCGAGACCTCTCCGAGACGCCCAAGCTAGGATTGGGATGGCCACAACGGCGACTCCATTATGTAAATTTCATAAGAGGGATAAACTCTTCTTGCATGGGTTTTTTGTTTCCTTGTGTGCATATGCAACTACCTATATGTTCCCTTTTTCTTCGCTAATATTTTTTTCACTTATATACTTCATACTTATATCACTACTCACTCACACACTCGTAGAAATTTTCCATGTACATTTTACACCATGTGCACCTAGGATCACTTATGTCCACATGTTGCACACATCACTTAGAAATCCACGCGTAGGTGTCACTAACACACACTCACACTTATCTTACACCACTTGTAGATGATCCATGCTTAGGTTCACTACCACACACTCACTTGTGGTAGTCGCACATCACTCACTCTCATATATCCATGCTTAGTATAGATTTACTTTATTTACTCGTATATGATCCCCTGCTTGGCATGATGCTCATCAATGAAGATATTCTCTATATAAGATGCTAATCAAAGCATCATGCATTTTTGCACTCCACATCACCAAAGATCATTGTTATTGACCAAATTTGTCCCGTAACTAGAGGGTCACTTCGTGATGAGCGCTAGTCTGTCAGGTCGTAGAAATATGACTCTCACCCTCCATTGGCCAAGTACCTTCGACGTTTATCAAATGGTTCCCCCTTCAATGTACCGCTTGACTGAAGTTTTGACGGGAGGTATATCTCAGGGAACTCGTTCACGTACGTCGAGTATATCAAATTGTCTCTCACACGTACTGTCCCCATGAGGTATATAGTGAGGCAATTCACGTACACTCAGGTATATCAAATGGCTTGTCCACACATACCGATTCCCTAAAAAACAAGACGTATATCATGGAAGTCATGCCAAAGGGGGGAACCCTTTCCAATTAACCCAACAGATGCATACCCTTGTAAACGCAATATCAACCGAGTTTGTAATTCTCCAACGAAATCAAACACACATATTTAATTAGTTATCTAAATTTGATCAAACCAAATTCAATTTTAATTCATCTCCTATGCATGCATCTAAGTGTCATAGAGCATTAAATTATTCAAATCATGCATATAAAATAAGGATGACAAATTCAGGAAAAAACCCCTTTCGGGTAAAACCTTTTTCCAACACTTTGAAAAGTTTACAAGACCATTGACTTACATACAACCTGATAATCACCCACAAGTGTAACACATGGTGTCTTTTTCTTCAAAGCTACGAGTGACAGCAAAAAACCCACAGGTGTCGGTTCGTCGTCTTCGGCTCATCCACACGCAGAGATCTTGCTCGTTGTCCACCGATCAACAGTAAGTTCCATCAGGGAATCATAAGTTATGGAGATGCCTTCCCTAAAGAGGTTGAACAATAGCAAAGTTGTTCTAGGGTTCCAAAAGATTCACAAAAGTATATGGTAATTTTATGTGTGAATCGAAAAGATATTTGGGACATCAAAAGACGAAGTCTTGTTTTCTTTGAACTCTCAAAAGAGTTTTCTCAAAGACTTGAACAAATACACCACCGAAAATGCCTTTTTATAGAAATCTAAGAAAATCTGAGGCGGTGGAAAAACTTATCAGGTCCGAACCGATCTGAAAATAATCAGCGGTTCGGTCCGGATACTAGATCAGTTCATTTTTCCTTAGCACCGTATCGGTCTGGATATTAAACTCTTATAGAGAAATTTCCCATACCAGATCAGTTCAGTTTTAAAATACATCGGACTGATCCGGTATCAAAAAACTTTTAGCTCTTATTTCTGTAAAAAAATCTCGCCTCGGGTTTATAAAAATATTTTAGAAGATATCCTAATACTTAAAATAAAATATTAAGGAACTTAAACTCAAAGTTTTCCAAAGTTAATATCGACGAGGCTTTGTTGAAGAATTCTTGATATTCAGATCCGTCTTGATGCCCGTATGCTCTTGAACATTTCTTCGACGGTTGTAGCGGTATACGATATACTAACATGTATACGAACATGAGAGAAATGTCCTTACAAATCTCCCCTTATGTATATGCCAGTACAAGCTAAAAACACCTAAATTATCAACTAAAATGACCCATAAAAATCTACCCTCCCATGAATCCAAAAGTGAAAAGGTAAACTGATAAGTCTTCAAACTTTTCTTCAAACTCTTCAACATCAAATCTCAAAGCTTTTCTCATCAGGGTGTGCAAAATGATCATCAACTTTGTACCTACACACATGAGACAAAGAAAAACCACGTGACGTATCGAGTTTGAAATGATATAAGCATATAAACATCAAAGCATAATCAAATCTCCCCCATACTAAAACAAACTCCCCCATAATATCATAATTCGTTCTCCCCCTTTTTATTTGACAAAAATAGACAAGGAAAAGAATAAACCAAACATCAAAGCCGGGGGTCACGTGAAACAAAACAAGGTATCATGAATATGATAAATGTGCTCAATGCAATGACATGCTAAAAAATATTCACAACCTATTTTTAATTTTTCATATTTTTCATACAAAAATTCAAAAATAATGTTACAATATCACACACCATGAATTTTCACTAAGACAACCAAATCATAGAAATGGAATGAATGGGTGTGAACACATTCGATAGGAAAATAGACTCAATGATGACATGTGTTCAAGATGCATAAGTTTACTCCTAACGAATGAACATCAAAATAGTCCTTAGCTGTAAAATCGTTGAATTTAGATGACATCATCTTAATCATATCAACAAATCAAAGTATAAATGATTTCCACACCAATAACGTCCAAAACTATGTAATGCTTTTTCATGACTTTCAAGGACATGCAAACTGTTTTAAATTCCATCCAAACTCCCTCATTAAAATATAATGCCTTTTATTTTTCGTATGAGGTGATGAAACTAAAACCTATTGGTCCATTTTTGGCACATATAAATTTTTATTGCCTTTTAATTTTTTTTGGGCTCTTTTAAACCTCATTGGACCCCGGATAATTTTCAATTCCTCACTTTTTAGGTTCATTTAAACGGTGGCTTTATCGTAAAGGAAAAAATAACATACCTTTCACAGCCCTTTTTCATTTTTAAAAATAAAACGCACAATCTCACAAACGGTTTATAACATGAACTAATTTTTGTCAAGTTTTATCACATATGGTTCGTTGTATAGACAGAATTGAGATGGAAACACTCAACCAACATGTGACAGATAAGCACAAAAGTCAAACAATTCCGAGCATGTGTGTAATAAAGTACAAATGAGTCAAACATGTAGGTAGCAACACTATATATCTTCTCAAAGACTCCAAACTTTGTAAAGCACATGAATGACACAACATATTGTCTCAAAAACACTATCAAATAGTCACATGCATGTGGAATGAAATTGTGACTCGGTCATCCTAAGTGTCAATTCATATAAGGTGCAAACAAAATACAAAACTCTTTTTTGATTTTTCAAAATATTTCTTAAAAACATTTTTTTTTTGTATTTTTCGAACACTGTTCAGAAATAACCCAACAGTACCAAATATTATAGAAATATGAACTAAAGGATTGAAAACCGAATAAATCCAGGGGTCGCTCGAACTAAGAGCTATCTCGCTCGAACGAGAAGGGTTCTCGCGAGAAGCTGCTTCGCGCGACATGATGAGTCGCTCGGAAAAAAGCCAATATTGTTTGAGCGAGAAAAAAATTTCACAGTTTCCCAGAATGTCAGACAATTTTGTCCAGTGATTTTTTTTTGGTGAAAACAGTTCCTGGAATGGGCAAACAGATCCAAAACAGTGTTAAAACAAGAGCAAAAATAAGAAAATTGTGTAAACTACGCAATGATACATACTAGCAATCGGCAAAAGTGTCATCGTGTAAATCATCCTATGATAGCAAAAATCTAAACCTCATCCATTAGGTGCGGGGGAGTTTTTCAAAGATGGCGACATCCTATGAAAAACTTCCATTAAATCATGCGAGGCCATGACCAAAAACTTTACTTGCTTTCGAATATGTGCAAACTCTCTATCATTATGTGCAAACAAAGTATCATGGGTGGGTGCATGTGTGCAAACATGAGTAGAAGCAAAGCGCGACACATTACCCAACTTAAAACAAAATTCCCTAAGGTGTCCTCTCTTTTTGCAATGGGAGCAAACATAGACAGGCCTAGGTACACCTCTCTCAAAATGTCTCCTACGCGATCCCCTAACAGGTAGGTGGCGCTTAGGTGGGTTGGGTCGAGAGCTATGTGAATCTATCACTAAAGTAGGAATCGACTCGAATGCAATAAAAGAAGTGGCTACACCGTCATGACCTTTTCCTAAACTCTCAACACCACCCAAAATGGGACTGAGAACCATCTTTTCAACCTTCTTATATGCATTCTTTAAAGGGACTTTAACCTTTTGAGCACGTTCGAGATCACTCTCGAGTTGGGATACACGTGTCATTAGACTAGACAACATTTAGGTCAAGTCACACTTTTCCCTCTTGAAACCTTCTTTCTCTCTCTCTCCAAATCTAAATCCAGGCGACCTAAATCCCTATTATACCTCTTTGTTTTCAAGATCTCGGTGTACAAATCCCTAAAAGATTTTTTGAGCTCACTTTCATCTCCACTCTCACACTCGCTCTCACCTCCACTAGAAATACTCGAGTCATCACCGTCGCTCTCGTGAACACAATCATCGTGGGGCAAAGTAGGTGTGCTCACACGAATAAAAAAATCTACACATATCCCATGTGCTAAACCTTTACCGGACTCATCTCCTTCATCTTCCTCATCTCCCTCACTATCATTAAGTGTGGCGGTCATGGTAGTTTCTTTGCGCTTTCTCCTTATCCTAGTAGAACACTCTTTATCTATGTTCCCTTCACCCTCACACTTAAAGCACCTGATCTCATCCACCTTATCACTTTCTTTGGCCTCCTCTTTCTTTTTATTTTTCTCAAAAAATCTCTTTTTATTGGAAGAATTTTCTTTAGACATTTTGAGAAACTTTTTAAAAATTTTCGCAAGTAAGGCCATGTCAACCTCAGACTCGGACTCACATAAACTCACTTTCTTTTTCTTATCTCTCTTCCTAGAAGCATCCTCACTCAATCTCGACTGTGACCTAAGTGAAATCCCTTTATTTTTAGGTTTGAAAGTTTGGGGAAACATATCTAACTCGTAAGTCTGAAGATCATCAACCAACTCTTCTAACTTAAGTGTGCTCAAATTCCCCATCGAGTTTAAAATAATGATTTTCGAAATAAAATCTTTTGGAAGGGATCTCAAAATCTATTTAACAACCCACGTGTTATCAATTACCTCACCCAAATTAAAACTAGTATTGACAATGTCCGATAAACGTGCGTAAAACTCATCAAAAGTTTCGGACTTTAACATAGTAATGGTCTCAAATTGGGTGGCAAGATTTTTGAAATTTTGACTCTTTAACAGCGGTTGTACTTTCGTGTGTCAATTTTAAAACATCCCCTACCTCTTTAGACGTGGTTCACATCATAATACGGCAAAATTTTTCGGGAGTGACAACTCCAGAAATAGCACTCAAACCACGAGAATTAAAGTTATCCAATTTATAATCGTCCTCAGTCCAGTTTGACACAGGTTTTAAAGAGGTGACATTATCAACAGTCACGGTGGGAGGAGTCCAACCATTTTCAACCAACAACCAAAATCGCACATCTATGGCTTTTAAAATAGATTTCATGCGTGCTTTCCAATAGGTATAATTAGCATCGTCAAAGATGGGCACCCGATTATATAAGTGATCCATTGAAAAACTTGCGACAAAATCAAATTTTAAAAAAAAGATTGATATCCCAATTTTTTTTTGCAGAAAATAGGAATTCACAATAAAATAGTGAAACCTGCTCTGATACCAATTTGTAAACACAATATCAATCGAGTTTGCAATTCTCCAATGGAATCAAACACACTTATTTAATTAGGTGTCTAAATTTGATCAAACTAAATCCAATTTTAATTCAGCCCCTATACATGCATCTAAGTGCCATAAAGCAATAAATCATTCAAATCATGCATATAAAATAAGGACGACAAATTTAGGAAAAAATCCCTTTCGGGTAAAACCTTTTTCCAACACTTTTACAAGACCATTGACTTACATACAACCTGATAATCGCCCACAAGTGTAATACATGGTGTCTTCGTCCAACCTTCAAAACTATGAGTGATAGCGAAAAACCCGTAGGTGTCATCTTCGGCTCGTCCACACGCAGAGATCTATGCTCGGTGTCCACTGATCAGCAGTGAGTTCCCTCCAGAAATCACAAGTTATGAAGATGCCTTCTCCACAGAAGTTGAACAATAGCAAAGTTGTTCTAGGGTTCCAAAAGATTCACAAAAGTATATTAGAATTTTATGTGTGAATCGAAAAGATATTTGGGACATCAAAAGACGAAGTCTTGTTGTGTTTGAACTCTCAAAAGATTTTTCTCAAAGACTTTAACAAATACACCATCGAAAATGCCTTTTTATTGAAATTTAAAAAAATTGAGGCGATGGAAAAACTTATCAGGTCCGAACCGGTCCAGAAATTATCAACGGTTCGGTCCGGATACCGAATCGTTTCATTTTCCCTTGGCACCGGATCAGTTCGGATCTTAAAATCCTACAGAGAAATTGCCCATACCGGATTGGTTCATTTTTGAAATCCTTCGGACCGGTCCGGTATCAAAAAACTTTCAACTCTGATTTCTCTAAAAAAAATCTAGCCTAGGGTTTATAAAAACATTTTAGAAAATATCCCAATATTTAAAATGAAAGATTAAGGAACTTGAACTCAAACTTTACCAAAGTTAATCTCAACGAGGCTTTGTTGAAGAATTCTTGATATTTGGATCCGTCTTGATGCGCGTATGCTCTTGAACATTTCTTCAACGGTTATAGCGGTATACGACATACTAACATATATACGACCATGAGAAAAATTTCCTTACTACCCTCATATAGGTGTCAGAACTAGGACCGTTATATTACTTGAAAAATGGGACGAAACCTGTAAAGAAGAATTGTAATCAATTTCTATGGATCATCAAACACAAATATGAAAGCAATTGAAAGCATGAAGAAAATGTTACTTGGAATGAAGAAAACTCTTGAATTAATGCACAAAATTTGAACCATTATTGAAGAAAGTAATTCCCTGGGGTACTTGGTTTCAAAAGCTCTCTAAAACTTACAAAAAGAGAACTCCCTAATGTTTGGTATCACCAAATAATAAATACATCATGTAATTTTAAGATTTTGAGCCTTGCAAAACACTATTTTTTGAGAGTTAAAAAATTAAATTCTTCCCACCGGACCGGTCGCCTACCGGATCGATTTGGTTTATACAGAGAATTTGGTAGCACCGAACCGACTCTTTTTTACTTTTCACTGGATCGGTTCTACTTATGCAGGAAACTTGACCACATTGAACAGGTTCTTTTTTACTTTTCACCGGATCGGTTTGATTTTGCTCGCACTTTTTCTTTCTTCTTTTATGATTTTTTTCTCAATCTTCAAAATGACGTAACTCTTTCACCGTAGCTCCGATTGGGGTGTCATTTTTTCCAGTGTTCTTATAATTTCGAGATCAACTTTCCATTAGTCCCCACCTCCGGACTCAGGCTAAATAATTACCAAAATGCCCTTGAAAACTCCATTTTTTAGGTTTTCTTTGTTCTTTCGAGTTCTCTTTCCCACTAACTTGCATAAAATACATGTAAAACACATAATAGATAGACAAAACATGAGATACTTGACAAGGAGAGTTAGTAGCATGATTATGATATAAAACCAAGTCAATTAGAATGTACAAGATCATAAAAATACCGAAATTAAGGGGATAAATATACAATATTTATGCCTAATCAAACCCCCCTCACTTAGAACGTTGCGCTTCCCTAGCAATGTAAAAGAATCAAAACAAGTTCAAAACTCTTAGAAAACATGTTATTGGGATAGAATACCTCTTTCGCGGGCAAGCGATTGCATTTAGCGTATACTGTAAGCCGTTAAACCCCTAGGCTACCCTAGTAGGACGAGTATTGTCTCGTGAGGATTTGCAGTGAATATACCCACGAAATTTGACTTCGACTCAAGAAAAATGAAAATACTTAAAAATTGTACAATTTAAATTCCCCAAAAATAGTCACTGTAAATTTATATTCAATAGTCTCAATTTGTAGTGTGTGTGTATGTGCAAAGCCAAAAATTAAACTGCAAATTTTCACCGATTGATACACACATTACTTTTAAAAATTTCATTTTGATTCAATTTCTCCCGGATACACTCACAAACGAATCACTCCGAAAGTGGCTATTTCTCTCGGAATGAGTGATTTATAAGAGTAAATATAATGGAACACAAGTTCACGCACATAAATTTAAAAAGACAAAATTATATGGTGAATATATCTCATCATCTGAATACGGTCATTGGAAAACAGGAAACATTGCCTCTTATCCACACCAATCAACCTCTCTGTTTATCTTTTCGTGTATTAGCTCTCCATACGATAATCAATTTCGTAATATCGGACTCAGTTAGGACTTTTTTGGGTTATAAGGCGTAGTGGTTAAAATTGGAAATGGTCGGGAAGTTTAGAATTGGAAAAGCTTCTTATGATGTCCGTTAGTGCCGTTTCGGGTTATTACTCAATTTTGTTTTTGTTTTTCTATTTTTTTTTCTTCTATTTTTCACTTTTTTTGTTCTTTTCTTGCTATTTTTGTTGAGCATTACTCTATTTTTCTTTCCCCTTTTTATCGCACAAATTGGACTTAAATTCTAACTTTTTCAAATTTTCACAATTCCGAGCTAAATGGGTTATTCGGGTTACCAAACGAAAAGGGAAAACATTTTATTAGGCTCAAATTGGGTTGAAAAGGGAAAAAGTTTCACAACTTTTTATGGATAATATTTTTGGGTAACAAACGATGGCCTACTTCATTGTCCGAGTTACTAATTATATTACAAGATGCATCTCGAGATTAATTTAGTTTAAAGATATGTTAGTGCATATTTAAAGACAAAATGTCACACGTTTTTCATAACCAATCAAAATAAAGGAATAGAGATCCTCAATGACTTATTTTAACGCTGAAAAGAACTTTGAGTTAACCATTAACTCGGATTGATTTAAAAACTCACAAAAAGTGATAGGCTTGAAATCTCATCGGGTTGATTAATCTCCACACTTATTCGTAAAGTCGTCAACTTTCTTTCAATTTCCATATTTGGTCAATTTCGGCTTAGGGCATTTGATTTTTTTCAATTTGAAACTTCAAACAAAATTTCGTGACAATTTTGAAGCTTTTAAATTCCAATTTTTATTTATTTTGAAGTAAATATTTTTGGCTTTTCAAAATTTTTAAATTTTTTTTGGAATTTTTTGATATTTTCTATTTTTTAAAGGCGCAATTATCACCCCCCCTAACTTAGACTTTTCATTGCCCTCAATCAAAAGGACTAAAATCTAAAGAAGAGAAAATAACAAGTGTGACAAATAAAATAAGAAAATATTTAAAATGCAAAAACACACTAAATGACACTAACACATGACTCAAAAATACATAAAAAATCACTCCATACGCGTCGAGGGTGCGACGACTTCTCATCTCACTGCTCAAACTCACCCGGTAAGGGGTACCGGGAGGTTCGTGATGCGTGGTGTGAATATCATTATCGGGGTGCTCTCTCACCTCACAACATAATTGCCCTGTATTGGAGAGATTGTCTCAGTAAGACCTGGAAGGACATACTAAACCTAGATTTTTCTTATCTTTGGGGATGGATGGGTCAGGCTATAAATTGGAGGAGACTTGAGTCCTCTCTTCAATCCCCTCCGAGGACTCAAGTGGCGTGGATGGATGGTCACACATAAGGAATTCATCTTTCGTTTCTTATCATTTGCTCTCTTCTAAGTAACTAATCGAGCCCAATAAAGGTTTGATTTCAACCGTATGGCTCTCTCTCACCGACTTGGCTTCTTTCTCAAAACCCTCTAAACTCATATCTCCTAACTCTCTCTCATGATTAATTTCCGAATTCTCTTTCTCACTCTCCTAAATATTATCTCTCCCCCCACTCCTATGTTCTCTCTCCCGATCTCAATCGCGGTTACTAAACATGCCT
Organism: Sambucus nigra; assembly: GCA_949130495.1. Taxonomy (NCBI): domain Eukaryota; kingdom Viridiplantae; phylum Streptophyta; class Magnoliopsida; order Dipsacales; family Adoxaceae; genus Sambucus; species Sambucus nigra. Next base: position 715,920,118 of record OX422209.1, on the reverse strand, counting down.
CCCCCCACCTCTTTCTTAACACCGAATTACCACTCTCACTTGGTGCAACAAGGCCTACCCCTAACAGTTCTCGTTTGTGAGTCCTCTCATGATCGTGTATTGTCTCCTCTATAAGATCCATATCTCACAGTCCGCTCTCATCACCCTCGTTCTCAGTGTTGTTAAAGATATTTGTCTCGAGGGTCATGTTCCCGAATGTTAGTTGCATTCTCCCATTTCGAGTATTAATAAGTGCATTATCCGTAGCCAAGAATGGGCGGCCAAGGATGGTGTAATACCCCGCACTTTTATGGATATTTAAATTACATAAATGGGTGAAATTTGGAAATTTGAGGAATTTCTGAGAATAATAATTTTTGGAATTTATGAGTCGGAAAAATTTATGTCTTGTCGCAATTGGGAAAAGCGACGAAGGATATTATTTTAATAGGAAAACACGCGTAGTGAGATGCGTTGGGTTGAATTAGTAAATTTTATTTAAGTGACTCGGATGGAGATTTCGAGTGCGCGGTTGGTTTCAGAATGGACGAGATAGTCAGAATAGAGTATCCGGGAGTAGTGTTTAGGTTTCAGGGATTTTTGGACTAATAGGGACTCGCAATTGAGTAAACGAGTTATTTTTGGGGTATAAACCCTTATTTCTCTCCTATAAAAGACACGGGGGAGTGGGAGAAGAAAATAAAAGGGGGAAAAGAGAAAGGAAGGAGGAGAGGAAGAAGAAAAAGGAGATTCCGGGCAAACTCCGCGAGATTCGACTCAAGGTCGTCAAATTTTATCCATGAGGAAAGTGTTTACTTGCTTTGTTCTTTTTGAGCATAAATCTCATATCATAGTGCGTAAAAACAAACTATAAAGATTTTTGGGTTGGGTTTTCATAAATCAAACGGGTTTTTTAGAAGTTTAACGGATAAACCCCGGATAATATCCAATTCGAGAAACCTAGAAATTTATTTAAATTAATTATTGGATATGGGTTCTAGTATGATTAGAACCCTTTTTATGTGTGTATATAGTTCTGGTTGAGGTTGGCGGATGATAGGAGAGAAAATAAAAAGCTTGGAGGTGTATTAATGGAGGTTTGGGATTTTGGAGAAGAAGGTGAATAGTGACACAACGTCACTTTCGAATCGATTTTGCCAGGAAACGAATCGATTCGGCTCTTGGTCAAAAAATTAAATTTGTATATCTTTTCGAAAGGGTCGTGTGGGCACCGATCGCGTATTTTTCTATTTTTTTTTGGATTTATAATGATTTTCCTATGGAAAGCTGTCCGAGATCGAAATCATTATTTAGAAATCAAACCTGACATTGGAAGAAAAGAAATTTATGTGTTAGTTAGAAATCAGTGTTAGGATGATTATAGAGTTGGTGGTTGAGAATAGAAACAATTAAAATGGAGGTTGCGTTGATATTTGGGTATTTTGGAGATTGAGAAATCTCCCAAATAGTGCCCCTCGAACAGGGAGAATCGATTTGGGTCTAGACTGAATCGATTCGCATAAGGGGACCTGTAAGGCTGTCTCATGCCGAATCGATTCAGATTAAGACCGAATCGATTCACCTTTGAGGACTTGCTTGCATAACACTTTTTGAATCGATTTGAATGGAAACCAAATCCATTTGCTGGCCCGAATTAATTTGCATTTAGGGCGAATCGATTCGCATTTGTTGAAATTGGCAGTTTTCCTTCTTTGAGTTTAAGGGGATTTAAATTGCAATTGGAGAAAATTGTGGGGGAGTTTAGCTATGGTATTAAGACTCCTAGATAATGGTATTGAGGGTGAGTAAACCTTGGAATGAAAGAGAGAACCTTGGATTAGTTTAGTGTACAATCCGGGGTATGGACTTAGTGAAGGTTCGGGTCGAACAACGTTCGAGAGAGGTCTTCGGTAAGTGTGTATAGAGAATACTTATGGGTTTAGTGTTTTCATTAAATGAGTACTTATAAGTATTAGTATTGTAAGTGTGCGAATACTTAGATACTATTACGAATGGGAACATTCGGGGTTATTGGCTGTCTCTATGAGAGTTTGGCAACTATAGCCATAAGTATTGAGAAGTAATATAGATTATATATTTGACGTGGTTACAGTATATATAATATGATACGAATAAATATATCTGTGCGTGATTGGTATATTTGTACTTTAGAGGCTGATTCCACGGGCTTTCCTGTGGCGTAGGGTTGGAACAACCAGATTATATATTTTCTCTAGTGCGATCCGGGGAGGTTGCGCGATGTCGGTGAATCCCCTCGCTTGAGGAGTAGGGAAAGTATATCCCCAGGTCATATCCTCCCGCGTACGAGTGCGATGTGTGTACTCCACTTGTAGACGGAACATGACCGCCTCTACCGTTTTGTATATTTACCATGACCATGAGTGAGTCTAGCTTGGTACCGTGGTTGAGTGAGTAAACTCGAATTCAGATAGGCACTATGAGACTGCATCCTCAAGTTATAGCTCGGTTGTATGGTTATTATACTTATGATTGTGATAGGTATAATTATACTTTTTGCGTATAGTATATTGCTTGTATATGAAGATGAAATATCATATAAAGTAAATATATGTATATGGAGTGAAAAGACTGATAAGGTGTATTTCCCCTTCTGGTTGATTTATATCCGGATTTATATGAAAATGAATTATAGGTTCTAGTAAGAACTATCTATCTATCTATCTATCTATCTATCTATCTATCTATCTATCTATCTATCTATCTATCTATCTATCTATCTATCTATCTATCTATCTATCTATCTATCTATCTATCTATCTATCTATCTATCTATCTATCTATCTATCTATCTATCTATCTATCTATATTTATGCGAGCTATATATATATCCGCATTATGTGCTGAGGGCCTAATGAATCCCGACGATCAACATTTCCAGGTAGTAGTGTATTGGGGGGTTCCTTGTTTGGATTTCGCTTCGCAAGACACCCCATGCACGAACGTAGAGAAATGTTGGGAATGGGGAGAATATTAGGCCTTAGTACTCGGGTATGAGGATTTTTTGAGAATGGGTAATAACGTTTAGTTAGTCAGGGTAGCTTAACTAATAGGTTTAAAACGTATGCGATAAGAGTGCACTATTAGAAGGGGGTGAGGGGTATCTCATGGGAGTGCAATACCAATTTAAATATGAGATAAATCATAGTTTAAAATGTGGAATTTATGCACTTGCTAAAATATTTTCAGACTCGGGATCTGACCCATTTTTCTCTATTTTTCCCCTCTTTTGCTATATATATATTAGGTGTCCAGACACAGGGATGCCTGGATGATGATTCCTTTGAGTCAGACGTTTGCTGCATCAGCTGTGCTGCAGTGGTTGCATGCAAGTTTATTTTTAGACGCTTCTATTCTTGTAATCTAGATAGGAAGCACTTGTAGTATCACTCGGGCCGAAATCCCAATAGTATTTATTTATTCTCTTATCACCTTTTAGTGCGACATTTGATTTGGTTGTATTATGTTAAATCGAGTGTTCAGTTATTTTATTTCATTTCAATTTTGTATATATAAACCGTGTGAATGTTTTATTTGAATGGTTTGGTTAAAAAGATTAGTAAAATAAAATTTTGATGCCAACCTAATAGGATATTAGTAATTAAATTGGATTTCGACAGTGATGCTGAGAATGAACCATATGAGACTTCTGTTTTAATTTGGTATAGAATTTATCATCTGGTATTTTATTAGGCGGGGTGCCACAGATGGTATCAGAACATCAGCTTCTAGTGTCCTTAGGAATCTGTGCGGATGTACTACGCTTTTAGCGTTGCTCTCGATTTGATATAGATCCTTATGACTAGGATTCTTGATTCCCCTTGTGATATTTCGTTCTCCTTCCATTATATAAGATTATAGTAAATCTTTTGCGCGCTCGTTCGAGATTCGTGTGCTGATCGAGGAAGGGCGACTAAGGAAGGCCGTGACGAGGGCAGCAGGAGGTGGGGCTTAGTAGGAGCTATAAGCTGAAGTTGGGGACAAGGGCCACTCCCCTTTGTGGCATTTTTATGAATTGCTGCAATGACTACTGAAGTATAGTAGTTATAATTATCCTAGTGCCACTATAGTAGAGAGTGGTGCTAAACTAGAATTACCCGGTGATGTTGAATTGGAAAGGTTCGAAAGGTCTTCGATGAGGACCATACGTTGAAGTTAAGTTATACGGAGTAAGTGTAACGTGGTTCAGCTGAAGTATAAGGCTCAGAAGCTTTGACTTAGAGAAGGGTATGGAAAATACCCATATATGAAAATTCGAGGAAAATTTTTCACTCGTGTGAGCAATATTGAAATGGTGGGAACGTTAGTCACCATGTTTAAGGGAGAAGGATGTTTTGCTCATAAGGGGATCTTACAGATGGATTTAATCATTAGTTACTTTGATTTAGCAGGAACGAAAAGAATGCAGTTTCTAGGATATTCACATAAGGATCGGTTAGAGGCCCACAGTGAATAAAGAGTTATATGGAGAGGTAAACTTTGTGCCGAATTAAGGTAGCTACAATGAAGAGAGAGTCCTTCAGTGGAATGATAGACTCACTAGTAAATGTTGCTAACACTTGTGGAGAATTTGTGTTCGTTGAACCCCATTGGTGGACATCCACCCGGGGAATTCTTCGAAATAGGGTTGTTGAGGCCGATAGTGGGGTTTCCTTTTAATGAAGAAGTTAAGGGGAATTATGAAGGCAATTGTCAGGATCTAGGCTATGAAGTCCAAGATACTGATGACCTTAACATGACCAGGGTGGCCAGAGATGGGGAATGTTGTAATGTGGAGTGTAGAACCACACAGTTAGTCCTTGCCCAGTAGAAGTTAAAGGACAAGAGTAGGGTTCCTAGATGAGGCATTGATTAAAGTAGTTTTGGTTCGGTTAGGGCAAGTGTACCATATCCGGGAGCCATTTGGAGTAGCCAGGGTAATTGGGAAGAATGTTGTTATGAGTTTAACCTCGGTTGAAGGAGGTATACTTTGTGTGGCAAGATTAAGTCACAGTATTTTATTAGTCCTAGATTCGTGTGTGATTTGAGTTTACTGGTAGTATCGATAATATTATATAGTGTATGTCTATATGTTTTTTCGCGATAACGGGGTCCTATTTTTCTTCATTCGTTATGGAAACAGGTGTTGATATTTTGGATTTGTATATGGTTTGTATTGCTCGTTTTGTATATGATATACGAGTATGGTACTATTATACGAGTAATGTTATCGTATTATCGGAGCGATAGCAGGCTAATGATTGCAAGACTATCGTATCCGCGGTTCCAGGGTGGAATGAGTTGTTGTTGCGATATCTCACCTGGATACAGGTCGATCACGCTTTTATTATATGTCTAGATGGAACTTTGGTGAGTAGATGTTTCACTAGCATGATTTAAGTGCATGGGGATATGCAGGATTTATAATTTTTTTTCATGTTTTACGTTGACATACCTCCACGACCGACAAACTTAAGTAGTAGTGTATAGGAGGGGTTCCTTTCTTGGATTTCGCTTGTGAGACACTCCACGCACGAACCTTAACGACATTGGGAGTGGAGAGATGTTACTGTATGCTAGGATGTTGGTTTTAGTGAAATTAGCCGAGAGCCATGTGATGACTAGGAGCTAATAAAATGTAGATGTGTTGTTGAAAAAGCACTGGAAATGGTTCTCTCACCACAAGTATATGGGTGAGGCAGGAGTAAGAGAAATTTATTTGAGGCTTATATCCAGGCCTTGAATAGAAGGCTAATTCAGAGGAAGTATGTTTTGGGTAGGATGTTCATAACACCTTTGCAGAGAGTACGCGCCCTGATTAGTTAGACTTTCCATTTCGTCAAGATGGAAGGACATAGTGGTAGAAGTGTGTTAGTAGGTTAGCGAGGTAGGATTTAGAACATCTCGATGGTGTACCTCAGGTCATTATATCTCGATGACCGACGATGCAAGGAAGTAGTGTAACGGGAGGGTTCCTTGTCTGAATTTCGCTTTACGAGACGTCCCACGCATGAAATCAAACGAATGTCAGAAATTGAGATAGATCTAGGGAACTAGGGATATAGTTAGTATACTACTCATTTTACATGTGTAGGAAACACATCGATCTTAGGATTATTGGGAAGTAAGGCTAGAAGGAGTAGTGGCTCCGATATAAGGAGATTGTGGTGAGTTAACCACGAGAAGATTAGTGGGTTAACTTTAAGAAGGACGGGATTTCCAGGTATAGGAAGAATTGAATTTAAAATTTTTACGATTAGGGAAAACCCATGTGTAAGTACCAGGCCGAGGAAATAAGGCCCATTGTTTAGAGAGAGTGTTACGTGTCAGACGCTTACATCGGTTGTGCAAATAGACACGGGTTAAAAAGGTGTATGGGCACCTTGGTAAGTTGATTTTATATACTGCCAGAAATGGAAAGGGGCATAGTATATAAATCTAAAGATTATACTGCGAGGCAGTTATAAATGGATTTGAAATGGGTTGGATGGATCGCCGAAGGAGGTACGCAATAATCCAATCATGGGTGCAACAAGTATAGTTTCCTTTTGAGGAAATTCGAAGTCACGAGGTGAGCAAACGGACGCTTAGAGTGTCGGATTTCCGATGGGATCGAGACGTTAGAGCTGCGATTATAGGCTCGTTCTTTTTACATGCAGTTATAAAAGCACTAGGTGCGATGTAACGTTAGAGTCAAATTTACGACCGAGGTAGCGTTATAGCATATAGAGATTTAATTAATCTAGTGCGTTAGAATATAAGTCTTGATAAAGGTGGTTATCGTGAATGAGTGTATGGTTGAGTGCCATTGGGTTAGCACCATTCGACTTTTCTGCACTAGGATGTGGTGTGATTAACGATCCTAAGTTGGTAGTACCGGTCGTATCCGAGTTTCGGGGATGAAATTCCGTTTTAGGGGGAGAATGTAATACCCCTCACTTTTATGGATATTTAAATTACATAAATGGGTGTAGTTTGGAAATTTGAGGAATTTCTGAGAATAGTAATTTTTGGAATTTATGAGTCGAAAAAATTTATATGCCATGTCGCAATTGGGAAAAGCGAAAAAGGATAGTATTTTAATTGGAAAACATGCGTAGTGAGATGCGTTGGGTTTAATTAGTGAATTTATTTAAGTAACTCGGATGGAGATTTCTAGTGCGCGGTTGGTTTCGGAATGGCCGAGATAGTCAGAATAGAGTATTCGGGAGTAGTGTTTAGGTTCTGGGGATTTTTGGACTAATAGGGACTCGCAATTGAGTAAACGAGTCATTTTTGGGTTTATAAGGGATAAACCCTTATTTCTCTCCTATAAAAGACACGGGATAGAGGGAGAAGAAAAGAAAAGAGGGAAAATAAAGAGGAGAAGAAAGGAAGGAGGAGAGGAAGAAGAAAAGGGAGATTCCGACCAAACTTCACGCTATTCGACTCGAGGTCGTTGGATTTTATCCACGAGGAAAGTGTTTACTTGATTTATTCTTTTTAAGAATAAATCTCATATCATAGTTGGTAATAACAAACTTTAAAGATTTTTGGGTTGGGTTTTCGTGAATCAAACGGGTTTTTAGGAAGTTTAACGGATAAACCCCGGATAATAACCAATTTGAGAAACCTAGAAATTTATTTAAATTAATTGTTGGATATGGGTTCTAGGATGATTAGAACCCTTTTTATGTGTGTATATAGTTTTGGTTGAGGTTGGAGGATGATAGGAGAGAAAATAAAAATCTTGGAGGTGTATTAATGGAGGTTTGGAATTTTGGAGAAGAAGGTGAATAGTGACACATCGTCACTTCCAAATCGATTCGACCAGGAAGAGAATCGATTCGGCTCTTGGTCAAAAAATTAAATTTGTATATCTTTTCGATACGATCGTGTGGGCACTGATCCCGTATTTTTTTGATTTTTTTTGGATTTATAATGATTTTTCTATGGAAAGCTGTCCGAGATCGAAATCGTTATTTAGAAATCAAACCTGACATTGGGAGAAAAGAAATTTATGTGTTAGTTAGAATTCAGTGTTAGGATGATTATAGATTTGGTGGTTGATATTAGAAACCATTAAAATGGAGGTTGAGTTGATAGTTGGGTATTTTGGAGATTGAGAAATTGCCCAAACAGTGCCACTCTCGAACGGGGCGAATCGATTCGCATAAGGGGACTTGTAGGGATGTCTCATGCCGAATCGATTCGAATTAAGACCAAATCGATTCACCTTTGAGGACCTGATTGCAGAACACTTTTCTAATCGATTCGAATGGAAACCGAATCGATTCGCTGGCCCGAATCGATTCGCATTTGGGGCGAATCGATTTGCCTTTGTTGAAATTGGCAGTTTTCCTTCTTTGAGTTTAAGGGGAGTTAAATTGCAATTGGAGAAAATTGTGGGGGAGTCTATCTATGATATTAGGACTCCTAGATAATGGTATTGAGGGTGAGTAAACCTTAGAATGAAAGAGAGAACCTTGGATTAGTTTATTGTACAATCCGGAATATGGACTTAGTGAAGGTTCGGGTCGAACAACGTTCGAGATAAGTCTTCGACAAGTTTGTAAAGAGAATACTTATCGGTTTAGTGTTTTCATTATATGAATACTTATAAGTATTAGTATTGTAAGTGTGCGAATACTTAGATACTATTACGAATGGGAACATTCGGGGTTATTGGCTATCGCTATGAGAGTTTGGCAATTATAGCCATATGTATTGAGAAGTAATATAGATTATATATACGACGTGGTTACAGTATATATAATATGATACGAATAAATATATCTATGTGTGATTGGTATATTTGTATTTTAGAGGTTGATTCCACAGGCTTTCCTTTGGCGTAGGGTTGGAACAACCAGATTATATATTTTCTCTAGTGCGATCGGGGGAGGTTGCACAATGTGAATCCCCTGGCTTGAGGAGCAGGGAGAGTATATCCCCAGGTCATATCCTCCCGCGTACAAGTGCGATGTGTGTACTCCACTTGAAGAGGGAACATGACCGCCTCCACCGTTGTGTATTTTTACCATGACCATGAGTGAGTCTGGCTTGGTACCGTGGTTGAGTGAGTAAACCTAGATTCGGATAGGCACTATGAGAATGCATCCTCGAGTTATAGCTCGGTGGTATGGTTATTATACTTATGATTGTGATATGTATAATTATACTTGTTGCGTATAGTATATTGCTTATATATGAAGATGAGGTATCATATCATATAAAGTAAATATATGTATATGAAGTGAAAAGACTGATAAGGTGTATTTCCCCTTCCGGTTGATTTATATCCGGATTTATATGAAAATGAATTATAGGTTCTAGTAAGAACTATCTATCTATCTATCTATCTATCTATCTATCTACCTATATATATATATATATATATATATATTAATGCGAGCTATATATATATCCGCATTATGTGCTGAGGGCCTAATGAATTCCGACGATCAACATTGCCAGGTAGTAATGTATTGGGGGGGTTCCTTGTTTGGATTTCACTTCGCGAGACTCCCCACGCACGAACGTAGAGCAATGTTGGGAATCGGGAGAAGTTTAGCCCTTAGTACTCGAGTATGAGGATTTTTTGAGGATGGGTAATAGCGTTTAGTTAGTCAGGGTAGCTTAACCAATAGGTTTAAAACGTATACGATAGGAGTGCACTATTAGAAGAGGGGTGAGGGGTATCTCATGGAAGTGCGATACCAATTTAAATATGAGATAAATCATATTTTAAAATATGGCATTTATGCACTTGCTAAAATATTTTCAAACTCGGGCTCTGGCCCGTTTTCTCTATTTTTCCCCTCTTTTTCTCTATTTTCGTGTTGTCGTTGTTGTAAAAGCTCTTGAATAAAAACCTTTATCACCTACATAAAAATATAACAAACTAGAATAGAGGTAAGTAAGGATGTCAATCCTAATCTAAGGCGTGAACATGCTAAAATGAGAAGAAAATATATATAATTAACTTGATTATTTTCTTTTTAATCTTTTTGGTTTTTCTATTTTTTATATGTTTTTCAAATATTAAATCAATATTTATGATGGTGAAAATTAAGTAGCTACACTAAGTGATAGATATAAAACAATACTAAAAAGAGTGTGCTAAAGAAAGACTAAGTAATTAAAATGAGATATAACTAATTTGAGATAAGATTGAGTGAAAAAAATTCAAGGAATGAAAAATCACCTCCAATTCATGAATTAAATGTATTGGATTGTTCAAGTTTACTAAGTTCCCAAATATTAATTTATTTCATCAATTGATTCTCATCATTTGACAAAATAAACTAACATAGATTTAGTTAATTCATTTTCCATTCCTACTACTCAAGTGAAGAAATGATTTAGAGAAATTATATAAATCACCCGCTAGAGCAAATATATATGTAAGTATCTTTTCATTGTATGTTTGACGTATTTGTTTATTGTAAGTATCTTTTCATTGTATGTTTGACGTATTTGTTTTCTTTTGGATAATGAAATTCAAAATCATTATTTATATTCTTCTATTTCATTCTGCAGACTAATGTTTTTTTAATAAATCTTAAGATCAAACGTATGCATTGATCCTTATTGTGAGTAAGAGACTTATTTTGGTTAACTGATTTCTTTTTCGAAAGTTGGGTTTCTTTTTGTTAAATTGTTTAAACCTTTAGTGACTTTTGGATTTTTGATATATGTTGCGTGTACTATGTTGATTTATGGTAAGATGAAGTATACATTTACGCACGAAATGTTGTTTATAGTGAGATGATGGTGCAATTCTTCAATATACATACAATTTAATTGACGTAGTTGATATGATTGGAACAAATATTAGACAGTAGTTTATGGTTAAAGGTCTGAAACCATAGAAATGCTCAATTAGTACTTTTATATTATTTTAAGTTGATTCTAATTATTTGGTGTAAGTGAAATTGTTATGATTTTTGTTAACACTATGTATAAAGTACTTGTAAAAAACACTATATTGTAGGCAAAGGGCCCTTAACAGGTCCTCTGTTAAACATATATATATATATATATATATACAGACACACACACACACACATACACACACACACACACACACACACACACACACACACACACACACACACATATATATATATATATATATATATATATATATATATATATATATATATATATATATATATACATACTTGCAAAATATAGTAGCAACATAAAATTATTTTCAGTTTGCACACTACAGCTGATACTCTTGTGATTAGTAATGGCACATTTATTATTCATATATTTATTCCCCAAATAAATTATGCATTTGCTATGAAAGATCTCAGGTCATTGCCTTAAGTTCATGGAATCAAGTTCACCTCTTTAGGGCGGGCTACTTTTTCTTTCAAGAATCATATGTATCCAAGCTTTTCACTCAAACAAAGATGCTCTTAACCAATTCAATGCAAACTTAAGAAATTTCACGTACAAAGTACCTTTGGCACTAGGCTTCCACTTATTATCGGGTTAATGCTTCTAAGTTTGGCATCAATTTTTTTAAAGAGGAGAAAATTCCCTAATTTTATTAGTTATATGGTAGAAAAGCCCAACTATGGGAGCTTGTACAAGATATTGAAAGATTAAAGAAAATACATAAATAAAGAAAGAATTATAAGTAAGCTTAATTAAGAATTTTGATTGATTGGAATCCTTGGAGATCCATTCTATAATGACGTTTGGACGTTGAAGGCTTGAGATTTAGCTCCATTGTTAGCTAGACTATCTTCCACATTGTCTGATTCTCTCCATATATGAGTAAAAGTTACTGAAAGTTGAGCCTGAATGTCTCCGATTGAAGATATCACATTAATGAGGTTCCAAGAAGGGGCCTTAATTAGGCCATTAAGAACATCTAAGCTTAATTTTGAATTAGATTATATAATAACAATATGCAGGTAATACTTATACAATATCTTAAACCTCTAAAGATTGCCATACACTCTGCTCTACGATTTGTAGAGATACCTTTATAGGAGGAGAAACTTGGACAAAAAGCCCCTTATTGTTCCTTAAGATTCCCCATGAGCCTATTGGATCTAGATTTCCTTTGGAAGATCCATCTCAATTCAATTTGACTACACCTTCACTTGGTTTCATCCACTTGAGCATTTGAAAGAAAATTGGCTTTTGCTTGAATGTTTCTATCTTGAACATCTGAGAAATATGCTCAAAATTAAGATCCTTAGAATATAATCTTTTATTTGAACAAAAGATAGAACCAAGGTTAATGACTTATTTAATTATATGCATGTGGTCCATTTGTACTCCCTCATATCTACTGTGGTTCATGTTCTACCATATGTCCCAAAGAATGAATCCGAGAATTATAATGAAAATGAATGAAAGTAAGTCTTTGACAGTTTCATGATCCACTAAGACATGGACATTATATTTAAAGATGATAAGGATACCTGGAGACCAAACATATTATCAAAGTGTTTCTAAGTATTTAGAGAAATGGGTCCATTTAAGAACAGGTGATAAAAAGATTATGGATTGTTGTGGAAGTAGCAATACTTTGAAGCTAAGGTGACCCCCCATAGATTGAATAGTCTCATCTATAGGGACTATTTAATGGTAATATTTCCATAGGAAGGTATAAATTTTATGAGGGTAAGTAGAGTTCCAAATGAATTTACAAATGAGAGAGGTTGGTTTAGTGCTTCTGATGATATTCCAATCAGATTTTGAGGTGAATTTACCATAAGACCTTGGAGTCAAGTACTTATCCCCTTGAATCTCTGTGATGAATTGATCAGTATTATTTGCAACATCTTGTATCCTCCTCTATGTTCGGGAACCACATATGACAGGGCCATTTCGATATTTATTCTAGTAGTACTCTAACCAAAGGTTATTATTAGTGTTTAGATTCTACCAAATCTTCGAATAAAAGATGACCACATGTCATTAATGAGTGTAAACCCAAGACCACCTTCTTCCACTGGTAGGCAGAGGTTTGTCCACTTCATCCAGTGATGTTTAGAGCCAAAATCCTGTGAAAAATCCCATAGGAAGCTGTTGGACAACTTCTGTATATGGAGAATGGTTTTGTTTGGAGGTTTTAAGGATACTATGGCGTGAATAGGAATTGAAGCAAGAACTGAGTTGATTAGTGTTCTTCTTCCTGCAAAGGAAAGGAAATTAGACGGCTAACTAGTCAATTTATACCTAATCTTTTGGATGATATCCTCAAAATAACTGTGTTTGCTCCTCCCATAATAAATTGGGCATCCAAGATATTTTAGTGGGATATTCTTAAATGATAAGGCAGTGAGTTTGGAAATGGTTCTAATTTTGTTGAGATTGACAGAATGATGCATAGTGAAGCTGTTTTGGAGAAGTTAATCACCTGACCAGAAGCAATTTCAAACCTTTTTAGAAAAGCAATCAGGTGCTTAAGGATATTAAGACTACCATTATAAAAAACTATGGTATCATCAACAAAGCTAAGGTTTATTATGATAGGGTTGTCTAGGAAGGGAATAAGGCTTGACTTAACCATTTAAAACCAGATTATGAAGGACTTTGTTAAGAGTTTCAACCACTAATACAAAAAGACCAGGGGATAGAGGACCCCCCTGATTTAAACCCCTAGAAGATTTGAAGAATCCAACACTTTGTCCATTGATAATGGTTGAGAACCAATTAATGGAGATGCACCTCCAAATTCTATCAATACAAATTTCAGAGAAACCAAATTTTGTAAGAGTTTTAATAAGGAAGAGCTAAGAGACTCCTGAGATAAAAGAATGCCGTCAGTTATCTTCCCACGCTTTATAAATCATTCTTGTGAGTTGCTAATGATTTGAGGGAGGATTGAAGACAATCTAGAAGTTAGGACATTTTTGATGAACTTTAAGCAAAAGTTGCAAAGACTAATAGGCATATAGTCTGAGCAATGGGCAGGGTTGCTTGATTTAGGAATGAGCATAATGTTGGTGCTTGTCCAACTCTTTGGGAGCTTTCCACCTGCAAAAAAGTATGAAATGTCATTTAGAGTATTAGTTTTAATGATGTACCAATACTTTCTATAGAATACACCATGGTAACCATCAAGACCAACGCTATTATATTCATTTAGGCCTAGAATAACCTTCTAAACCCCTTCTTCATTTGGAAATGCACCTAACATACTTGATTAGTCAGTGGATATTTATTGATCAATAACTTAACTAACATCAATAACACCAACTTGGAATATGTTCAGGAAGTATGACACAAATTCTTCTTTTATGCCATCTATGTTATCAATCTGAATCCTCTCTAGATTTTTGACTCTATGAATCATTTTGTGAATCCTTCTAGCCTTTACGGAAGTATGAAATAGCTTAGTGTTGGAGTCTCCCTCTAGGATTCACTTGCCTCTCTTTTTTTACCCCCCAAAAGATTCTTCATTTTTAAAGCTTCTAGTAGAAGGGCTTTAGACTTGGAAATTTTATTTTTATTTTTAAGACTAAGAGTTTCTTCATAAGCTGATTCATTTTCTAAAGCCTCATCTTCCAAATGCTAAATCTCCTCAAAAACATTTCTAAAAGTGTCCTTATTCCAGGTACTTAGAGAATCCTTGAGCCTCTACAACTTAAAAAAGAAGCACCTAAGTGGATTACCATCTGCAGGAAGGTTCCAATAAGTTTCAATGATACCTTTAAGGTCCCTGTGATTGCACCACATGTTTAAAAGGTTTATAAATTGAATCAAGTTGTCTTTGAATAGAGAAAATTAAAGGGGAGTGGTCAAAACATGTTTTATTGAGATGAGTGAGATTAAAATTGGGGAATGCAATGCTCCATTCAATAGAAGCCAGGCCTCTATCAAGTCTAGCCCCAATTTTCCCATTATCCCTGAAATTATGCCAAGTGAACTTGGTGCCATTGAATTTAATCTCCAATAGAGAAGCATTAGTAATGAAAATGTTTAGGTCTTTAATTGAGTTGAAGTCAACATCATTGCTACCTAACTTTTCATCACTTTTAGTAACCACATTAAAGTCACCCACAACTATCCAAGGTTTTGAATTTGCAGTATACCTATGTTGAATGAGGATGTCCCACAGAGGTTGTGTTTCATTTCTGGTACATGTAGCATGGACAATAAATATGTAAACTTTTGTAGTGAAGTGAGGATGGGAAATTTTCAAAAGAACAGATTGATATCCATTATGCAAAATGTCACACTTGACACTAAATCTCTAGAGGAACCAAATTTTATTATTGGAGTTATTAAGGCATCCTTCAAAGTTTATAATTCTTCTCAAATCTTACAGTTTCTCTTGTTTGGACTTAAGTTCTAAGAGAGCTATGAATGGGAGATTATAGAGCTTGCACAAGCTTTTAATCCTTCTCTTATAGGGTTTATTATCTAACCTCTAATATTCCACATAATGAAATTGATCATTGATAGGATTTAAGAACAATACCTTTTGAGGTTTTGGTAGCAGCGCTACTTATTCTTTTCAACATAAGAGCTGTAGGCCTGCTCTTTGACAAAGATTTATCCACTGTTACTTCCTTAATGGATTTAGAAGACTCGTTGTCCACCACTTGTGTCTTATTGATTCTCTGGAGACCTACAATTTTTCTTTACAAATTTCCTGAAAATAAGATTAGTTCCTCTATTAGAATAGGATTATCCTCACTTTATTCTTCATTGTTAAAAGATGCAAGATGCTTATGGAGATCATTTTTTATGAGGTCTAGAAAGTATGTTCCCCCATGGGATAACATAAGGTTCTCTAACACCATCATCTCACTAGTATCAATTTCTTCATCTTGGATTTTATGAATGAATTCTTAGATTTTGAAAGCTAATTTTTTTGGTTTGGTTGAAGACTTAAAGGGTTCTTGGTTGATATGGTTAATGATTGAGTGATCTTTGGAGAAGGATTAGTCAATGATTGAGGTTTCTTAATGATTAGTCAGGTCAGGCATTTGGTTAATTGGATAGTTTTATTTGACCTGGTTCATAGTTGGTTGATCTTCGGAGCAAGTCATATCATAGTTTGAGGGATATTGAGAATTGGATTGTTTAAGAAAAGGGTTTAGAGGACTGGCTTAATTTAAGGTTTTGGGAATTCAAGGTTTTGGAGGTTTCACCTTGATTGGATATGGGAGATTGGGGTAGAGGATTGGATATTTTTTGGATGGTGAAGTGTCATTTTGGTTTAATATGATCATTAATTTTGGTTTCTAGATAACTAGGTTCAGTCTTTAGGTTGTTTATGGCTAGGATCTTGGATTTTCTTGCAACTTCTTTTGGTGCATCACCTGGTTTGGCTAGGATGAATTTCTCTTTGTCATATCCTAGTTTATATCACTCAGTACAGTAGTTGGGTATGTCTTCATACATGATCTTTTGCCAAAATCCTTCTTCTCCACATCCAATCCAAACTTGATCAGGTTTTAGGCCGAGGAGATCAAACTCAACATATACTCTAGCAACACCTGGTCTATTAATATAGGTTGTGGAATTGTCGAGTTTGAGGGGTTTACCAATAACTTGGGCTATCAAGAACAAAGAGGGTTTAAAGAAGAAGTGAATGGGAAGAGAAGGGAATATGATCCAAATTAGTACTATTGCACTCTCTTTTTCAAGCCTAAAATCAGGTGTCCACTTGAAGGTTCTCATAGGCATGTCTTCCTATGAACCATTGATTTCTCATTCATAGTTTCATAAATCTTCTTCATTGAATAACCCGATCATAATATGTTTTTGATCCAACAGTCCCACATTGAAGGAGGATTTGAGGTTCATGTTTTGAAGAGTCTACCTCATGATCTCTAGTGCAGGTCGACCATGAGAAAACTTTTCCATGATTGAATGTTTGAATGGATCACCAAGTTTAATGATATCTTAATTAGAGAATCTAATTGTGATTAGAGGGATATGATCCGATTCTAAGGTTGCTTTCAACACACTTGCAAAGGACTTGTTCCATGCAAAAGATGGATCAGGAGGTTTAGATTCAACGTGGATGGGATGGGACGTGGAGGATGCCATACAAACCTAATTAGGGTTGAGAGAGAGAGAGAAATTTAGGTGATATACATATGGAAGTATAGTTTTGGTCATCAATTGGAGCAATTTTACCTTACCTTAACTCAGTCAAAATTAATGTACGAAGTTAACTCTCTGTGTCATTATTACATGGATATACTCTTATACAACTTCAGGAGTTCAAGATTATACTTCGTATTTCAAAGGCACTAGTCATATTTGTCCTCACTTAAACAGTGTTCTCTTTTATGGCTTCTCGATTACATTGTACCAAAATTCGTCGCTACATGACTGGATATTGTATATTTCTTGGAGTAAATTCCATTTCATATGCTAGTTAAAAGTCTAAATACAATGCTCTCTTGTTGCTATCATTGAAATCCAATGACTTCCGTTTATTATATTGTTCAAGTTGTTTTGAATCCAACATTTTTGCTCTTCATTAATGATACTAATTCTTTATACATGACTATTAATTTCGTGCTTCATACTTATACTAAACATTTTGCAATAGGCTTCCATTTTGTTATGAAAAAAGAGGCTTTTACTCTTATTGCTTGTTTGATTATCCCCATAATACATTATTACATTTATTTTCCAAATCCCTTTTGGTTTCCAAATTTTGATCAAAGCTTAGAGTTCAATCTCTTCACACTCTTCACTTAAGGATGAGTGTTAAAGATATAGATAAGGATCAACCTAATCCATATGGATTACCAGATTCTAAAAATCTTTATCTATGAACTTTAAGATCTATGCACTGATGTCATCTCATTTAGGCCCCCCACACACATACACACAAACACACACATACATACATAGCTATTATTATTTTGCTCAAGATTGTGGGAATATCCACTATGATGATAGACTTTAAGAACGATGTGGGCATAATTTTCCACTTCATAGTTTGTTCAACATTATCTCACAAATTTCTTGAAATTCCTCATTATGAAGAAAACATTGAGGTAATAATTCTGACTGTTTTTCCAATTTAATGGTTAGTCATTGTACTTCATTCCTCTACTTCAGAACGGATTACATAAATTAACTTTGCCATTTCAAGTTTTTTCTAAGGAGTTGTTTGTTAATAGAAGTACCTTGAAGACAAGTATCATGAACATCCACTATTGCCTCATGATCTTCACACAAGAGCGATAAAGAAACGCTTGTACTTGTTTTGCATGACCTCTTATTTTACATGATAGAATTTTCCTCGATGAGGAGTTTGTCCTTTGACATTGCATTTTAACACACTTTGGGATAATTAGATGTTTCAAAAATATATTTATGTCCTAAAGATATACGGATTTTATTGTCTTTAATTTAGTCTATGACTTACGAACCTACAAACTTCGCCTTTACATTTTTGGAATATTAACGAGATTCGTGTTGCGATGGGAAGGCATTCCTTCATACATTATTGGAATCTCACGTGGAATAAGTGCTACAATAAGAATAGCTGTAACATTTATGTGACCTATTATACAATCTCGCATTTCAACACTTTAAAGAGGAGCATGGTCCATCTGGTCTTAGGTATGTATCAATTGTGATACATTTCCCATTTAAAGACATGATGCATATCCCATTTGAAACCACTGCAATTATAATTAGAAGCTTCTTTCCATGTACTTTATAGTTCATTTTTAGTCCCTTTTTGGTTTGGGGTGAAATATTCACTCGGAGAAAAGTATTTTCACTTATGAAGAGTTCATTTTTTTTCCTGATTTGTATTATTACTACATTTTCCAAAATCACCCTATTATGGTGTGTAGGCATAGCTATATCTTTACATGAATAAAAAAAATTAAATAAGTGAAAGTTTTTCACCTTGAATAAAACAAGGCCTTAGTTTTATGATTTTTCTTTTCTTCTTAATATAACAATGTTGTTGTTCATATGTAGTGGGTCTCCTTTTTGGTGTGTGTAGGTTCAATATTTGTAAAAAATAGTATTACATCTACATATATGCTGATCGGAGGAGTTGTAGCGCCACGTATCGAGGTGTGGACTTATCTTTTATAATAGTATTTGGAAGCTTAAGCTGAAGACCACGGGTTCATATAAGAATTGACAAGTTCGTTTGGACCAAGGGAAAGTGTCAGTGTTATTTATTGAGACTTATTTTATTTTAACCAGAAGTCTAAACAATTTTGGTTATTTTTTATTATGAGTATTTTACCATGTTAGATAATGCTTCTTGTCGAAGATTGACTTAATAGTCTCAGCCCTGGTCTATTTAGGTTTACTATTTCTAATATAAGTATATTGGTATTAATATTAGTTTGATAACCTTGGTGATCTGGTTTTTTCCTTTTTAGCAAATTTTGGGGTAGGATCAAACACAGTTGCAGAGGGTAAAGATCTGTAATTCGGTTTAAGCTTGTGTCATAAACATGAAGTCAATATTGATTTGATGAAGCTGATTCCAAAGTAATCGCTTAGGCTATCTCTAGAACTATTAATTATCCATTGTAAGAAATTCATAACATCCATAAAATTTAAAATTTGATCTCCTCTATGGTATCTCTTTGATATGTATATTGAGAAGAAATTTTTGTACCAGACTCTTTACAAACATGGTCATTCTTTTACAGGCTTTCAATTTTTTTAGTATTATTTATATTTTCCCCTAATGCCCATGAGGTTATTCAACAAGATCAGTTAGGTATGCATTTTTATCATTCTACATGAGTTGCACATATTTTGTAGTTAGTTATATCTAATTTTACCTGTTAGTTGATAAATAATCAGTCAACCTATTTAAACTATGAGAATATTGTTATGAAGTGAGACACTTAGACTCTAGTAAAGAGCAATACATGTTATTAATTATTTCCTTTAATAAAGCAATAAGTTGAATTAAAAATTATTTTTCTTAAGAAGTATTTTATTTTTAGGCAATCCTATCTATTAATGATATCCGTTTATATTGGAGATTTGTGTTATATTGCAATAGCAAGTTGCTCTGAAGGAAGAACCTCGAATTTTTAATATCTGTTAGATGGTAATTTATAGTATATGTTGTAACATTTGGTTGTTGGAAGTACTTATTCCAATCTTGCTTACTACTATTGTTCTTTTATTGAAAGACTTTTATCTTTTCTGCCTGTTTACTTATAGGATTTGTGGTATAGGGTTTTCAATAATTATTTTGTAATTATGTTAACATGGCTTCCGGTTTAGCACCAAAGTTAGATGTTATACTTATGTTTTAGAAACGTTTTTTCTTCTTTGGTTTCAACCTCATTTTATTTGTGTAATTTCCAAATATTGGCCGAATTTTTCTTCTGGAATTTGATATTATTTGGAGAAAAAAATGGAGGAGAAGGCATGATAAATGTTTTCAATTTTTATAATAGTAAATAGATGTTAGTAATTATGATTTCTCATACTATCGTAGTCTCTAATATTCCTGATATGAAAGTTATATATTTTTGGGTTTATATTTTTTAAACTAGACAAGTTGATATGTTTCTAAATCTGATCACAATTCATATTAAATTAGACAATCAAAAAGAAAATTCTTTCAATACATGATAGTGTAAGGAAATTATTAAATAAACATTTGGTTTATTTCCTTCCCCGAAATGTGGTCTTCATTAATCCATTTTTAATAAAGAATACATGTTATATCCTGTATAAATGGTTCGTATTCCACATGAAATAAATAATAAAAAGGAGTTAAAATTCCACTTAATCTCTACCTTGATGGACAGTTTAAATTAATTCACTTTTGGAATTCTAGACCTCTCTCCACCTATGAATATATGTCTTTCCTCCCTCAAAAGGTAATCCAAGACATCCACGAAAAACACATACCTAAAGGTTTATTTGCAAGGAGAGAGAAGCCAAATTCTCCCTTAAAGGATTGCTAAAGCGATCACACCGGCAACACTCGACGACGGCATTCAACAGCGGGATTGAATCCATGGCGTCGAAATGAGGTAAATAAAAATTACACTTTTCACATGTCTATTGATGTGATTATCATATTGTTCAAATATATTGGGAATCATGTATAAAAATATAACTTACATGTGGTATCAGAGCTGATGTTAAGAACATATGATTTTCCATTAAAATAATTAATGATGTTGTTGATGTCGGATGTGAAAGGTCAAAACTTGATCTAAATTTTTCGAAACTGACATGGTCGAATGGAAACGTTGAAATAAACAAAACTCATTGTATACAATAGGCCCCATCCCAGTTTTGCATTTTGACGTCGTTTAGACCTTCAAAAATGCGTTTTTGTCATTTTTGATAATAATGTCAACGCTTATAACTCTCGTTTAAAATTGAATTTTACAATTCTGCAAATTGGAGAGTGATCCTCAAAATATTATTTATGTTATTGTAGTGATAACTAAAAAAAATTATTTTGGGAAAAATAAACTATTTTTTTTTATATTTTATGGTATAAATCACTACATGTATATTGAAAATTATGGCTTGGCCACTTGCTAGAAATTATGACTATTAGTATTCATGTCTATTAGAATTCTTATTCAAGTCTCTTAGAATTCTTATGACTTTTAGTATTCATGACTCTTAAAATTCTTATGATTTTAGTATTCATGACTCTTAGAATTATAATGGCTATTAGAATTCATGTCTTTTAGCATTATGTCTATTAGAATTTCAACTATTATGACTATTAGAATTCATATATTTTAGCATTATGTCTATAAGAATTCCAGCTATTATGTCTATTAGAATTCTAGCTATTATGGCTATTAGAATTCATATCTAATAGAATTATCTCTATTAGAATTCCTACTATTATGTCTTTTAGAATTATGTCTATTATAATTCTTATTATTATGTCTATTATAATTCCAACTATTATGTCTATTATAATTCCATGTATTATGACTTTTGGAATTCATGCTACTAGCTATTAGAATTCATGCTACCATGACTTTTGGAATTCATGCTACCATGCCTTTTAGAATTTTTTAAATTATGCATTTTTTTTGCAATTTTCAAAACCTTTTGGAATTCTAAAAATTCTGTCTTTTCAAATTCTCAAAATTTGAATCTGTTTATTTAACACATATCAATTAGTTGTCCACAGGTATACTATAATCATGTGTTAAATTAACAAATGATTTTTTAAAATTCTAAACTTTTGGGATTCTAGACTTATTAAATTCTAGATAGTACACCTTTTGCTATTCAAGAATTTTACAATTATGTAATTTTATGGCTTTTGGAATTTTATGATAAAATATGCATAAGTACTCATATTAATTTATTAAATGAATGCAATTGTAGTATTAAAGTTAGGTATCACCATAGTGATACTTATTATTACTCATTCCAAATTAGCCATTTATTACTATTATAATGTTTTAAATCTGTTTATTTAACATATATCAATTAGTTTCCCACAGGTATACTATAATCATATGTTGAATAAACAATTAAGGAATACTTACAGGTTCCAAATTAGCCATTTATTACCATTATAATGCTTAAATCTGTTTATTTAACATATATCAATTAGTTGCCCAGAGGTATACTATAATCATATGTTGAATACACAATTAAGGAGTGTTTGTACATGTTTGAACCAAGGATATCCACAGATACCTAATTCAATAACATCACTCAATTATGCCTGTTGAATATTACGACCATTAATGGTATTAAGTTAAAATATGTGATGACTACCCACAGGAGCATCTTATTTTAATGTCGTAAAATTTTCAAATCTTACTATGTGTTAATTAAAGTTTTAAAGCCTTTCTCAATGGAGACTTACAAGAGAAAGTCTATATGCGTCAACCTGAAGACTTCATAATCGAAGGCCACTATATGGACTGAAACAAGATTTGAGGCAATGGTATCTAAAGTTTGATGAAATCATAACGAACTTCAATTTCAAACAAAACATTATTGATCCATGTATATACCTCGAGATCAGTGGGAGTAAGTTCAAATTTTTTGGTACTGTATGTTGATAACATATTAATATTTTTCTCCAAGCATGATAGGATATCTAAGGGATACAAACACATGGATCTTAAATATCTCTCACTGAAGGAAGATGTTAGAAGAGGAAATGTTGTCATTGAACACACAGGCACACATCTCATGGTTGCAAATATTTTTACAAAAGGACTACATCCAAAGACATTTCAGAGACATACTGAAAGCATGGGTTCTTAAGATAGTTCTTAGTTATTTCTTTTCTGCAAATTATTATTCTCGTATTTTGACATTTGTTGAGCTCTTAATAAAACTTCTACATCTATTATATTTTGTTTTCCATTGTGTACACATATTATTATTGGATGAATTATAATAGAAAATTATCTTCTTCAAGACATTGTGTGACCATTAAGTAAACTCCTAATTATGGCCTAGTTAAGAAGGTTGTCAATGATGTAGTACATGGAAGGAATCATGTTACATAATGATATGCGATCGCCATGACTCCCATTGACTATTGGACTAACCAAGGCACTTATGAAAACCAATGATTGAAGGATTTAGCAAATCATGCACGCCTTATGATTCTCAATGAAAAACATTTATGGATTAACCTAACGACCAAGTGGAAGACTGTAAGGAAATTATTAAATAAACATTTGGTTTATTTCCTTCCCCGAAATGTGGTCTTCAGTAATCAATTTTTAATAAAGAATACATGTTATATCCTGTATAAATGGTTCGTATTCCAATGAAATAAAGAATAAAAAGGAGTTAAAATTTCATTTAATCTCTACATTGATGGATGGTTTAGATTAATTGACCTTTGGAATTTTGGCCCTCTCTCCACTTATAAATAGATGTCTTTCCTCCATCAAAAGGGAATCTAAGACATCCACGAAAAATACATACCTAACGGTTTATAGGCAATGAGAGAGAAGCCAAATTCTCCCTTAAAGTATTGCTAAATCGATCACACCGGCGACACTCGACGACGACGTTCAACAGCGGGATTCAATCCATGGCGTCAAAAGGAGGTAAATAAAAATTACTCTTTTCACATGTCTATTGACGTGATTATCATATTGTTCAAAGATCTTGGGAATCATGTAGATAAATATAACTTACAGATAGAGGACGTATGGGGAATGATGATTTGATCCAGAACTTGGGAACTATTGCAAAATCTGGATCTGCTGGTTTAATTTTCCTATGCAGCTTCTATAGAGAAAAGGCTAAAAATTGGAGACCTTAATCTTATTAGGAAGTTTGGTGTTGGGTTTTACTCGATCTATCTTATTGTTGATTAAGTAGAAGTCATCAGCAAACATAATTATGACAAACAATACGATTTCTAGTTTGTTAATACATTTTGTTTTCATGGTGGAAAATGAAAGCACGTTGATGCAATGGAAAATACTTAAAATTTTATGGATTTCAAGCATCTATAGGAGTCAAAAGTTGATGGGCATTCAGAGGATGTATGGAATGAAGCACTTGGACATGGAACTGAAATCATGTTGCACATCAGAGATGAAGCTAAGAAATCCAAATTAAAGGTGGGTGATCTTGATTTGGTGAAATAAGGAAATCATTGGAATGTTGTTATAGGTTTATTGGTATTCATTGAATCCTACATTGCATTCATTGTATTAGTGGAACAAGGAGGTGAAAATGAGGCAGTTTAGAGTTGTTTGATAAACTCTTAGTACATAATTTCTTTCTTATTGTTTTCTATAATTACTTTTTTGATAGTTTGAATTGGTATTGAACATGATGGTGCGCCTTGTAGTGACTGAGGTGGATTTTATGCTCGGATTAAAAGGATTAAAAAATGAATGCTTGTTCAAATTATATCAAGACAGAGACCTTCAAGAAGATTAACAATATGCATAGACATATCCAAAAGTTCATCATCACTAAGAACGAGTATGTGTTTCTCCATTCTGAAATAATTCTCCATCACTAAGTACGATGATCCTTGATATTCGGTTCGTCTTTCCTAATAAACAGTGTGGAATTTCCTTTTACATGTAGTTGGATTAACACGTTGAATATTGATGGGAAAAGGTCAAACACCTCTTGGAACTGCATTAAGGTAAACTATGTCATATATTTGGTTGTGTTTTGATAAAAAAATTATCGACTATATTTGATTGTGTTTTGATGAAAATTTTGTTGACTATATTTGGTTGTGTTTTCCCATTTTTGTATTTGTTGTGAAGATATCTATTCAGTTTGGGAGATAGTTATCAAGAGCAAAGCTAGTGGATTAAGTTTGGCATTGCATCAATAACTTTTGTCCTCAAGATTAATTGGCTTGGGTATTTTGGGGTTGTGGATGTTATTTAATTTTTGGACATTATGATATATATATATATATATATATATATATATATATATATTGTACTAGAATCATCACTAGTTTTTAGTTATGGATATTTTGATGTAACTAGATGGAATGGAAAAATAGATTCATGTAGCCGACTCCAAAAAATTAGGAAAACGCTTTGCCGAGTTGAGTATATTTTGATGTAACAAGGTAGCGATATTATGAATTTTTTGTCTTGGGATATTTTCTACTGTGGAAATTTTCTATTTGAATAAAAAATATTTGAGGTATAAGTGCTAATCAAATATACAGGTGTGTATGTTGGACATTTAATTTTTAATTTTTTATGTTTAAACACTTACGTCGATTTTAAAACAACTCACATAAATTGTTTAAAACTGTGATGAGTGTGCACTTGTTAATCACATTTTCCGAAAGTGTGGTAAATAGAAGTTAAATATTGCAGGTTTTATGTGTGTTTTTGAAAAACTCGCATATATAAGAATTCTTTTATCATAATTTTATGAACATTTATGTCACCACTTGTTATGGCAGTTTTGAAAATTTTAAAAATTAACATAAATGATTGTTTATGTTAGTTTTTAACTAACATAAGTGACAATTTTTCTTATAGTGATTGGAGTGGTAGTAAAGTAAAAAAAATAAGAAATAAAATAAAATTCAATCATGGACATTTATATTATTATAGACTAATAAGAAGTAAAATCGACTAATATCTTTATAGGGTATCACACGCAAATCTCTAGCCTAAAAAATGACAATCGTGATTTTCTATCACCATAGGTACTTATTTAGCTACACATTTCTCTAATAATTTATCTTTAATACTTTATCAAGATCTTCAAGTTTCACGGGAAGTGTAGCACTAAAAGAAAGCCCCAAAGCTTCAATCCCATAGCCAAAACAAACTCTGCTTCTTTTAACATTATCCACAACCTGTGCCTCTAATCCTTACCGCAATAAATTTATACAAAAATCCAACATTAGTCTCCAAATACACGGTCAAGACTGTTCAATGCTCGTTAGGATGTTTGGTACTTAAAAAGCTATTCTTTATATTAAGGACATTTTCCACTCATGTCAGTCAGAGCATTAAAAGTTGTTTATTTTGATTTTTAGCCTTTTTATTTTTTCTCCATGATTCCATATGGACCACCTTAAAAAAAATTTGTAGAGTAGGGAAAGATCTCAAATTTGACTGACCGAAATGAACAACAATATTTGATCAGAGTTTTCTTGATTATGATTATGAGGTTGTTAACTTCTACTCCCTCTCAAAATTGAATCCCAATACTTTAGTATCCTAGTGCCCATTATTTTCAAAATTTGAATAGATATTGAGTTAAAAAGAGTATAAATAGTTTTTCTACCTCAAAATGCTTTATTTAAGAAAGTATGTAAATGAAATTATCCAAGGTTAACAACCCTGTCAGGAATGAGTGTGTAAGAGAGAACTTCCCCATTTCTAAGAAGAGAGGTTCCACAATTGTTTGAAAGAAGAATTGGAGAGGCAACAAAATTCCATAGTATAATATTATATGTAAAGGAAAATCCAGTTAAAAATTGAAAATGAACTACTACATATTAACACAAAATCAAGTAATAATAATTCTTAGAAGTATTAGTCTCCAAAAAAATTCTACATTTGAATACCTCCCGAGAAATAATACCTCTGTCATTCCAGGTCAAGTAAATGCAAAACCTTCCAAATTTCGAAAACCAAGCATTATCTCTCTTACTCAGGATATATTTACATAAAAGTACAAGTCAAAATGATGAAAATGTAACATAATTTTTGCTAATAATTATACGAAAAACCATAGGGGACATGCCCAAAATTCATGAAAGGAATATCTTCATAATCATAGAAGTCATGTAACAGATTCCTAAGATTATGACATATGAGCATGTCACCATTATCATAACCATATTTTTAACACAAATCTAAAGGGTAGCCTAACACTATAAAGACTTTAAACTTGAGAGTGCGAAAGAACTAGTGTATTGTATGGGTAATTTAAAATATGAGCACAAGATACATTCATGATGCTATATTTTTCAGTCGTTTACTTCCATTATTAACTTTATTTTCTCATCCAAACATAGAATGGGCGTGCCAATGACACTTACAAGTTATAGGCTAACAAGTCCTCCGGATACAAGAGTTATAATATGATTCTCTGAGACAATTTAAGGTTGAATTCCAAAATTTCACCATCAGTTTGTCCAATTTAAACCTGTATGTCATTTAGTCAATCAGAAGAAAGGCCAAAAATGGAGAAGATAAGCGAGTAGAAAAGGTATAAATCTTAGTTCTTACCTTACATTTAAACCGAGTAAAATAAGACCCCATAATTGAAGACAAACTTCATGAATTGCGAAAGAAAAAACACATGGACAAAAGAACGAGAGAAATAGAGATGAGAAAATATTGGAAAATGATCCGAGCAATCTACCCACTGGAGAATGAGCATATTGGGAGGAAAAGTGCAACTCACATATGCGATATGGAAGAAAAGTTTCAAGAATGAGGATAGGATATTGAGTGATATACATAAGTCTGGTCTCGCCCAGATGACAGCCATTGCGGTAATGTGTCCCCTCGTATATTCTCTTAAGACTCACCATACCAGTGGAGTTCTCATTAACAGTATCGTATTAGATAGTCTCGGCCTCTGACACCACCCTATCACATGACTTCCTTCATCAATGAGCAAGCACAATATTGGCCTTCCAATAATATGCACACGATGTCATTCTCAAAGTGTTGGCCTTATACACCCTCATGAGGCTGAGACCTTCCCATCAACCACATAGGTCAAATATAGAGCCAGCCTCGTCTCGAACCCATCCTCAGGATTAGTGCTCTTCCAGTCTTGGCCAACCGAGACCTGTAGGATCAGATACAGTACACGCGCGTGGAAAAATGACAAGGGTATTATTGTCACATCCAATTAATACTATTATAACAAATCAACTAGCACGTAGAAGGAATATTTATTCATAATGATTTATAAAATTCCCTCTAGAGATGTCATGATCCTATTGGTTGCTGATGTCATTACACGCGAATTGTATGTTTAGGGGTGGTATTGAGCACCCTAAGGCTATAAAATGGACTCATTGTCTCCTTCTACAAGGATCAAATTTTGGAAACCTTACCATTATTCTGTGTGTGTAGAGAGAGAGAGAGAGAGAGAGAGAGAGAGAAAGCTTGTAATAATGATATTCAATGGATGTTAGCCATTTTATATAGTGGAATCACTTCACACTTTTCATAGTGGACGTAAGCCAAGGCCGAACCACTTAAATCCCTATGTATCTTCTTTGTCTCTTATATCCTCTGTCGTTTTACTACTTTATCATATCTCCACCAGTGTTTTGTAAGCTTAAAATCCAGTTTGAATCCCTCTGGATGGTATTTGGCATCATTATTTTTGCGTCGTCTGTGGGAAGAAACTGAGTTTTCTTCTCCACCGTAGATAGAATACTCCTCTCCTTTTCTTTGGTGGTGATACAATTCCACCGCTGTTAGGGATGAATCACCATCAAAAGATCTTGAGTTGGGTGTTTCTTGAGCTTCTCTGATTCATCTTATTTATGGGCTTTCTACTTTCTTCATCTTCATCCTATTTACTTCTTTGTTAAGTCTCACCAGAGATGGCCACTGATCCTCCTTGCAACGCCGGGGCCGATTCCTGTATTCCCCCTCAGTAGTGAAGAATGGTTGATGTGGCGATAACAGTGAGGTCCCTTGTGGATAATTAGCAGAATATGTAACAACATCTCTTAGCCTTTAGCCAGGACATCATGTGCAGGATCCAAGATGATCCCACTATTAACTTGATAACTCCAGCCTTCTGGGAGGCCGCGCATCCAGAGGCCAAGGGACCACCCCCAACCCCAGTAAAGGAAGTTTAACACCACCTCCTAGGGAATGATGTCACTGATCCACTGCATCTCCGCCTTGGAAAACAAGTTTGGGAGTATCCGAATGATTTGGTCTTTGATGACGAAGATTGTTGGGAGAGGTATGAAACCTCCTACACATCATATCAGCCAGGGGCAATGCCAACTCCAACTTACTAGGGAAAGAGTGTCCAACACACTCTTTAAAGTCATAAGAAAGGCTCTGCATTTTATAGGATAAGTTGGGGATTGACTTTCAACTATATCGGCCCAAGGGGTGATGGTAGCCGAGACCAACGTTCCCGAAGCAAGGATAGAAGACGTGCCCATGGTCGTCACAAAAATGATAGGATGAGATGAGACTGGTAAAGAAGGAAACACCAAAAATTCAACACTGGATAGAGAACTATAGGCATATCGTTGACTCCTAAGATACTTCCAGTAGTAGAAGGGGATGGAGATAACATGATGCAGGAGGAAAAGCCTTGAAATAGCTCAATTCAAAGGCTGGAATACAATATCGATTGCCTCATTTAAAGTCAAGACCCTAGCCATAAAGGGTACATGGAGATATCTCCATTTGATCCAAGGATCGTCAGCTACCTAACTCGTGCCAAGTTCAACCCACTGAGAGTCACACCCCAATATGATGGGAGTATCAATCGTGTTCATCATATAAAGATGTATCAGTTGGCACCAATATATAAACACATGAGGAGATGAATTGTATAGCATTGTATAGTACTCTCACTGGTGCGACTCATCTATGGTTCAACGACCTGCCGAGAGGATCGATAGAGAACTTTAAGCAGTTAGCTGGAAAGTTTGTTCATAATTTTTATTTTAGTATGAAGTCGGCTAAATGTGTAACTCATCCGTTGAATGTCAGACAGGGAAAAATGAGCCTCTAAGAGACTATATCTCTTGGTTTAACAAATAAAAGTTGGAGGTTGAAGACTACTGGGAAAGTATCGCTATGACAGCCCTAATACGCAGTTTGCAACCTGGGAAACTTTTTTGGAACCTCTTTGAGGATCCTCCAAAGTTCATGACAGAACTCCTGGAAACATTCGGGAGAATTATGAATGCAGAGGAGGCTAAGGGAAATTACTTTAAAGTGGCTAACAATGGTAAATCCAACTAGGGCCGAGATAAAGAGAAGGAAGGAAAAAAGAGATCCAACGATGATAAATTCACTAAGCACAATCCACTACAGTAAGTCCTGACATGATACTAAATGAAAAGGATGACAGGGAGCTCAAATGGCCAGAAAAGTTGAATTCCACACCCAATAAGAGGGACAAAAATAAGTGGTGTGAGTTTCACCAGGACCACGACCACATGACAAATTAGTGTTTTACCCCAAAAACGAGATTGAAAAATTATTGAAATAGGGAAAGCTCTTAAAGTATGTGGACAAAAGTGAAGGACTAGACAAAGTAAAAAAAAGGTTCGATACAAGGAAGGATGTCAAGCCAAAGAATGAGGTTCAAGTAAACAGGAACGAACATGAGTTAGACGATAGTGGCGAAGATGACCCTAACCTTCCTGCCAAGCCACCTGCAGTTAAAGGTAATCCATGTATGATTTCTTTTAATGTAAAAATGATATGCATAGGATTTGCAGCTGGAGCAACTAAGCCAGTCAACATGAAGGCTCATGTTGTTGAAGCAAAGGTAGAATCTAAAAGGGCCGAGGTTAATTCGGCTAAGATCGAATCTAAGCCTGGAAAGTTAAAAAAAGTTGATATGGATAATCTCCTAGTGGGATTTTCAAGGTAGGACTTTAAAGGGATTTTTTCCCCACATGATGACCCTCTAGTTATCAGTACATGGGTTCACGGCTATAATGTAGACCTTATACTGGTTAATGGGGGAAGCTCGATAAATTTGATGTTCTAGGATTGTTTCAAGGGTATGAAATAGAGAAAGAAGAGACTTATCCCTACCATCAACATTTGATTGGATTCAACGGAGAGAAAATCCACCCGCTTGGAGTTTATGAAATGAACGTATGTATGGGAACTAAGCCGAGATGCATGACCAGGAAGATCAGTTTTTTTTGTGATGGATGAACATGTCTTTTTAGCTTATAACATAATTCTGGGGAGAGTAACACTGAAATAATTTGAAGTTGTGCCTTCCACTGTACATGAGATGCTGAAATTACCGACTCCCTATAGAGTAATAGAAGTAAATGGTGATTAAGTGGAAGCATGAGATTACTACTTCACCTCGGCAAAAGAGAGAGAAGCTCATAAAAGGAAGACAACTTCCTATAACATAGACACCCTTGACTCGAGGGATGAGAGAAACCTCAAAAAGGGAGAGCCTACTGAGGAGGTTGAGGACGAACAAAAAAAACCATCCAAATATGCTCATCCCTCAAAGCAAAGATAAATCAATATCTAATCAAATTGTTGAGAAGGAGACAAAGTGTATTTGCATGGAACCATGACGACATGTCGGGGATTGACCCCAAAATCACCTGTCATCGCTTGAACATAGATGAGAATTCCAAGCCACTGAAACAGAAATGATGAACCTTTTCTATGGAAAAATATGATGCCATATAAGACGGGGTTAAAAATTTGTAAATTGTAGATTTCATTAGGGAACTGCAATACCCAGAATGGTTGTCTAACATCATCATTGTGCCTAAGCAGAATGGGAAGTGGAGAATGCGTGTAAACTTCATGGATCTTAACAAGATTTTCTCGAAGGAAAGTTTCCTCTGCCACAGATCGATCATATAGTAGATGCGACAACAGGTCAGGAGCTCATGAGCCTTATGGATGATTATTTCGGGTATAATCAGATTCCAATGAATAAGGTTGATGCCGAGAAGACCTCCTTTATCATAAAAAAAGGAACCTACTTCTTCAAGGTCATATCATTTGGCCTACAGAATGCAGGGGCAACCTACTAAAGGTTAGTCAATAAGATGTTCGAAGACCAAATTGGGAAGACAATGGAGGTGCATGTGGATGATATGCTCACAAAAAATTTAAGTATCGAGACTCACGTGGCCGATCTAGAAAGAACTTTTTATACAATGGACAGGTATATAATATAGCTAAATTCCACGAAGTGTGTGTTTGCCATCGGAGCAAGGAAGTTCTTAGGCTTCATTGTCAATCAACGAGGAATTCAATTATATCCTGCTAAAATTAAAGAATTAATCTTCATGAAAATGCTGAAGACAATTAAAGACATTCAGAGGTTCACAGGCCGAGTCCCTATTTTGAACCAGTTTATTTCCAGAGTAACGAATAAGTGCTTACCATCCTTTAAAATCCTCAGAAAAGTGTTCGTCTGTGATGAAGAGTGAAAAAGGGCATTTCAATAATTAAAGACCTATCTTGGCTCCCCTCTGCTCCTCTCTCAGCCGATACGGGGGGGGGGGGGGGAATTAATCTATATTTGTCCATCTTAGAGTTGGCCATTAGTGCAACTATTGTTTGAGATGATGATGGGGTTCAAAAGCCCATTTACTTCGATAGCAAAGCTCTTCAATAGCAGAGTTAAAATATCTGAAGATGGAAAAACTTGCATATGCTTTAATCTATGATTTGAGGAAGATGAAGCCCCTTCCAAGTGAACACAATATTAGTGCTCATTAATACTCCTCTCCGACAAGTCATTCATAAACTCGAGAAATCGGGTAGGCTAATAGCTTGGTCGGTAGATATGAGTGAGTTTGATATCGTCTATTAGCCAAGGAATGGAATAAAAGGAAAGCGCCAGCAGACTTCGTTGCCAAGTTTACATGGGATACTGAAAATGACTCAGAAACTGCAAATATGGATGAGGAGATATAGGCCGAGAGAACAAATGGTGTAACAAAAAAAGATTTGCAGATAAAGAATGCAAATTTATCCTAGGGTCCTTTCACCAAAGGGGGACCAGTTTGGAGACTGTTTTTGGGCGGTTCTAACTGCGAAAGTGCAACAGTGCAAGCCCGATACTATCGGCCCTTGACCGGATCGACATTAAATATGCCTTGCAGTTTGTTGATGTAAAAAATTAGATTATATCTAATTATTTAATCATAAATAAATAAAATGAGACAAAGAACTTTTAAAGTGGTTCAGCCTTATAAGAATGGCCTACGTCCACTGTTTCTGTTATTGCTGACTGTTTGGGAATTCTCGATTACAAGTTTCTTCAAGAAATTCCGGTCCCCCTACAATGAGGATAATACAATGTATTTATAGCCCTAAGGCTGTAATGTGAAAGGGTAGTATATTAAATGCCCCTTAAGCGTATACATATGTATGATAATAATAAGCATTTAATGCACAGTCAATCTGTTGGTTATCCTGCTATTAATGCTTTGTTCGAGGTGCAGCTCGGACCACCTAAGCTGCTCAGTACTCAAAAGTTCCTCGGTACTCAAAAGTTCCTCGGTACTCAAAAGTTCCTCGGAGAGTTCTTGTAGGTCGGAGCGTATGAGTTGATCGGGGAAGCAGAGTTCCTCGTTGCAGTATGGTTCCTCGGAGTCAAGGTGTTGTTCGTAAGTGTTTGTCGTTGCCACGTGTCTTCACCCAATTGAGCCATGTCAGCAGACAAAATTTGGTATCAACAGAAGCCCCCAATGTTTCATAGTTCAAAATTTGAGGAGTGTGGAACATTCTTTCTCGAAATATGGCGGTTTTAAATGGTCATCCTGAAATTTAGGAGTATTTTCTTTTGTGTTTATTTCTTCTTCAAAATTCGTAGAATCGGTCTTTTTTGAAATTTTCTAACCGCTTCGATTCCCGCTCCCCTTTTGTCTGTTTAGCCGCCGGTAACGTAACTGACTCTTTTTGTAATCATTACTTTTACCTGTTCCCAAGGCAAAGTATTTAAACGTTGCAGAAAATCTCATCGTCTTCTACTTTTTCAAATTTATCTCTTTGAGTTTTCCATCGTCTCTCTTCCCTGTGCGTTCATCTCTTCCATCGTTTGTTGTCAACAGACTCATCCCTTTCCTGTAAGATTTTCTTCTTTCTCTTTGATTTCCTTCTTTCATCATGGTTTATCCTGTAGAATCGATTGATAAGTTTCGCTCTGATTTCTCCATTCCCTCATGGGTTATTTTGGAAGAGCTTTCTGAGCCTTCAGACTATTTTCGTTTGGCTGAGGGACATTGGTTCCCCAGTCTCTTTATTGCTGAGTGTGGCTTTTCTTTTCCCTCAAACCCTCTATGTCTGGAATTCTGTCAATACTTTGATATGGTTCCTGCACGAATAGCCCCCAACACATGGAGAATAGTTAACGGCGTTTATAGATTAAATCAAATTCATGGAACTCGTATAGGAATTCCTGAAATCATGTTTTGTTATAGATGGGCTGTGGGCGATAATACTTTTTATTTAAAAACTAGGTTTTTAAATAGAACTTTAGTAGTCAATCTCCCAGATGCCAATAGGGACTACTTTGAGCATGGGGTTGTTATGAAAAATTGGCAACACCCTCCATTAATTGGAGATGATGTTTACCAGGGTCCCAGATGTCCTCCCTATGGCAATGGGATAGGATGTTTTTATTTTATTTTATTTTCAAAATTATGCTTCCTTTGTGTTTGATAAAATGTGCCACTGATATTTTAATTTTGATTTATTTGCAGTTGACAGCAAAAGAAAGTCTCCAAAAGAGGCAGACGTTAATATAAGGCATTTAAAACTTATCTGGAGTTTGCATCAGACTGTTGCTGACGAGCATATTAGGTCAGCTTCATATTTGCAGCAGTACAAGAGTTACACCTCCTCTTTTACTGCTCGTCCGGTGATAAGCGACGCAGAACCAATACCAGCCTCTACAAGTTCTTCACTTGAGTCACATATTCCTTTGAGTGAAAGGATGAAGAAAAGAAGACCTCCTACCCTTTTTGAGAAACCTGCCTCTGGTGCTGGAGAGGCAAAAAGAAGTAAGCTTGATGTCCCAGGAGAAGGGGCAAAGAAAATTGATGCACCTTCCTCGGCTGCTCCTGTGAAGGTGGTCGAGAATCCCCCAGTGGCCCCGAGCAAGGCTGCTGCTCCAGGCGAGGTGATTGTCATTTCTCCGACTAAGACTACAACGTTAGTCGAGAAAATTGATGCTCCTATGAGGAGGCTAAAGAAAAGCTCCTCTGTCAATTTGGCTGAATCCATCTCTCAGCCCCAAGCTAGTGGTGTTCCCACTTTTGTTCCCCCGAGCTCTGCTATGAGCTCGATAAAGACTTGGATCATTCCCGAGATCTAAGGTATTGAAGAAAACCTTTCTCGGGACACGGTTACCACATTAGCAGCTCGTCACATTGCTTCTGTAAGTCCTATAGTTTTAAATTTTCATTCTTTCCTTTTTGTATCTGTGCACTAACTTGATTTTGTTTTCTCTTCTCAGTTGGTGAGCTATTTTAATACAAATTTGAAGAAAGATGAAGCTATTAAAGCTTCAAGTTCCTCGTCTGGTGTAGAGGAAGCTTTGGTAGGCCTGGCGCAGTCTCTGAAAGATTCTCGTCAGAAATATGATGATGATAAGGCAATCTGAGAGAAAAAGCTTACTTCGACTGAGCAAGAGAAGGCTCATGTTATTGAGTCTCCAAGGGGTTGGAGAAAAAAATTAATGATTTGGATATGAAGAATAAAGAGCTCGAAGGGAAGCTCAAAAATGCTGGGGAGCTTGAAAATAAGCTCAAGGATGCTGAGGAGGAGTTGGGTAAACTTCGGGAAGTAAGCCGTCAGAAGGAGGAAGTTGAGAATAAACTGAAGGCTGCTGACAATCTTCTTTCCGAGAATCTTTCCTCGGAGAAGACAAAGAAGAAATTGGCTGTGAAGAAATCTTTCAGCGCTGGCTGGGATAAAGGGTGGAACAAAGGTTTGGCTACCATGATGTCGCAAGTGGAATATGTCAGCCTCAAATACTTTAGAGATGGGTGGGTCGCTGCTCTGCAGGAGATGAAGGTTGATGAAAATTCTGAACTCTTTCAGCGACACATCCCTGGTCCCCTCCAACTCCTGAAGAAGAAGAAGAGGACGAAGCTGCTTATGAGGAATCTTCCATGGTGATGGGAGATCAAATTTCTCATCCTCTAGCTATCCAGCCCACTGGCGAGGAACTTCAACTACCTGCTACTTCCTCCGAGCAACCTCCAGCACTTCCCGAGCAACCCTCTGCTCCATTCGAGCAACCTACCTCCTCGTCCCAGCCTCCCGAGAAAGTTTTGGGAGACAAGGAAAAGGTGTAGAGTTGTTCGGATTTCTCTCTAATTTATTTTTCTTTGTCAAATGTAACTTCTGAACATGTAACTCTGAACTTTGTACTTCTGAACTTTGTGATGTAATAAAATTTGAACTTTTGCTTATGCATACTGTTGATTCTCTTCTTCATGCTCTGTTTGTACTCTTATTGATTATTGCTTTTTCTTCCTCTACTAGTTTCTGGCAAGGATGGAATTATTATCTGCTCATGATACACAGCTGTTACGACAATGCAATGAATATTTTAAAGCCGGTCATACAGACATGAGTGCAGCTCAAATCACTGACATCCTCGGTCAAGGTGCTTCAGAGCAAGCAATTGAAGCCTACCAGTATTTGAAGTGCCTACTCGATCGTGCAGTGGCTAACAACGTAGCATACTATGATATGATTGAATATCTCCAAGGCACTCTTGAAGAACTTCAGAAACAATATAAGGAATCCACTGCCCTTTTGTACGAGGGGTACGATAAGAAGTATCAGCAAATCTATGCCGATAAGGGATACGAAAAACGGTTTGCTGCTTACGACGTGAGGGAGAGAACTTTGAAGGTTGAGGTCGAAGAGCACAGACAAATATCTGAGTTATTAGAGCAAGAAAATAATAACCTGTAAAGAGAGGTGTCCCATTTGAAGTCTGCAGCTTCCACCTCAAATGCTTTGATCCCAGTGACCGACGAGGGATTTTCTTTCTTGGAGGTCGAAAACGCCAACCTGAGGGATGAGTTAAAAACCTTGAAGAGGTCTGGCCCTTCTATGTCTGCTCGAGGATGAGCAAGAGCTCCTCGGGGATGAGCAAGAGCTGCTCAGATTCCTGTCAAGGAACAGAAGACTCAATCTGCTCTAGAGAACCAGCCTTCCAACTGATGGCAAAGAACCAGGCATTGGCTGAGATGTCTAAGAAGATCAGGGATCTGGAAGAGCAGCTTTCTGCGCAGAAGTCTGTCTTGGAGAATAAAGAACTCTTTATAAAAAATCTCCACGAGCAGCTGGAAAGATTGACATATCAATTCCACAAGCAGCCCAGAGAATTCTGGATGGCTGGCTACAACGAGGCTCTCTACCATTTGGATGATCGTATCCAAAATGTAAACAATGAGGGTTACAAACAGGGATGGTTGAATGCCTTAGATGTGCTGCAACTGGAACAGGGTCATTACATGTGGGATTACCATAATCCTGGGTTGCTCGACCTACCGGTGCCACCATTCAAGCTTGATATGATTTGGATCCCTTCTCGAGCCATCCCTCGGTGTCTGATTTCCAAATACCTCGGCGATTACAATGTCCATTCCAATGTCGAGATATCTCGTCCCGAGAACCTACTAGATCGACCATCTGTGATGAATATAAGGATGCTTGAAGATCTTAACTTCATAAATTCCCCTCATGATTTAAATGATCCACCTGCTGGCGAGGAACCTGTTTCAAAAGCAGAGGGGAAGAAACCAATAGAATAGGAATCTTAATGTAATAAATTTGTATTTCATTCTTGATGTATTTTGTTCTTCATTTAATGAAATAATTTTATTTACAAATCTTGACTGCCATTGTCTTGTAATTATAAAACACTTTACATCTGTGCATGTATATCTGTTAAAAAGATAACAACATTGTGTTATTTGTCGATCAACTGGAGTTTGTTAAAACTTATTGTCGACTATCTTGAATTTTTGGTAATCATTTGATGACTAAACAAAATTGATGATACTTTGTTTCTCGACCAACTTGGTAGTAATCACGAGTATCAAAAATTTTGCTCGATCACTTTCTCCTACTCATAAAATGTTTCCGACCAACTACAGTTGGTGGGTTTTTCTTACCAACCAATCTTTGGCACTTTTTGGAATAGTTTTACTTCCCGACCAACCTTAGTTGGCGTTTTCGGGAATAGATTTACTTCCTAACCAACCAAGTTGGCATTTTTAGGAATATATTTACTTCCTAACCAACCAAGTTGGCACTTTTAGGAATAAATTTTCTTCCAACCGAGTTGGCATTTTTAGGAATAGATTTACTTCCTAACCAACCGAGTTGGCATTTTTAACCAACGAAGTTGGCATTTTTAGGAATAGATTTACTTCCCGACCAACCTTAGTTGGCGTTTTCGGGAATAGATTTACTTCCTAACCAACCAAGTTGGCATTTTTAGGAATAGATTTACTTCCTAACCAAACAAGTTGGCATTTTTAGGAATAGATTTACTTCCCAACCAACCTTAGTTGGCATTTTCGGGAATAGATTTGAGTAGTCCGAGTTTTGCTGAGTAGTGTGTAGCACTAGTATTTCGCAAAAAAATTCCAATAAAGGGAAAGAATTGGGCAAAACATTGTCACTTTATTATACTGATGAAACTGCATTACATGAGAGTTTACATTACTGATAATATTTGCGCAGGTGCTCTGCATTCCATGCATTCTTAAACTCCTCCCCCTCTAAAGTTTCTATTTTGTATGTCCCTGGTCGAACAACTTCCTTAACTTGGTAGGGTCCATGCCAGTTGGCTTCCAGTTTGTTGTGCTTTTGAATCACCTTCTTTAGCACATAGTCTCCTTCTTTCAAGTTGCACTTCTTCACTCTCTTATTATAGAACAAAGTTGTTCGTTGTTGGTAAGCAGCATTTCTAATGGCTGCTTCTTCCCTAACCTCCTCGAGCATGTCCAAGTCTAACCTTCTCATTAAATCGCTGAAAGGGGAATTGAAATTCAGTATTCTGTGTGTTGGGAGACCCAATTCGGCGGGTATAACAACTTCACTTCCAAATGGCAGCATATATGGAGATTCCCCTGTTGCTGCTCGGTGAGTAGTTCGATAAGCCCATAACACTGATTGTAGCTCGTTGATCCAGTTTGCTTTCGCATCGTTCAGTCTTTTTTTCAAACCATTCAACAGCGTTCTATTTGTCACTTCAGTTTGTCCATTGCTTTGAGGATGGCCTGGTGCCGAGTGGATCTTCAAGATATTTGACTGATGACAATAGGCAGCGAACTCCTCATTGTCAAATTGTGTTCCATGGTCTGTGATGAAGGCATGAGGAAGACCATATCGACAAATGATGTTCTTCCAAATAAATTGGTACACCTTGTCGTATGTCATATCAATGAGAAGCTCATCCTCAACCCATTTAGTAAAATAATCCACAGCGACCACGAGATACTTAAATCTTCCCCTGGTCGTCGGCAGTGGCCCAACCAAATCTATTCCCCATATGGCAAATGGCCAAGGGGAAGTAATGGGTGTCAATAACGCTTGGGGAGTTCTTCGGATGGAGGAGAAGCGCTGACACTTGTCACATTTCTTAGCATAGGCTATGCAATCAGCTCTCATCGTCGGCCAGTAGTATCCTAGAGTCATCAATCTTTGCAAAAGTATCCGACCTGCTACATGGGCTCCACAGGACCCTTCATGGACCTCTTCAATCAAATCTTTCACCTCGGTTGGATGCACACATCTTTGCAAACCTGCTATAATTCCTCGTCTGTATAGAATACCATTAGTCAGTACATAACGAGCAGCCTTAAACTTCAGTTTCTTAGCTGCAAGTTTATCAGTTGGTAATTCCCCTTTCTCAATATAGGCCCTGATGGGATCCATCCATGATGACCCTAAATGGAGGGTATTAAAGTTTATCGTCAGATCTTCATCTATACTCCGACCAGCTAAAACTTCAATTGGGATTGTTCTTCACAACTCGGTACGAGTAACTAATGCTAATCGATCTAAGGCGTCTGCTCTTGCATTCTCCATTCTTGGTATTCTGACCAGCTGAATAGCAGAAAATTTCGACACCAATTCCTTTTCCTTTGCATGATATCTGATCATTAATTCTCCTTTAGCTGCATATACTCCCATCATTTGATTTATGACCAATTGCGAATCACTGAAAACAATAACTTGTTCTGCCCCCATGGTTTTTGCCAAACTAAGACCTACAATCATGGCTTCATATTCAGCCTCATTATTCAAAGCTTTGAATTGGAAATATAGGGCGTATTCTATGTCGACCTCATATGGACTGTTCAAAACTATCCCTGCGCCACATCCTGTAGTGCAGGATGAACCATCCACATACAGACTCCATATAGGCAACTCGTCTTCAAATTTCTGATCTGACAAAGTTCCTCAGTGGAAAATTTGTTGCTTCCTGATAGTACAAGTATAGTACCCTACCGTGGCATTACTTTTACAAATCGCATTCAGGCCACACAGGCCGCGGCAGGTATCTCACTCAAGGCGCGGCCAGAACTCCTGTAGGCCGTGACAGGTATCCAGCTCAGGGTCCGCGGACCCCATCCAACATCTCAGCGCTGCTACTCTGTGGGCCGCACGCCCACATTCACATCTACTACAGGCTTGGTATACGCCACGTGCTCAGGGCA
Organism: Sambucus nigra; assembly: GCA_949130495.1. Taxonomy (NCBI): domain Eukaryota; kingdom Viridiplantae; phylum Streptophyta; class Magnoliopsida; order Dipsacales; family Adoxaceae; genus Sambucus; species Sambucus nigra. The sequence goes on along the minus strand of OX422209.1, from coordinate 715,879,302 downwards.
CGTGACTCAACACACTTCCTCATAAATAAAGGATCACACCTGGGAGTAGAGGATCAGTTCCAGATAGGCCCGAGGCACTACAACACAGACTCTCTCTACATCACCCCAACATAAGCTTTGGAGGCCTAGAATCTACATCGCAGCCGCCTCACGGGCTCACCGGAATCTCTAATACTATCATCTACTCTCCTTTATTCTCATACTTGTACGCCTCTATAGGCACGATTATATTGTACAACGCAGTGCACATAATGAGAAGGGAGCAACACAGTGGATGTAGGCCCATTTTAGGGGATGAACCACTCTATATCTTGTCTACTCTCTATTTGCTTACTTTATCTATTTATTCTACACTTCATACTTGATCCATTGGCACGAGATCTACCTATGTACGATTTCTCGTATCATCAGTTTGGCACCGTCTGTGGGAAGAATCCCGCCTCAAATATAGTTGCCGACGTTACAAGTATGCTGAACTTCTTATGCTCAGCAGGAACTTCCGCGGCCTCAGCAACTCTTTTTTCGTGCCGCTTGTTCAAGTGCAGATTGTCAAGGGCTGCAGAAAAAAAAGACAATTCAAGTTAGTGGAAGTTACGTGAAAGTAAAGGACGCGTCTATAATCTTATACCTAGTTTTGAGGGTGAACCCCACTGCCGCGGCATTTTATACGATCTCTCTCTTTCATTCTCCTCGGGGTGCATCTCCCAGCCTTCACCGAAGATGTAGAAATATTTCCCCTTCCAATTCTTCACACTGGTCGGTCTCCCAGTGTAAAGGGTCTCGTCCCTGCCGCGGCTAGAAAAATAGTAGTAGCCCGTGAACTTTACTGAGTTCTCCTTTGGGCGGTAGAAATGAAAGAACTCCGCGGGAGTGATGTCCTTTTTGAACAACTTCTCCCAAAGGAAAACTGCAGCAAGAACAGCTCTCCAACCGTTGGGATCTAACTGAGCTGGGGCCAGTTTCATTGTCTGGAAAATGCGACGGATGGGAACAAGAACAGGCAGCCGCAGCCCATAGATGAAGGCGTGCAAAGGGAAGCAAATTCCATCGTCGGACAGAACCGTGCATGACCTTTGGTTCGCGGCAGGGGCTGAGCACGTCAAATTTTCTGGAAATTCGAAAGCCTCAGCAACCTGCTCAACCCAATCTTGGGTCATCGAGCCGCGGATATCAAGCGCAGCCAACGGTCTCTCAGCCCTCCCAGATGTGCCTCCTGGATTATTTCTAGCAGCCGCGACATTGTCTCCTACACCCATTGGATGTGTACTTGAGTTGGCTTCCTCTTCCATCGACTGAGATTGGGAATCCTTCCCAGATGCAGAGTCCGCTGAGGCCGAGTCAATTATCACGCAGTTCGGGCAATCTTTCAGTTTGCAGGGCCCAACTGATCTCAGAGGGGGCACGGAAGTAAGCTCGGGGGGAGAGGTCCCAAAATGCTTTGCCCAAAAGCCTCTCAGGAACTCGTCTGGGTCAAAGCTCATATGGCTGTAGCGGTACCTAAAAATTAGAGTTCGCAGTTAGGCGCCGCAGCCAGTATGACTTGTAAGACTTCAAGAAGCCGCAGAAGGGTATTTTTAATTATTAAAAGTTTGGAATTACGTCCCTAACACAGTTATTAATGGACGAACTCTATTGCTCATGGGACCGTACGGTCCCAACTGGCCGCGGCCACATCCATATTTGTGGAACATGCGCTGCCACGGAAATAAGATAGAATTGCTTTAAGGCATTCCCGACCGCGGCCATTCCTAATTCTTCAGACAATTCAATATGCTCTAGTAGCAACTACAGTTATTTTACATGGATGTCTTAGGTTCATGAAAGTTTTAAGGCTGTTTCGAGATGACCAAGGGGGTGATTTGATGCCGCGGATGATGGCTTGAGGGACCGCGGCCATTTAGCACGGTTTGACGCAGAATTACAGGTTCAGACGATTATTATAATCCTATCATGCCGCGGCCTCTATCCTAAACAGTTGATTATCCAATTTTTAACCATTCTAAGATCAAATTCACAGAATGTAGAGGGTTCGACTATGAGCATCAAGAACAGTGATATGTATTTCATATGCAGCATATGTGGGAAAAAGCAAAACGGACAAATAAAACCCTAGATTTCTAGCAAATGAACCAGGAAAGGCATAAAAAGGGAAGAAAATTATAAATAGTGGTTGAAAAATCACCTGGGAATGAAGAGAAACGCGAAGATCAGCTACAGACCACCTTGAACTGCCACACACCGCCTCGGAGGGTCGCCGGAATATGCAAGAAGAAATGTGCAGAGTTTCGCTCTCGATTTACTCTCAAAAGTTTTGGAAACGTAATGAAGTCCACGGCCAGAAACAATTTATATAAGGGAGCGCGGAAGACGAATCATCGCTTTGGAAGCACCGCGACACCTAGGCTACTTAGCCGCAGTCCCAATATATCTCCCTTAGCACTACGGCTTGGGGGCTTATTGATAGTACAAGTATAGTACCCTGTCGTGGCAGTACATCTACAAATCGCATTCAGGCCACACAGGCCGCGGCAGGTATCTCACTCAAGGTGCGGCCAGAACTCCTATAGGCCATGGCAGGTATCCAGCTCAGGGTCCGCGGACCCCATCCAACAGCTCAGCGCTGCTACTCTATGGGCCGCACGCCCACATCCACATCTACTGCAGGCTTGGTATACGCCACGTGCTCAGGGCACGTGACTCAACACACTTCCTCATAAATAAAGGATCACACCTGGGAGTAGAGGATCGGTTCCAGACAGGCCCGAGGCACTACAACACAGACTCTCTCTACATCACCCCAACATAAGCTTTGGAGGCCTAGAATCTACATCGCAGCCGCCTCACGGGCTCACCGAAATCTCTAATACTATCATGTACTCTTCTTTATTCTCATACTTGTACGCCTCTATAGGCATGATTATATTGTACAACGCAGTGCACATAATGAGAAGGGAGCAACACAGTGGATGTAGGCCCATTTTAGGGGCTGAACCACTCTATATCTTGTCTACTCTCTGTTTGCTTGCTTTATCTATTTATTCTACACTTCATACTTGATCTGTTGGCACGAGATCTACCTATGTACGATTTCTCGTATCATCACTTCCTATCACTATCTCCTGATATTTCTTGCTGTTCGTCGATCATATTTTCTTTCCCTTTTACCAACTTAAGTTGGTCTGGACTTGAATTTGATGATCCTGTAACATCTACTTGCCCTTTTACCAAGCTAAGTTAGTCTGGGCTTGCATTTGATGATCCTGTAACATCCACAGGTTGACCAGCAAGCAACTTTTGCTCCTTGAGGGTATCAGGATAGGTGAACTTTGCTATAAAATCTGCTACCGCTTGCCCTTTTAGCGATGATCTGGGTTCATAAACTATATCATATTCACCGAGTTCTATTGCCCAGCACATCAATCTTCCTGATTTTTCTGGTTTATGAAGGGCTTGCCTCAATGGCATATCAGTATATACTACTATGGTATGAGCCTGGAAGTATGGCTTCATTCTTCTACTTGCCTCGATCAATGCTAGTGCCAATTTTTCCAGCCTTAGATATCTAATCTCTGCTCCTCGAAAGGCCTTACTTGTGTAGTAGATTGGTTTTTGTACTCCATTCTCCACTCTTATCAATGTCGAACTAACTACATTCTCGGATACTGCCAGATACAAGTATAATTTTTCTCCCATCACTGGCCTGGATAACAGTGGGGGTGCTCCCAAATATTTCAAGTCTTGGAAAGCCTTCTCACATTCATCATTCCACTCAAAAGTTTTTCGGAGCGTCTTAAAAAATGGGAGACATCGATCAGTTGCTCGCGATACAAATCTGTTGAGTGCTGCTATTCGTCCTGTAAGACTTTGCACCTCTTTCTTCATCGTTGGGGATTGTAGCCCTAACAGAGCTTTGATCTTTTCAGGGTTAGCTTCCATGCCTCATTGATTGACAATGTATCCGAGAAACATGCCTTCTCGTACTCCAAATGTGCACTTCGTCGGGATCAACTTCATTTGATATTTATCTAGTTGATCAAAGGTCTGGCCTAAGTCAACTAGATGATCAACAGCTTTCTTGCTCTTTGTCAGCATATCATCAACATAGACTTCCATATTGCAACTGATTTGTTCTGCAAATACTTTGTTCATCAGCCGCTGATATGTTGCACCTGCATTTTTCAAACCAAAAGGCATAACATTATAACAATAAGTTCCCCTAGGGGTAATGAAAGAAGTACTCTCCCTGTCTTCAGGTTTCATCTTAATCTGATTGTAACCAGAATAAGCGTCCATGAAGCTCAGCAGCTCATGTCCTGAGGTAGCATCCACTAGTTGATCAATTCGGGGCAGTGGAAAGTGTTCCTTTGGGCATGCTTTGTTGAGGTCGGTGAAGTCTACACACATCCTCCATTTGTTGTTCTTCTTTTTCACCATCACCACATTTGCTAACCAGTCTGGATATTTAACATCTTCAATAAAGCAAGCTTTCTGGAGCTTCTCGACTTCCTCCGGTATAGCTTGATTCTTCTCGGGACTGAATACTCTTCTTCTCTGCTTCACAAGCTTGATCTCCTTATTCACATTGAGTTCATGACATAAGAAATTTGGGTCTATCCCAGGCATATCCTCATGACTCCACGCAAAAGTTTGCTTTCTGCTTCTTAGGAAAGTTATCAATTCATGTTTTATTGAGGCCTCCAACGACGAACCTACTTGAGTAGTTCATTCAGGGTGTCGTCGTCCAGGATGATGTTTTCAGTAGCTTCCACCACTTTACCCTTCATGAGTTGCAACTCATCTCTAGGATCCAATGTTTCAATTTCTGCACCTTCATCCACTTGATAGGTGGTGGTGTTTTTCCTTGATTCCTCCATTCCCTCTTTCTCGGCGGATGAATAATAGCTTTCCCGAGCTATTTTCTGATCACCTTTCACCACTCCTACTCCAAAATTTGTTGGAAATTTTAGCCATTGATGTACCGTGGTTGGTACAGCTTCAAACTTCTTCAATCCTACTCTTCCCATGATGATATTGTATGCTGATTGAACATTCTAATCCATCACAAAGAAGCGTATTCTTTCTGTTCGACAAGCAGGCCACGTACCAATGAATATATCCAATTTGATCGTCCCAAGTGGAAATACTTTCTCGCCAGCAAAATCGAGGAGGGGTCTATGATAAGGGTCCAGTTGAGATAACTTTAGATTTAAACTATCGAAGCACGAGTAGAACATGATGTCTGCCGAGCTACCATTGTCTACCAGTACTCTTGAAATCATTACCTCCTTCATCCTCATTTTGATCACCAATGGGTCATCATGAGGATATAGAACACCTGCGAGGTCGTTCTTTGAGAAACCAATGACCAATTTCTCTTTGTTCACCTTTCTCGGGCTATCCTCCTCAGCTAGATTTATTCGTTGAATGTATGAGCCAGAGGTAAGCTTTTCTCTCGGCAGTAAGGTCTCCTCCTCCTGTATCTCCACCTATAATAACATTACAGTCAAATGACCCCAAGCGTATTGAAAATACCTCACGTTCTGGCTGCCTTGGTCTCTTGGGAAGATCGGGGTCGTTTTCTGGATCAACTTCATGGTCTCTTTTCTTGTTCTCCTCCGCTCAACGAAGAGATCTAGACCTCTCTCTTGTTCGGTCGTTGTTTCTTCTATTATTCCTCTGATTAACATACTTTGCCAGTTTTCCTCGTCTGATGAGTGTTTCAATCTCATTCTGAAGAGCTATGCAATTTTTGGTCATATGGCCATGATCTTTGTGAAACTCGCAATATTTTGCTTTATTTCTCCTGTCTGGGTCTGCCTTCATTTTCTCTGGCCAGTTTAATTCCTCGTTGTTCTTGATTTCTTCTAGAACATGGTTGATATCTTTCTTCAAAGGAGTATAATTATCAAATTTCTTCAATACTTCCCATGACAACCTTATTTTTGAGTGTTTGTCATTACCATTGTTCTTATGCTCTTTCTTCTTAGCTTTATCACTTTCCACCTTGGTTTCTTTGGCATCCGTATTCTTCTTCGCAGCCATAGCCTCCTCGACATTCATAATCTTGGCTGCTTTTCCCATCAGATCTGACATGGTTCTAGGTGGATCTTTGGCCAAAGTGTAGTAAAACTTATTGGGCAGTAGTCCACTCATCAAGGCGGTAATCGCTGTCTTTTCCTCATAATCAATGACTTCGAGCTTCTCGTTATTAAAACGAGTTATATAATCTCTGGTACTTTCACCAGCTTTTTGTCTAACACTTAACAAATGCGCTACTCGTTTAACTGGCTTTGCACCAAAACAGAAATTCCCAATGAATAACTCGGCCAGTTGAAAGAAAGTTGAGATCTTATCCCGAGGAAGATTATTATACCATATTTGAGCAGATCCGATAAGAGTTCCCGAGAATGCTCTGCATCTCATCTCATCTGGAACAGCGTAGATGTCGGCTGCAGCTTGGTATTATTCTATATGAAGGACAGGGTCGGTCTTTCCATCATATTTGGGGGTCACAACAGGTGCTTTGAACTTTGATGGTGTTGGAAAATCTACAATGGTCGGGACAAAAGGTGTTTCTTGAACAAAAGTTCATTGTAGAGGGTTCTTGGCCTTAGCCATTTCCCCTAATCTATCCTCCAACCTCTGAATAGAGCCTTTCCAGGCATCATTTCCTTCCTCGGGCATGTTGTTTCGAGCAACTGATCGCGTTGATGTGGCTTCCTGGGATCTATCTTGACGAGCAGCTGGTCGCGACTGGGCAGATCCTTCCCTTAAGTCTGATGGTCATCGAAATCTCCTCGATACAGCTCTAGGAGGACTTTTGCTCCTCCTAGGACCTAATCGATCAAAAGGAGATACTCTGCTTAATCTTTCTAGTGCACTGGTCCTTTATGGAGAGAGAGTGATAAGTTGTTCAGTATCTATGGCTCGTACCAACGAAGTTCGTCCAGGTTGATAAGAAAAATCTTCAAACTCCTCAGTACGATATGAATCGGTATGCCTAGTACGCGAAGAAGGTAAACGGGTATTTCTTTGAATACTTCGTGATTCTGAATGGGTTGGTGCACCGCCATGGAGGGTTCATATGAGTTGTCGCATAGTTTCTTGCATAACTATCTGGTCCTGGGCCAGATTTGTCATTATTCCAGCCAGATCTGGAATATTGCGCGGAGCAGATGGATTTGGAGGGCTTCCAGCGTTTCGATTGCTGGGTTCTGGAATATCAGCCATTTGTGATAATTGTTTTTGATGAAAAACGATATTACCAGTCGTTTCCCACAGACGACGCCAATCTGTTGATGTAAAAAATTAGATTATATCTAATTATTTAATCACAGATAAATAAAATGAGACAAAGAACTTTTAAAGTGGTTCAGCCTTATAAGAATGGCCTACGTCCACTATTTCTGTTATTGCTGACTATTTGGGAATTCTCGATTACAAGTTTCTTCAAGAAATTCCGGTCCCCCTACAATGAGGATAATACAATGTATTTATAGCCCTAAGGCTATAATGTGAAAGGGTAGTATATTAAATGCCCCTTAAGCATATACATCTGTATGATAATAATAAGCATTTAATGCGCAGTCAATCTGTTGGTTATCCTGCTATTAATGCTTTGTTCGAGGTGAAGCTCGGACCGCCTAAGCTGCTCGGACCGCCTAAGGTCCTCGGTACTCAAAAGTTCCTCAGAGAGTTCTTGTAGGTCGGAGCGTATGAGTTGATCGGGGAAGCAGAGTTCCTCGTTGCAGTATGGTTCCTCGGAGTCAAGGTGTTATTCGTAAGTGTTTGTCGTTGCCACGTGTCTTCACCCAATTGAGCCATGTCAGCAGACTAAATTTGGTATCAACACAGTTTATCTTCAAAGCATCAAAAAATGAGTCGGAGTACGAAGCTCTACTGTCAGGTCTCTCCCATGACAAATCATTGGATGTCGGACATATAATTGCTCATAGTGATTCTCAGTTGATTGCCAACTGGGAATTGGGGAGACACGAGGCTAAAGACGAGAAAATGGCAAGTATTTAGTTAGAGTGAAGAAGATGTTGACAAACTTTAATGAGGTTAAGGTGAGGAGGATTTTGAGATTAAAAAACAGGAGAGAAGACGCGCTAGTGAGGCATGCCTCGACCACCAGAATAGAAATTAGATGATCTGATCTAGTTGAGATCCTGCTTAAGCCGAGTATTGAAGTAGAAGAGATTGAAATTGAAGTTTGCCTAAATTTAAATTTGGGAGAATCCTGGATAGACCCAATTATAGACTATATCAGAGAGGGAAATCTTTCGAAAACTAAGGCCAAGAAAAGGAAAATCCGATATCGTGCAAGGAAATTCACTATAATCGACGATATACTCTGTAAAAGGGGGGTTCTTACTTCCAGTTCTATGGTGTGTGCATCCAACTGAGGTCATCTACATACTCATAGATGTGAATAAAGTCTCATGTGCGAGCCACACAGGTAGATGATCCTTGGCAAATAGGATTGTAACCCAGGGGTATTATTGGTCGAGTCTCGCAAAAGACTCGACAAATATGTTTTGAAATGAGACAAGTGCCCGCGGTTCGAAAGCATCCCTCATCAAACCCACTATCCACTCTACCTAATATCGGCTCCTTGGACCTTCACAATGTGGGGTATAGATCTGGTTGGCCCTCTGCCTTAAGCAAAGGGAGATTTTTGATTTCTGATTATCGCGATTGATTACTTCTCCAAATAGGTAGAGGCTAAGGCTATGGTAACGATCCCTGAGGGAAAATGTTTTAAATCTATCTGGAGAAATATTATCTGTTGTTACGGCCTCCCTAATGCATTGATATCTGATAATGGAAATCAATTCAAGACCAAATCTTAGGAGCCTTATTATGGAAGGGTATGTATTAAACATTCATACTCTTCACCTAGTTAACCACAAGCTAACGGGAATACATAGGTAACTAATAGGACGATACTGAATGGAATTAAGAAGAAGATTGAAGACGCCAAAGGGAGATGGGTTTATTAGATGCATAGTGTCCAGTGGGCATACATGGCAACGAAGATAATGCCAACAAGAGATCCGCCATTCAAGTTAGCTTATGATTTTGAAGCTGTAATCTCAACAAAGATTGGGTTGCCTAGCCATGAGGTTCAGACCTATGAACCTAAAGCTAATCTAAAAGAAAAAAGACTAGATTTGGACTTAATAGAGGAAAGGTGAGAAAATGTGGTGGTTAGATTATCGGCCTATCAGCAAAGGACTGCCAAGTTTATAATAAGAGAGTCAAATTAGGGCCCATAGCAATGGGAGACCTAGTGCTAAAGAAAGCCATTCAAAAGGCCAAAAAACTTCAACCTAATTGGCACAAACGTTATAGGGTAGCGAAATAGGTCTTACTGGGCAACTATCGGCTTGAAAACCTTGAGGGAGAACCATTTTCCAACCCATGAAAGAGATACTATCAGTAGTTCATCCATTTTTCATTCATCAAAAGAAATCATAGCCAAAAGGCAATCTTGAAAGTTGTATGTAGAGAAATGGGGTTTTATATGAAATACAATGTAAAATACAATGAAGTATTATCTCATGTCTTCTTTATTGAGTTTATCTTCCTTTTAGGTAATAAGTTAAACATGTTTTAATTATAGTGAATAAATAAAATTATTTCTTGGCGGTATGAGAGTGCCTGGAGAGTCTTGACTCTAAGGCATCACTCTAAAAATCCCGAGAGGAGGGAAGTCCTTTAACATCACTTTAGTGATAAGACCAAAAAACATCATTTGAGTATGGTGAACTTACACATCATTTAACTATGGTGAATAATAAAAACTCTCTCTCTCTCTCTCTGTAATATGAGAGTGCCCGAAGGGTCTCGACTCCAAGGCATCACTCTAAAAATCTTGAGAGGAGGGAGGTTCTTTAACATAATTGTAGTGGTGAGATAAAAAAACATCATTTGAGTATGGTGAAATTAAAAATCATTTGAGTATGGTGAACTTAAAAATCATTTAACTATGGTGAATAATAATAATAACTCTCTCTCGACAGTATGAGAGTTCCTGAAGAGTCTCAGCTCCAAGGCATCACTCTAAAAAGTCCTAAGAGGAGAGAGGTGTTTTAACACTATTATTGCAATGTGAAATTATTAACCATAACATTGGTTTATTATGGTGATATAGCTTGTAGTGAAAACTATTAATAAAATGCTACACTTCATTCAGACACTACATTTAATGAAAACAACAAGCCAATGACCAATCACGATATATCATATAAGCTATAGCAAAGAGGTGAATTAGAGTTAAAAATTATAGAAAAATGTTCAGAATTAACAGGAAACGAGTTATAAAACTTGGGCTTCCAGGACCATAGACAGTCTCCCATTAAGAGATACAAACTTAGGAGTCAGCTACTATGGGCTTAGTGACAGTTGGCCCAGTCAGCTTTTCGTTATGGATGGATATATTTCCCTCCCCATCTCCAGCCTTGCTAGTGGTCTCTTTTTCCATCACAGTTGTTTTGACCTCATCTGCACCAATCTTTGCCTGAATCTTCTGAAGGGCTTCGACGCTTCCAGGATCGACAAAGCTGAAAGATTTGACAATTTTGGCCAATTTTATTTACCATGATGAGCACTATACTAATAGGGAAGAATGCACAAGTATCATGAAAAGTAAATCTAGCATGGAGCATGAAGATTACACTAAGCATGGATATGTGAGAGTGAGTAATGTGTGATTATCTATGAGTGAGTGTGTGGTAGTGAACCTAAGCATGGATTAATTATAAGTGGTGTGTGATAAGTGTGATTAAGCATGGATATATACAAGTGTGATAAGTGGAGGTGTGTGTTAGTGATACCAAAGAATGGATACTCTAAGTGGTTTGTGAAACATGTGGGTATACGTGATCCTATGTGTAAGTAGTGTGAAGTATACATGGAGAATATCTACAAGTGTGTGAGTGATATAAGAATGAGGTAAATATATACAAGAAATAATATAGAGAAAATGAAATATACACGTATGTGCATATGTACACAATTAGAAAATGATAACACCCATGCAAACATAGTTTAGCCCTCTTATGATAAACAAAAAATCCCCAGCAGATTCGACACTGTGGCTATCCTTTCCTTCCTGAGAAGAGTGAAGGTATCACGCCCTCTTCCTCTAGGAGCGCTTAGGCCTTCGTCGATGTGGGGTGATTTAAAGAGATGGAGTCACCAACCTATTTTACATAAAATATGCAAAAGAACATGTTGTCGCCTCGAGAGAGCAGCATCAAAGACAAACTGATGCTTATGAAACCAATAGTTCAGAGGTTCGAGGGATAAGTTACGCAATGGGAAGGTGTTAGGAACCCTTCCTTCCCTTTCAGTCTCTCATGGGATTATGTTACTATTTTCCTCAATTTCTCCGTGAAGTGTGTGTGCGTGTATACATAAATGGAGATTGGAATCACTCGACTCATATCATGGAAAAAATATAGAGTGAAATCATCCAAAGGAATGTTCCAAGGATAATAATTTAGAAAATATGATGTGTGAGATTATAGATATATTGATCATTATAATGAAATGATAAAATTTATTAGATAAAATGCCAATATTAATCACAAGTATGATATATATTATTAATGTATAGATACAAAGGATAAAAAAGCAAAAATGGGAAAATTAGACTCAAGTCTCGAGTTTTAGCCCGAAATGACTACGTAGCCTATAAAGGCAACAAAATCCATGTAGTTCGCATGCGGAATAAGAGTTGGGTTTATCCTATAGATTCCAAATGGGAGTTTATTATATGTGTGTGTAAGAAAGTTATTTTAGTTTTGAAAAAATGTGATGAAGAACCCCGATTGAATTTATAGGTATTTTTTTTCGTTTTAGTTTTTTTTTATAGAAAATAAAGTATGTGCAATATAACTAATATGATGAGATGTTAATGTGTATGAAATAAAGCAAATGCTAGATTAATAATTTATGTAAATAATGGGAAAATAAAGAAATTTAAAAAGAGAAGAGAATATTTGGATATTCTTTCGAGAATTGAGGCTTGACCTTGATCCTTGATGAACTTACTTGCTAGTTGGGATGAATGTTGAATGAGAGAGAAGGATATTTTTGCTAAATTGGGTATGGAAATGATGGGAATGAAAGATGGAAAGGAATTTCACATAAGGAAACTTTGTTAATTGCAGGAGAATGATGTTTAGATCACTGATATTGATTGATCTGAGGTGTGTCTTGAAAGTGAGCTCATGCCCTCCTTTTATAGGGTAGGGGGAATTCTAATCAGTATCCCTCAAGCCCTACAAATTGGCAGGTAACCCTAGACACGCTGTCGATTGGTAGGGAAATGGACATGCCAATCAGCAGTCTCATGCAAATTGTTCTGGAAAAATGGCTGTAGAATGGAATTCGTAAATCCAAATCAGGCACGGGGAAACCGTTAGAAAGGTAATTCAAATACCTTTAAGATTCCTTTGGGACTCTCCGGAATCCAAGAGTTGACTTTGGGTCAAATGGGGCTCAAAAGGGCCCTTTGGTCCTTTGAACAAGAGATCGTCGAATGGTAATGGATCGTTCGTCCAAATTATAAGTCAAAATTATGCACGGTAAGACCATCATAGAGGTTATGAAAGGTACTTCTATGCTCCAAAGAGCCTCTCTCGGTTAGGCGAGTTAACTTTGGTCAAATGGGGCCCAAAATCTTTCGGTGACCTATCAGAGTAAAACAGGTCATTCATCCGTATAGTAAGGTTGATTTGCGTACGAGGTAGAATATTGGAAAGAGTATTCAGTTACCTTCAAAGATTCATTCAGTCTCATTCGAGCTGAAGAATTGACCTTGGTCAAACAGAGCTCAAGAGCGCTTGATGGCCTCCGGATCAATTTTTGAGGGAAAAAGGGTTGTTCGTCCGAACGGTTATGCCATTTCATGCACGGGATGGACCATTCAAAATAGGTTTCAGTTCCCTTCAAGGATTCATTGATATTTCTCTCTGATGATGAAGTTGATTGGGGTCAAATCGGGCTCGGGAGCGCCCGATGGCCTCAAAATTGGGTTTTGATAGTAAAATGGTTCATTCATCCGAATCGTTATGCTGATTTACACATGAGGTGGACTGTTGGAAAGGGGATTTAGAGCCCTTCAAAGTTTCAATGAGATTTTTCTCTGACGATAGAGTTTAACGGAGTTAAAAAGGGACCGAGAGCGCTAATGGCCTCTAGATCGATACTCGGAGTATGACCTAGGGTTTGTATTTAAATGGGGAGGTGCTAGGGACCTAAGGATAGACTTAGGAGGTCCTATAATGTGGTCTCTACAGAGCCCGTCGACGGGTGAGCTTGGAATAAGTGATAGCCATTGAATAGACACCACATGATGTTTTAGGAAGGAGGTCGATTCTATGGACCTAAAGGGATGAGGAATACCAATACAGAGGGTCAAGGCCATTTTTTGAAGACATAAGGTAATGGATGGACAATTTTGCAGGACGAGGTCAATTATAAGGACCTAAGGTGAGGGTTGAGGTCAATTTCGAGGACCTTAAGTGGGAGCGACCAATTCTAAAGTTCGAGGCCAATTATGAGGATCTTAAGTGTGAGCGGCCAATTCTGAGGGTTGAGGTCAATTCAGAGGACCTTAAGATGAAGAGCGACCAATTCTGAGGGTCGAGGTCAATTCTGAGGACCTTAAGTAGGGAGAGACCAATTCTGAGGGTCAAGGTTAATTTTAGGGACCTTAAGTTGGAGCGACCAATTCTAAGGGTCGAGGTCAATTCTGAGGACCTTAAGTTGGAGTGACCAATTATGAGGGTCGAGGCCAATTCTGAGAACCTTAAGTAGGAGCAACCAATTCTGTAAGTCGAGGTCAATTTTGAGGACCTTAAGCAGGAGTGACCAATTCTGAGGCTCGAGGCTAATTCTGAGGACCTTAAGTTGGAGCGACCAATTCTGAGGGTCGAAGTCAATTTTGAGGTCCTTAAGTGGGAGCAACCAATTCTGAGGACCATAAGTAAGGATCGACCAATTATGAGGGTCGAGGTCAATTATGAGGACCTTAAGTTGGAGTGATCAATTATGAGGGTCTAGGTCATTTCTGAGGACTTTAAGTGGGATTGACCAATTCTGAGGGTCGAGGTCATTTTTGAGGACCTTAAGTAGGGAGCGACCGATTCTGAGGTTCAAGGTCAATTATGAGGACCTTAAGTAGAAGCAACCAATTATGAGGGTCGGGGTCAATTCTGAGAGCCTTAAGTGGAAGCGACCAATTTTGAGGGTTGGGGTCAATTATGAGGACCTTAAGTAGGAGCGACCAATTCTGAGGGTAGAGGTTAATTCTGAGGACCTTAAATGGGAGTGACCAATTCTGAGGGTCGAGGCCAATTATGAGGACCTTAAGTAAGGGCAACTAATTCTGAGGGTCGAGGTCAATTCTAAGAACCTTAAGTAGGGAATGACTAATTCTACGGGCCGAGGCCAATTCTGACGGTCGAGGTCAATTCTGAGGACCTTAAGTGGGGATAGTTTTCCTGGGGAAATTTTCCTTTTTTGAGACTCTACTGGGGAGAATATATTCGTTTGAGGATTATGAAGTTTGTTTGGGAAGCATTTTGATTTCTGAGGATTTTGGGATTTCGCTGGGGAATGCGCTTCTTGGAGACACTGCTGGAGAGAGATGTATGGTTAGGGTTTCTAGTTCTTTCTTGTAAAATTGGAATTTTTCTGGGGAGAAGTTTAATTAGTGAATTCATGCTGGGGAAATGGGAAGCTCTGCTGAAGGAGAATTTCATTTCTGCTATAAATGAAATTTCCACGTTTTCACTGGGGAGTGGTAGCGGAGGCACTAATTTTTAGGGTTTTAAGCTGGAGGTAAAATGTGGTATCAATCTGGATGGATATTTGGAGAACTTGAAATTTGATTTTCTTGGTGAAGAAATATTCTAAAATTCATTTGGCAATTTTAGGAAATTTTTGGGGAATTTTCAGGATTTTCTGGGATTTTTTTTACACAATTTCAAGGGCGTGCCGACCAGAAGGTGGTGGGAATTGCCAAACGGCAGTCGCACGATCTTTTGGACTACCTAAGGAAGTGGAAGGGATAGTTTCGATCCACTGGTGTCAGGGGACTGCCGATCGGCATACCCCTTAGCCTCCTATAAAAAAGAGTGAGTTCTTCTCATTTTTCACCGCTTCTAGCTTTCTCCTTTCTTCTTCTCTCTTCCGCAATTCATTCACGCGTCCATTCTTCCTTTGAGTTTAGAAAATGGAGGATTTTTCAATAAGTGAGGTCCACAAGGCGTGGTTGGGTGTTGATGATTGGACGTAGTTGGAGTGGCAGGCCAGGGTGACTTTAGCACTGGGCAACGAGAATACTTTTGATCTGTTTTAGCCTATCGCCTATCACCAATGAGAAGACTCTTCTGCATGAGCATGTGCACCATCGATCATCTAGGGTGAGGAACCCTAATGGTTATGCAAGTATCACACAACTCTTAGTATTCTTTTCCATTTCTTTTTGCATTTTCTTTGTTTCTTCATTTTTTTCACAAGACGTTTTTCTTTCATTTTGATAGGCTGACATTGTTGCATCGAGTCTTCGCTCCCGGGGGATGACAGGGTTAGATACGTGTGGGAGAACCTTCCTCTGGTGGTGCACTGGGTGATTTCTTCTGCTGGTTTTGGTAGTCTAGCATCTACATTGGATGAGACACCCCGCTCGACGACTGCTCTATGTTCTTTGGGAGAGAGGTGGTGGGATACCACCTACACCATACATTTTGGTTTTGGGTAGATGAAAGTGACTCCCATCAATGTACAAAAGCTATTGGAGCTAGACTGTGAGGGGACCCAAATAGAGGTGGATCGGACCTTGAGGGATACACCGACGACGGTGGAGGCGACGCTTGGTGATGTTGGGCGGATAGTCTCTAGAGATTCGTTCCGTGTTTCTGCTTTGCGGGAAACACTTTTGAGTTAGAAAATTCACGAGACTGATGGGATGCAGGTTCGCTAGATGTCTCGTTTATTTATTCTTTTGTTGTTGGGAGGATTTCTTATGGCATCGAGCGGCGACGTCATCCATTTGTGGTTTTTACTATATCTGAGGGTAATTTCGAATATCCCTCTCTTTGACTGGGGAAGCTTGACCTTAGTGACCCTTTATTCATTTGGACAGTTTCAGTCGGTGTTGCTGGAAGACTTTTACTGGTGCCACGTATCTTTTAGAGGTATTTTTCCTTTTTTGCATTTTTCCTTTATGCATATTTATTTATTTCCTTTTTTATTTCTTTTGTTTTGTTCACCCTTGTCCTTTTGCAAACGTGGTTCTACGAGATGATCAGGGTTAATGCCCATTTTATTAGTTTGTAGGATGAGTCGATGGGGGGCTTCTGCCGGATGTACCGGTGGCGAAAGTCCAACCGACAATCGAGGCGGTCCCTTTCCTTGGCGGTGGTGCATCAGGTCTTGAATTAGTACACCAAAAATAACAATTTGGCACACCTTGATATTAAAAATCTGGCACAGCTTAAAACTGTGCCAAATTCTGGAACGGTTTAATGACAATCTGGCACACTTTAAAACCATGCCAAAATTTGGCACTGTTTAAAAGTGTGCCAAAATTAAGCACACTTAATTAAAATATAAATACCCCCAAAAAATAATACTCCTCCCAAAATTTTCTCTCTCCCGCTCACTCTTATATCTCGCTCGGGTCTCCCGCTTTCCCCTCTCTCTCGCGCGTGCTGTGTATAAACCCAAACTCATCCATGGGTTTGGTTGCTGCTACCCTAAGAAATTGTTGGATCCGAAGCCAAGAGACGGGCCAATTCGCTGCTCCTCTTTTCTCACTCCCAGTTGTGACACCCCGTCCAATTAAATATTAGGTGATCATACCATTATAAAATTTTAAAATAGAATATCCGGTTGGTTCATTCTTAGCATCAGTGTCGAAAATATTAACTTTAACAATCACCTAATATAAATCAAGTTGGTGCCAAAATACTTTTTCCTTTTAAATTTTAACCAAAAATATTTTATTTAATAAGTCCAAGAATTTAAATATAAAACATTCACCATTCAATAAAGATAAATAATAAATCTGAATCACGTACTGAAATAAATACGACTGGATTTAAACATTCCAATTCAAAACCTTAAGCCAAAGAACCACAGTAACTAAATCCAACTAGAATGAATAGAAAGTAAACTAAATACAACCTCTGATAAAATGTCTAAGGAATGGGCGACACATGCCCTAAATGGAAAGTCTAGATAAACTAAGAGGAAATATATGAGCGTCTAATGCAAAGACCTACAGCTTCCACAGCAGCTGCAGTACGCCAAGCGACCCAAGTCTCTAAATCTGGTAACCCTGTGGCTGAGCACCTGATATAATACATATATATATATATAGCAAGAGACGGGTCACAGCCCGATGTGTAAAAATATGTTTTGCAAGTATTTAAAACTCCTTTAAAGAAAGTATTATGTGCATGTTAGATTCGTGATCTCACATGAAGATCTCACCTCTCTTCTATTGTGCACTCCTAGCGCATCTTTTATTTAGTACTAGTAACTCTAACCGAGCTATCTAGTTCAAGTCACTTAACACTCTCTACATATAAAAATAGTATTCCCGTATCGGCCATACAATACTCCATAAATAGTCTATCACATATTACTACCTACCACGTTTGCTATATGACTATTTAAGTCTTTATCTCTTTAAGATTAAATTCATTTGTCTTCATTTCCATAACTACTAGTTTATCTTAGTAGAATATCTCATAATTATGCATATATATATATATATATATATATAGCCATATCATCCCTATAGATATATATATATATATACATATCAGTCCTGCAACCCCGGTTTAAATCCCATTAGTGCTATTAATAAAATAATCATGTATCCCCGGGTTATCACCCATTAGTACACTTAATACAACATCCTTGCACCCCCGGGTTATGACCCTTTAGTGTATTAACCAACATAACCTTGCACCCCCAGGTTATCACCCATTAAAATATTAAATAATAGGCATACACACATCCTATAAAAGTTGCATACTTACCATACGTATTTTATTCTTATTGTTACGTATTGTATAAAATTATTCGATTACCATAGCCCTCTCGTAATCTTCAAAGTGAGTCTTCAGCCCGAAATATTTAAAGTATAAATCTCACATACTTATTCAAATACCTGCCTCATTTTAAATTGTTAACTTGCAGTTTCTCTCACTCCAATAAAATGAAAATTCCCAAACTGGACCCTGAGAAAAATTACAGAAAATTACTTCGTTGCTCAAACCAGATGGCAATGTCGTTTGAACGACTGCCACGTGTCGCTCGAGCGACTTCGTACAAGATGCCTATCTCGCTTGAACGACCTTCGCGCTACTTCGCGCGAGACCTACTGTTTCGTCTTCTTCCCCAGAATTTTAGCATTTTTCCATCATTTTTAACCATAAAACCTTTACTGTTCATTCCCAAACACCCAAACAGCAAACCCAATTGATACTCTAAAATATTCAGATGATTTCTAACAACCTAGAATCATTAAATGTTCATAATACATCAATCAAATACTAAATCCCCAAATTATTTAACAAGAACACTAGTTCTTAAATTAAGAGCATAACTCCAAATTAAACCCAGATTTGTTTATGGAAAATTATCACCAATTCGTGAATGTAATCCTATCTACATGAAGGGATTTAGCCTCTTGAAATCTCAATCCCAATATACGAATCATAACATCAATTTTCATCAAAATTAGCTTTCATAATTAATGGATTATCACCTACTCAAACATGAACACAATTATTACTAAAGTACGCAAGTAATAAACACTTGCCTCAAATTAATCGTCTGATTTCTTGATGTTGTTGGTATGGGTGTGTTCCTCTTGTTCCGATCTACACGATGGTGGTTATGGTTGTGCAAGATGGTGCTAATTAGGCCTTCCCTCTTAGAATTTGTTTTTCCCTCACACCTTCTGTGGCCGTTCCTTACTTTTGTATCTCTCAACCCTAATGGAACTCTCGTGACTGAATAATAAACTCCCAATTTTCGACCATTTAATTCCTCCAAAAAATCAAAATTACAAAATTACCCCTACGGGTGCCGGCTTGGCCTAAAAATCTCCCGGAGTCTAAATAAAATACCCGGTTAGTGTTTTATGACTATTTCGACCCTCCTGGACTCAATGGTGCACTCAAAATTATCATACGAGTTACGTAAAAATAATTTACTTTTATATTCCATTCAATTAGTCCCGACACGACTCACACGCGTGTCCCTACTTAAAATACCAAACTGTCGTATATTTCACCGCCGCTAATTTATCAGATTTATTAATTCTATATTACTTATTCACTCAGTAATATTCAATAATTCTCATTAATAAGCATTAACCCTTGTCATGCTAGTGAATAATTATTTTAAATCCATTTTAATTACCAATTAATTCTCGCATATTAATTTAATTAATCCCACAATTATAATTAATCACATAATTATTTAGATTCTAAAAAATACGGGATGTTACATACTCCCCCCCTAATAACGGAATTTCATCTCGAAATTTGGAAAGTAAGGCATACCTGGTACGAATAAATCTGGATACTTCTCCCGCATATCCGCCTGTCGCTCCCAAGTGGACTCCTCCACATTGTGATGCTGCCACTAAACCCGCACAAGTGGAACTACCTTTGACCTCAGTCTCCTCTCACTGTGATCTAGGATAGCCACTGGCCTCTCCTCATAAGAACTATCGAGATGCAAATCGATCTCCTCTATCGCGATGTGAGTGTGGGCCAACCCATCCCGAAGATACCACCTCAGTGACTATATGTGAAACACATCATGAATACGGTGTAAGTGGTTCGATAACCCAAGTCTGTAAGCCACTGGTACAATCCTCTCGATAATAGGAAATGGTCCTACATATCTCGGAGCCAATTTCCCTTTCTTCTCGAACCTCATCACCTCCTTCATAGGAGATACTTTCAACAAAACTTGGTCCCCCACTATGAACTCTCTAAAGGACCTCTTAGCATCGGTGTAGCTTTTCTGTCTGTCCTGGACTACCCATACGTGACTTCGAATCATCTCGATCCTGCTCGATGTATCTTGAATTACCTCTGGCCCAAGTAACTTGTTGTCTCCCACCTCTAGCCAACAGGATGGAGAACGATAAGGTCTCCCATATAATGCCTCGAATGGGGCCATGCCAATCGTGAGTTGATAGGAGTTGTTGTAAGAAAACTCCACCCGTGGAAGGTACTGCTCCCAACCTCCCCCAAAGTCAAGGATATACATACACAACATGTCCTCAAGCATCTGATTAGTATGCTCAATCTGTCCATCGGTCTGTGGGTGATACACCGTACTCAATCGCAACTCGGTACCTATAGCCTCTTGGAAACTCTCCTAAAAAAGAGACACAAAAGTCTTATCTCTATCTGACACAATATCAAGAGGCACACCATGCAGTCTCACTATCTCTGCAATAAATATCTGAGCATACTATCTCGTAGTATAGTTTGTCCTGACTGGCAGAAAATGGGCCACCTTTGTTTATCGGTCCACAATAACCCATATAGAATCGTTCCCCCTCTACAAAGTAGGTAACACGATAATAAAATCCATGGAAATGCCCTCCCATTTCCACGTAGGGATCTCTAATGGCTGAAGTAAACCTGGTGGTCTCTGATGGTCCATTTTTACTAGCTGACAAGTGGTACACTTGGATACGAACTCTGTGATATCCCTTTTCTTCCAACTCCACCAGTACTGTCGCCTCATATCCTGGTACATCTTATCCTCGTCAGGATGTACCACAAATCTGGACCCATGTGACTCCGTCATCACTGCATGTCGAAGGTCCTCCCCCTCTAGAACCACGAGTCTCCCATTGAAACCCAAGCCTCCCTCGAAACTCACCGAATAAGACTCGGCTCCACTAGCTAAGTGTTATCTAATCCTCTCCTCGAAAAAAGGGTTTGTCACCTGTGCCTGGACCACCCTTGTCACTATCTGCGGCGTGACAGTCATAACTGACATGAATGATCTGGCCACTACATCCTGGTGCCCTAGCTCCTTCCATTTCTCCTTCCACACCTCAACCGTCTCATCTACTGGCCTACGGCTCAACGCATCTGCAACTACGTTAGCCTTTCTTGGGTGATAGTGTATCTCAAACTGATAATATTTTACAAACTCTAGTCACCTGCATTGATGCATATTCATCTCCTTCTGCGTGAACAAGTACTGTAGTGAATTATGGTCTGTAAATAGGCGAAACTGCTCTCCTAAAAGGTAATGCCTCCATATTCTGAGTGAAAACATAATTGCCGCCAACTCTAAGTCGTGTGTGGGGTAGTTCTTCTCATGAGGCTTAAGCTTCCGGGAATCATAAGCTATATCCTGATCCTCCTGTTCAAGCACACCCCCAAGTCCTAGTAAGGATGCATCAGTGTAAACTAGATACTCCACTCTATGCCTGGGCAGTGCTAACACTGGTGCTGAAGTCAGCTTGTCCTTCAGCTCATCAAAATACAACTAACAGGCATCATTCCAGACAAATGGAACTCCTTTGCGAGTCAAATGAGTCAATGGGCCCGCTATCTTCGAGAATCCCCTAATGAACCTCCTGTAGTATCCTGCTAGGCCCAAGAAACTACGTATCTTTGTCGACATCGTGGGATGTCCCCACTCCCTCACCGCTGACACTTTACTCGGGTCTATGGATATCCCTCTATTCGAAATAATGTGCCCCAAAAAATGAACTTCCTTCAGCCAAAATCCACATTTCTCAAATTTCGCATACAACTCATGCTGATGCAGTGTCTACAAAACCTGCCTCAAATGTTCGGCATGTTCCTCCTCCGTCTGAGAGTAAATCAGGATGTCATCTATGAAGACAATGACAAACTGATCTAAGAACTCTCTGAACACCCTGTTCATCAAGTCCATAAACACGGCTAGGGCATTGGTTAGCCTAAAAGGCATAACTCTAAACTCGTAGGAACCATACCTCATAAAGAAGGCAGTCTTCGACACATCCTGCTCCCTGATCCGTAACTGATGGTATCCCGACCTCAAGTCAATCTTCGAGAAGAAAGCAACTCCTCTCAACTGGTCGAATAAGTCATCGATTCAGGGCAATGAATATTTATTCCGTATTGTGACCTTATTCAACTCATGGTAATCAAATCACAACCTCAACGATCCATCTCTCTTTTTAACAAACAGTACTGGGGCACCCCAAGGTAAAGTACTCCTACGAATAAACCCCTGTCCCAATAGTTTTTCTATCTGATCCCGTAATTTCCTCATCTCCGCTAGAGCCATACGGTAAAGTGCGCGGGCTATCGGTCGAGTGCCCAACGTCAAATCTATGACAAGGTCTATCTCTCTGGTAGGTGGTAATCCCGGAATATCCTGAAACACATCAGCGAACTCCTGAACCACCGGTATCGAATCAAGAGGTATCACCACCTGTTTAGAAATCTCATCCTCTATATAATACAAATGCATGGAAGATCCTCCCTCTGAATGAGGCATCGCTACCAGGAACATCTCCTGACCAGGTATAGCAAAAATGATACTCCTATTAAAATAATCGATCATAGCCCTATATGCAACAAGCCAATCCATACCGATAATCGCATCGTACTCGGACATCTCTAATACAAGCATGTCGGAAGGTAGAGTAAGTCTCCCAATCTCTATACCCACCCCTCAACATATAAGGAAAATCGATGAGCCACTACCCAAAGGTGAATCTACACATGTAACAGTACTCTATGCTATATCTAATAACCCCATAGTACGTACAAACCTCATGGAAATAAAATAATGTGTGGCCCCCGTATAAAATAAAATACGCCCCATAGTTCCCTGAATAGAAAAAATACCCTCAATCGTGGGTGGAGCCTGTGGAACTGCGGCCTGATGGAGGTTGTAGACCCGTCCATACTGAAGTTTTCCCTGCTGCACTAGAGCTGCGGGCAAGGCTGGAACTCACGCTGGAGCTGGTAGGGCGGCGGGAAAGATGGGTCTCTGGGGCTCCTGGTGAGCACCCTGCTGTAGAGGGACCCTGTCCCTGTCAGGGCAATCCTGCTTCTTATGGCCAGTCATGCCACAAGTATAACATTTATCGGCCAAATTCCCTTCCCTCTGTCCCTGGTAACCTCGGCCCTATTGGTCGTTACCACCCTTACCTTGTCCCTGATGGCCTTGTTGTCCTTCCTGCTGCTGGCCCTGGTGGCCCTGTCTGAAGCCCCCTGACCATGCCTGTACCCCCCTAAACGAAACCTCTTAGCAGAATCCCCCTGCTGGGAAACCTACCTCTGACTCTAATCAGCTGGTGCCCTACTGGCACTACCTCCCCCTGACTTGCCCATTTAGCTGGGCTCTCCTCCCCACATGCTTCCCTTAGTATGGAAGCGGTTGTCCTGACAATGTAATAATGTTGCATTTAGGACATATGTGTAGGAAAGGTTACCCAGGAGATGCTGTTGGATCCTCCAAGTCAAACCATCTATGAACATCTTGATTCGTTTCTCTTTAGTAGGCACCTCGTCCGGTACCATATTTGTCAATCGCGTGAACTCCTCCTCATATTCGGCAACTGTATTCCCTTCCTGGGTGAGGTCTAAATTTTTTTGCCTCATCTCAGTCTTAACGGTAGAAGGAAAATACTTGCGGTCGAATCGCGCCCAAAAAACGGCAATCGACATCAAATCCCGCTCCTCTGAAGTAGTAGTGGACTCCCATCACTGTAAGGCTTCCCCTGTCAGCTTAAAGGTAGCCAAAACTTACCTCTGTACCTCAGTGCACTCGTACATACGAAGGTGTGTCTGTATATCCTTCTTCCACTGACTCGCCAATACTACATCAGAACTGCCTGAGAACTCTGGAGGATGCACCTTCTGAAAGGCATCCCTGACTCTCTCTCATGAAGTAGGGAAAATAGAAACAGGTACTGGCGCCACTATCGGTGCCTGAGGTGGTGCCTGCTGTACCAATGATAGTACTGCATTTACTGTCTGTGCAACTATGGCAGCAATTTCTATAGCATTCATCATGCCCTGAGCTGGAGCTAGCTCTGGCTCTGGATGGGCATTCCTGTCCTTCGGTGCACGTCGAGGACGAATTCGAGATGAGAAAGAAGTTTATTAGTCCATAATTATCGATAAATCTCAAATAGCTAAAGACGTGATCGCATAAACAAGAATACAATGGTCCTAAAGATAAGGCTCTATATCAAAGGACGCTAAGCTGAAAGCACAATAAGCCGCACAGATCCTAAAGGACTCTAGAACCTAAGGCTTTGATACCACCTGTGACACCCCGCCCAATTAAATATCGAGTGATCAGTCCTTTATAAAAAATTTAAACAGAATATCCGGTTGGTTCATTCTTAGCATCACTATCGAAAACATTAACTTTTACAATCACCTAATATAAATCAAGCTGGTGCCAAAACACTTTTCCTTTTAAATTGTAACCAAAAATCTTTTATTTAATAAGTCCAAGAATTTAAATATAAACCATTCAACATTCAACAAAGATAAATAATAAAACTGAATCACGTACTGAAATAAATACGACTGGATTTAAACATTCCAGTTCAAAACCTTAAGCCAAAGAACCACAATAACTAAATCGAACTAGAATGAATAGAAAGTAAACTAAATACAATATCTGATAAAATGTCTAAGGAATGGGCGACACATGACCTAAATGAAAAGTCTAGATAAACTGAGAGGAAAGATAGGAATGTCTAATGCAAAGACCTACAGCTTCCACAGCAGCTGCAGCACGCCAAGCGACCCAAGTCTCTAAATCTAGTGGCCCTGTGGCTGAGCACCTGATATAATACACACACACACACACACACACACACACATATATATATATACATAGCAAGAGAGAAAAGAGATGCAAGAGACGGGTCAGAGCCCGATGTGTAAAAACATGTTTTGTAAGTATTTAAAACTGCTTTAAAGCAAGTATTATGTGCATGTTAGATTCGTGCTCTCACATGAAGATCTCACCTCTCTTCTATTGTGCACTCCTAGTGCATCTTTTATTTAGTACTAGTAACTCTACCCGAGCTATCTAGTTCAGGTCACTTAACACTCTCTACATCTAACAATAGTATTCTTGTATCGCCTATACTATACTCCATAAGTAGTCTATCACATATTACTACCTATCACGTTTATTATATGACTATTTAAGTCTTTATCTCTTTAAGATTAAATTCATTTGTCTTCATTGCCATAACTACTAGTTTCTCTTAGTAGAATATCTCATAATTATGCACACACACACACACACACACATATATATATATATATATATATATATATATATACATATTTGTCCTGCACCCCCGGTTTAAATCCCATTAGTGCTATTAATAAAATAATCATGTACCCCCGGGTTATCACCCATTAGTACACTTAATACAATATCCTTGCACCCCCTGGTTATTACCCATTAGTACGCTAAATAAAAACATTACACCCCCGAATTATCACCCTATAGTGTATTAACCAACAAAACCTTACACCCCCGGGTTATCACCCATTAGTGCACTTAACAAAAATATTAAATAATATGCATACACACATCATATTAAAGTTCATAGGTATTCTCCCAACCTAGTTGCATACTTACCATACATATTTTATTCTCATTTCTACGTATTGTATAAAATTATTAGATTACCATAACCCTCTCGTAATCTTCAAAGTGAGTCTTCAGCCCGAAATATTTAAAGTATAAATCTTGCATACTTATTCGAATACCTGCCTCGTTTTAAATTGTTAACTTGCAGTTTCTCTCACTCCAATAAAATGAAAATTCCAAAGCTAGACCCTGAGAAAAATTCTAGAAATTTACTTCGTCGCTCGAACCAGATGGCAATGTCGTTTGAATGACTGCCACATGTCGCTCGAGTGACTTCGCGCGAGATGCCTATCTCGCTTGAACGACCTTCGTGCGAGACCTACGGTTTCGTCTTCTTTCCCAGAATTTCAGCATTTTCCCACCATTTTTAGCCCTAAAATCTCTACTTTTAATTCCCAAACACCCAAACAGTAAACCCAATTGATACTCTAACATATTCCGATGATTTCTAACAACCTAGAATCATTATATATTCATAATACATTAATTAAATACTAAATCCCCAAATTATTTAACAAGAACCTCAGTTCTTAAATTAAGAGCATAACTCCAAATTAAACCCATATTTGTTCATGGAAAATTATCGCCAATTCGTGAATGTAATCCTATCTACATGAAGGGATTTAACCTCTTGAAATCTCAGTCCCAATATATGAATCATAACATCAATTTTTATCAAAATTAACTTTCATAATTAATGGATTATCACCTACTCAAACATGAACACAATTATTACTAAAGTACGCAAGTAATAAACACTTGCCTCAAATTAATCGTCTGATTTCTTGATGTTGTTGGTATGGGTGTGTTCCTCTTATTCCGATCTACACGATGGTGGTTATGGTTGTGCAAGATGGTGCTAATTAAGCCTTCCCTCTTGGAATTTGTTTTTCCCTCACACCCTTTGTGGTTGTTCCTTACTTTTGTATCTCTCAACACTAATGGAACTCTCGTGACTGAATAATAAACTCCCAATTTTCGTCCATTTAATTCCTCCCAAAAATCAAAATTACAAAATTACCCCTACGGGTTCCGGCTTGGCCTAAAAATCTCTCGGAGTCTAAATAAAATACCCGGGTAGTGTTTTATGACTATTTCGACCCTCCCGGACTCAATGGTGCACTCGAAATTACCATAAGAGTTACTTAAAAATAATTTACTTTTATATTCCATTCAATTAGTCCCGATACGACTCACACGCGTGTCCCGACTTAAAAACCAAACTATCAAATATTTCACTGTTGATAATTTATCAGATTCAGTAATTCCATATTACTTATTTACTCAGTAATATTCAATAATTATCATTAATAAGTATTAACCCTTGTCACGCTAGTTAATAATTATTTTAAATTCGGATTAATTACTAATTAATTCTCGCATATTAATTTAATTAATCCCACAATAATACATAATCACATAATTATTTAGGTTCTAAAAAATACGGGGTGTTACACCAGTCTTTTTCGGTGATTTTTACTTCTTTCCTTTTGTTTTCTTTTATTTATGAACAGAAACCCAAAATGAGATGAAAGGGTTGTGCCGAGTCTGATGATCCAACAATTTTTTATTATTGGCTTTTGCTTAGAATTGCTTCGCTTAAACTATTCTTTTGCATTACATTCAGATCCATACTTGAATACAGATGCAGGAACCATATCCCCTTTTGTGCATGGAGAAGTGTTTGTCTTGGACGATGGTGGAGAGGTAGAAGAACCATCTTGTGTATTATTAACTATGAAGACTATTTTGGGTGTTTTTATTATATCTATTTTTTCGTGAACATTTCTTTTTAGTCCCTCAAACTAATGGATCAGTTAAGTCATATTTATTTCTAGTATTAAGAAAATATTTTAGTATGTTTATCCAGGAATTAAATCAAAAATGAAAAACGATACCAAGATTTTTTAAGAGTCATAGTCCTAAGAGATGGAAATTTTGGTTAAAGAGGAGGGAAGGAGCCAGATATCAAAATATGTCATTATCAAATAGTGCATTTTTATTTCCTTCCGGAACATGCCAAAACTAAAGTTCACTAATGTAGTGGAGATTTTAATTTCTGGTTATATAGTTTTTTTTTATTTGCTAAAGTGTTCCTGCTTTCTATCTACTTTGACTTCCATTTGTTAGTAGGCTGATAATTGTAAATTTTTTGGTATTACACTGACTTGATTTTGTGTCTGAAGGTGGACTTGGACCTCGAGAACTATGAGCGGTTCCTAGATATCAAGTTGACACGTGATAATAATATCACAACCGGAAAGATTTACTAGTCAAGCGAGTTAAATGTTTTGTCCAAATAATAAAGCAAGTGGGTTAAGTTGAAAGTCTTCTTAATCTTACCCTATAATCTATGCTGCCAGAAATTCTTAAGATCAATAGGCTTGATGTTTTTTTACTTATTGTATTGACTAATTTTCTTCTCTGTTAGTCTGTCATTGATAAAGAGAGAAAGGGGGATTATCTTAAAAAAACTGTTCTGATTCTTTCACTATTGCTAAAATGTGTCTATTATATTGTACAACCACTTATATTACTGTCCTCACATGTTACTTCCCTTGGTCAGGTTGCTCCTCATATCATGGATGCCATTCAAGATTGGATTGAACGTGTAACAGCTATACTGGTGGACTGGGAAGAACGTCCACCTAATGTTTGTGTTATAGAATTGGTACTATAGGTAAATTAATAACTATATGCAACTTGTGGCACAATGAGGGGTTTCATACTTTGGTTGGGTTAGAATCGACTTTTGCTTGATGCAGGAGACATTGAGTCAATGCCATTTATTGATGCTCTTGGAAAATTCTCGTATTGCATTGGTAAGTTATATACACGTGTAATAATGCGTACATAAATAAACATAGGGTGTGATACTTCTATTTAAAATGAGAATTACAATGTCAGTGAAATAATTCTATTTTCTTTGTTCAGAAAACAAAGCCAACACAGCACACTGTGAGGGGACTAAGAAACTTGGGATTGACACCAAATATTTTATCTTGCCGAAGCACAATGGTTTCTCTCTTGAATCTCATTGCATGCATCCATATATGCATCTGTACATATATGTATGCATGCATCATGTATATCTGTGTGTGAGTTGATGTGTATATGTTTTGCCTTAATTGATTGAGATATAAAATGTCAATGCATATTTCAGGAACTTGATGAAAATGTGAAGGATAAACTCTCCTAATTTTTCCATATTCTGGTATTGTAATTGTCTATATATTTGTAGATACATAAATAGTTATGATTGTGTTGTCTTCACTACAGGGTTTGATTTGTGTCATCTTATAATTACTCTTTTAAATTTTGAGATCAACTTTAATGTCATCCTTTGCTTCTAGTCTAAATTTTATGCCATTTATTTATAGGCAAGAGTCGAGATGGTTGGCAAGTATACAGGCCTTTCTTATTCTTACTTATCAGTACTAAAGGTGAACTTTTCTTTGACTGGTTTTCCATTATATTATATATTCATCTAGAAGTTATGTGCACATGTAAACCATAGCCTTTATATATCTTTGTACAATAGTTGCGGACTTATATATCTATCCTCAGTTTTTCTACTACATAGGATTGAGACTGTTCCTTATACAATGTCAAGGACGTGATATATTTGATGCCATTGTTGTTAATGTCTTCGACTATATATATAATTTTAACCCTGGATAACATGTCATACCTTTTGGATCAAGCTAGAATTGGCATTTTTTTACCCCCCACTCACTAAGAAATAAAAATATACAAAAGATAAATTATCTAGTGACTAGGATTGTTTGGTTTATCTACAAATTTCATAGTTTCAGGCTAGATTACCTATTAACAAGTAGGACATGTAGAGGCATGAACACCTCACACGGGACCAATGTAACTTGTAGGAACTGATCGCGTAGTCGCGGGTCTCCCGGTTTGAGAATATGATGATAATTTGGAAATATCTAGATTAGGCTTAAAAACAAATCGTTTGAGGGTGAAAATCAAAACCAGCCACCAAACGGCCCCGTAAGAGGCACGAACACCTCGCACGGGACGAATGTAACTTGTAGGAACTAACCGCGTAGTCACGAGTCTCCCGGTTTGAGAATAAAATGATAATTTGGAAATATCTAGATTAGGCTTAAAAACAAGCCGTTTGAGGGCGAAAACCCAAACCAACCCCCAAACATCCCCGTAAGAGGTACCAACACCTCGCACGGGACCAATGTAACTTGTAGGAACTCACCGCATAGTCGCGGGTTTCCCAGTTTGAGAATATGACGATAATTTGATAATATATGGATTAGGCTTAGAAACAAGTTGTTTGAGGATGAACACCCAAACCAGCCGCGAAACGGTCCCGTAAGAGGCACAAACACCTCGCATGGACCAATGTAACTTATAGGAACTGACCGCGTAGTCACGGGTCTCTCGATTTGAGAATATGATGATAATTTGGAAAGTGTGGCAGAAGTGTTCCTGTTTGGTCAAATCTGGCACGGTTTTAAGCCGTGCCAGAAAAAATGGCCATTTTGGAACATCTGATTATGGTACAGTTCAAAACCGTTCCAGATTTGATCTGGCACAGTTTTAAACCATGCGAGATTCCAATTTTTAGTGTAATGAATGACCTGACGAGTGATCCGGTTACCTCTTATTTTTTCTTTTGAATTTTTCTTTTTGGTATTTCCTTTCCATTTGTGCAAGTATTGACTTCATATTGGTAAAATATAGGTGACCTTTTATCCATGGGGGATGACCATTCATCATACAGGGATGATCGGAGGGCATGCGCTGATGCGCTGATTATTGGCGCACGAGTTTGGTTACTCCGAGTATCTGGGGGAGAAAGTAGTTACTGGAGGAATGATCTCCCTCCCGGTTGTGCTGTATTTAGTGCGTCTGTAGTATATCAATGATGCAAGCTATACTAGAGTCGTTTCCCTTGGCTTAACTTCAAAGTTATTGTGGTGACCAAGGACATTACTGCCATTATTGCGTGGATGTCATATCACCACAATCCTATAGTGGGGATACTGGCAGAGACCCTGAACGGTCTAGATGCTTGGCAGGAAGGCCATTCTGACTTTTTGAGAGGCAGTCCAGTTATGTTGTTCATGTGGTCGTCTAAGAGATTATGCTTGGCGGTCCCCATGAATATCCCTTAGTAGTTATGTCGAATTTCTTCACCCACTATTTCATTAGCTTTGGCCCGACTGTCGAGAATTGGGAAAAATGGTTTGTGGAGCACAAGGCTCAATGTTTGCACTGGTCAGTACCCTGGTGGGGGGTAACTACATCTCATTATGGAACTAGGGGAATATCAGTACATTCGATTGGTTGGCCTTCACCAGACTTCTTTCTACTTTCCTTGGCGGCTCCTATGCCAAGTTGGATGGGAACAGATCGTGCCTTCCCATATTCTGAACTTGTTACCTATAGAGGATTTGACAGAAGGCATGCGCATACAGTTGGGCTCTTTATGGGAGAATCTTCAATCATCGACCCGTCCTTCCCCATCTGTTAGTAGGGTTTTCTACGTTTCTAGGGACTACATGAAATGTCTATGAAGGAGGGTAGTTGGTGATACGAGAAATCGTACATAGGTAGATCTCGTGCCAACAGATCAAGTATGAAGTGTAGAATAAATAGATAAAGCAAGCAAACAGAGAGTAGACAAGATATAGAGTGGTTCAGCCCCTAAAATGGGCCTACATCCATTGTGTTGCTCCCTTCTCATTATGTGCACTGCGTTGTACAATATAATCGTGCCTATAGAGGCGTACAAGTATGAGAATAAAGGAGAGTACATGATATTATTAGAGATTCCGGTGAGCCCGTGAGGCGGCCGCGCCTTGAGTGAGATACCTGCCGCGGCCTGTGTGGCCTGAATGCGATTTGTAGAAGTACTGCCACGGCAGGGTACTATACTTGTACTATCAATACGCCCCCAAGCCGTAGTGCCAAGGGAGATATATTGGGACTGCGGCTAAGTAGCCTAGGTGCCGCGGTGCTTCCAAAGTGACAATTCGTCTTCCGCGCTCCCTTATATAAATTGTTTCTGGCCGTGGACTTCATTACGTTTCCAAAACTTTTGAGAGCAAATCGAGAGCGAAACTCTGCACATTTCTTCTTGCATATTCCGGCGACCCTCCGAGGCGGTGTGTGGCAGTTCAAGGTGGTCTGTAGCTGATCTTCGCGTTTCTCTTCATTCCCAGGTGATTTTTCAACCACTATTTATAATTTTCTTCCCTTTTTATGCCTTTCCTGGTTCATTTGCTAGAAATCTAGGGTTTTATTTGTCCGTTTTGCTTTTTCCCACATATGCTGCATATGAAATACATATCACTGTTCTTGATGTTCATAGTGGAACCCTCTACATTCTGTGAATTTGATCTTAGAATGGTTAAAAATTGGATAATCAACTGTTTAGGATAGAGGCCGCGGCATGATAGGATTATAATAATCGTCTGAACCTGTAATTCTGCGTCAAACCGTGCTAAATGGCCGCGGTCCCTCAAGCCATCATCCGCGGCATCAAATCACCCCCTTGGTCATCTCGGAACAGCCTTAAAACTTTCATGAACCCAAGACATCCATGTAAAATAACTGTAGTTGCTACTAGAGCATATTGAATTGTCTGAAGAATTAGGAATGGCCGCGGTCGGGAATGCCTTAAAGTAATTCTATCTTATTTCCGTGGCAGCGCATGTTCCACAAATATGGATGTGGCCGCGGCCAGTTGGGACCGTACGGTCCCATGAGCAATAGAGTTCGTCCATTAATAACTGTGTTAGGGACGTAATTCCAAACTTTTAATACTTAAAAATACCCTTCTGCGGCTTCTTGAAGTCTTACAAGTCATACTGGCTGCGGCGCCTAACTTTGAACTCTGATTTTCAGGTACTGCTGCAGCCATATGAGCTTTGACCCAGACGAGTTCCTGAGAGGCTTTTGGGCAAAGCATTTTGGGACCTCTCCCCCCGAGCTTACTTCCGTGCCCCCTCTGAGATCAGTTGGGCCTTGCAAACTGAAAGATTGCCCGAACTGCGTGATAATTGACTCGGCCTCCGCGGACTCTGCATCTGGGAAGGATTCCCAATCTCAGTCGATGGAAGAGGAAGCCAACTCAAGTACACATCCAATGGGTGTAGGAGACAATGCCGCGGCTTCTAGAAATAATCCAGGAGGCACATCTGGGAGGGCTGAGAGACCGTTGGCTGCGCTTGATATCCGCGGCTCGATGACCCAAGATTGGGTTGAGCAGGTTGCTGAGGCTTTCGAATTTCCAGAAAATTTGACGTGCTCAGCCCTTGCCGCGAACCAAAGGACGTACAAGGTTCTGTCCGACAATGGAATTTGCTTCCCTTTGCATGCCTTCATCTATGGGCTGCGGCTTCCTGTTCCTGTTCCCATCCGTCGCATTTTCCAGACAATGAAACTGGCCCCAGCTCAGTTAGATACCAACGGTTGGAGAGATTTCCTTGCTGCAGTTGTCCTTTTGGAGAAGTTGTTCAAAAAGGACATCACTCCCGCGGAGTTCTTTCATTTCTACCGCCCAAAGGAGAACTCAGTAAAGTTCGCGGGCTACTACTATTTTTCTAGCCGCGGCAGGGACGAGACCCTTTACACTGGGAGACCGACCAGTGTGAAGAATTGGAAGGGGAAATATTTCTACATCTCCGGTGAAGGCTGGGAGATGCACCCCGAGGAGAATGAAAGACAGAGATCGTATAAAATGCCGCGGCAGTGGGGTTCACCCTCAAAACTAGGTATAATATTATAGCCGCGTCCTTTACTTTCACGTAACTTCCACTAACTTGAATTGTCTTTTCTTTCTGCAGCCCTTGACAATCTGCACTTGAACAAGCGGCAGGAAAAAAGAGTTGCTGAGGCCGCGGAAGTTCCTGCTGAGCATAAGAAGTTCAGCATACTTGTAACGTCGGCAACTATATTTAAGGCGGGATTCTTCCCAAACAAATCAATTCCTCAACAGATGGGCGCAGAAGGTAATTTACTGTGCCATTATTTTTATTCCCCGATCATTTTATTTTCTTGAACTTGTTGAACTCATGCTATTCCTTTTCAGGTGAAGAAGTTGACAGGGAATTGCTAGCGGCGCAGCTAGCAGAGATGGACGAGGACGCAGTCGTCTTAAATAACACTGCGCGGAGCAGGAAGAGGAAGAGGTCCAGGGCTAAGGTACCTACCGCGGCCCCTACTGGAGATAAGACCACTGATCCTGCCGTGGATCAGGTGGTTAATGATGAAAACCCAGAGCATCATGAACACTTTGACGACGACATAGGGGAAAATTTGGCCGCGGCTGGCCTGATGTCAGCGGAAGTCCCCCTCCCATCGTCCTCTCCTCCCACGCCAACTGTAGTGGCGATTAATGAAAATTTGCCACCTCCCCAATTTCGCGGTGAGTCCGGGCCAGACGGTAGGCCAAGGCCTCAATTAAGGCAGCCTGACCCAAACTCCTCCTGGGACATTACTGCAAAGGCTGCGCGGAGAATGAAGCGAGCCTTGGATGCCGCGGACCTCGACAGGCTGGTTGGGGAGGATCGTGAAGATCTGGAGGACTGTGGCCTCCACAGCCTTCTGAGGGTACGTACTAGTCATTTAATCTTTGCATCTCATATTTTTCTGTACTTTTGCTAACGTCCTTTATTTCATACAGGCCGCCGATGTCATTGTGGTCCAGAAGAGGAAATATGAGGCTTTATACAGGCTGAAAGAGGCCGAGAAGAGTGCTCATGCCGCGGACCTGCAGTCTGCATGGGCCTCTTCTTTTGAGGCAGGGAAAGAGTCTTCTGCCACGGCCCTCCAGGCAACCCATATGGACTTGGATAAGGCCACCAAGGCCAGAGAGGAAGTGGAGGAGAACTTCAATCAAGCCGCGGAATCTCTGAAATCCTCACAGGCCCAGACAGCCGAAGCCGCCCGTGTTACAGAGATTGCAAATGCCAAGCTCGCCCTCCTCCAGCAGAAATATCAAGAGCTAGAAGCCAAGTCTGCTCAGAAGGATGAAGCCCAAGCCGCAGCCATACAAAAGATGGAAGTTGATCATGGCGATGCCCTCCAGCTAGCCATAGATCATGCCGTGGAGTCATTCAAAGGCTCCAAGGATTTCTTCCTCACCAATAACAGGGCATACCTCCGCGGCTACCAGGAGTTGCGGAAGAGAATTATTAAGAACTTCCCTGATGTCAAGGAGACGGTCCTCGCTTGGAAATTAAGTGATGCAGAACATCAGGAGTGCATTGCTGAGCTGAAGGCCACGACTGAAGAGAGAGCAAGGCTGATAGCCCAAGCAGAGGCAGCGGCTGAGGACGGGGAGACAGAGACTGCTGCGGGCGGAGAAGAGGCTAACGATGATGATGACGCGGCCTCTTAAATTCTCAATTTCTGTTGCATAAACTGTAATCTTAGATTTCCGTTGTGGCTGCGGCCTCCATTTTGTAATCTATGACTATTAATACAAAGGCTGCAGCCATATTTTTATCACTGATTGCCTACTTTAATATTCCTTGCTTTTCAATATTGCATGTTTTACATTGCCCGCTATAACGAATGGTTGGACGTTACTGCCTCATATTTGCAACTTGCTTTCTGTATTGAATGAACTTGTAGGACTTGTAGCTAGGTCCACGGCAGCATAGTATAATTCGATGCAATCTTGCTCTTATTAATCATCCGCGTTGTCCTTGTCACTTTGGCCCTTTTTTTGTTTTTCCCCTGTACCTCACTGTAGGGCTGTGATCCCCCAAGCCGCGGTGTCAATGAAGTATGGTTTTGGGGCTGCGGCTTAATTTCTTCAATTTTTCGTAGAAGCCGCGGACCCTTTGGTTATCTACTCGTTTACCATGTAGAAATAATGAATAGATCGATGCCGCGGTAATTTTGGACGAGGGCAAAAATATTCTGAATTCAAGTCCACCTCAGCGACTCTCAGTCGCCTTTTCCATTCAGCTGTGGCAGGTTGCCATCCAGTGCTAGGGCAGCGGCGGATAGGGATGCCTCTACTTGACTGCTGACAAGATAATGAGGCTGTAGAACCTTGCCCTTGGGAAATCGAGGCCATCCTTCTGTAGGTTTGACATGCTTCATGATCATAGTAACAGAGCCTCCTATAGTCGCTTCGATTGTCTTTCATGGCTTTCCTTTAGTCGATCTTGGGACACTATGAAGCCTCCCCAAGCTGGGTTATGTTATTAATCCACCCACAGCTAATATGCGAGACACTATCAAGCCTCTCCAGGCTGGGTTACGTTGTTAAGCCACCCACAGCTAATATGCGAGACACTATCAAGCCTCTCCAGGCTGGGTTATGTTGTTAATCCACCCACAGCTAATATGCGAGACACTATCAAGCCTCTCCAGGATGGGTTATGTTGTTAAGCCACCCACAGCTATATGCGAGACACTATCAAGCCTCTCCAGGCTGGGTTATGTTATTAAGCCACCCACAGCTAATATGCGAGACACTATCAAGCCTCTCCAGGCTGGGTTATGTTATTAAGCCACCCACAGCTAATAATATATATAAAGCCATCCCTGGCTAGATATTGTAAGCCTCCTGGCTCGATGACGAGTCCCAGAAGCTAAGAATGGGCGTTATAAGCCCCCGTGACTAATGTCACACTCCGAGAGCAGAGAATTGGCGTTGTAGGCCCTAGTGGCTGATAAAAGCTCCTTGAATCCTCAGATGCTTCTGCGAATATGGTCATCATATGATAAGATGTAGTTGCACATTGCGAGGGGAACTTCTGAGCTAATGAAGGTCGTATCCCATCCATAAGTGCATCCCGAAGTAGAATAATCCTTCGAGATAATTTTGCTATATTTCCTTTGAAATATGATTGAGACAACAAGTCTTTTTATGAGGTAGCAGGTTATGAAACCAAGAGAAATATCAGATATAGCTAAACTTTCTAGTTCATATATTTATATATGTATGCTGCAGCTAATGACTTTGTTAACAAAACATAAAGTCTCGAGTATTAAGGCTACAGTGAGCTTCATAAAACATAAACAGAAATAGTTGAAATTAGAAAGACTAAGGATGAGATGCGGTATGCAGCCTCTGCTAGATCTGGCTGAATCCCTTATGCATTCTTCAGGAATCGCTGCAGCATTCCTTGCCCGATTAGCTTTTCAACTTCATCCTTCAGAGCATAGCATTGCTCTGAGTCGTGGCCATGGTCCTGATGGAATCTGCACCAGGTAGCTTTGTTACTCTTGTGGGGTGGAGCTCTTAATTTCTCTGGCCACCTCAAAATCTTGTCCCCTTTGATGACTTCCAAGATCTCTTCAATCGGGAGGCTCAACTGAGTATAGACACCAGACTTTTTCTGCCTTTTTTGACCTCTGACAGTTGATTCCGCGGCTTCATTTACCGTCGCGGCAGGCATGGTTGGCTTTGCTATTTCCTCCACTTTCGTGCCTATGTTCTTAGATGCCGCAGCCTCCAGCATTAGCACCCTCTGAGTGAGAAAATTGACCTGGGTCTGAAGCGAGGCGTGGCTGTCATAGAGGTGATTGTATAGTTACACAATCTCATCCTAGACTTCTGCACTCCGGCTGGATTCTCCTTCCATCTCTGATTTTGTTAGTCTTTACAATGTATATATATAATCTGAGAACAAACTAACAGAAGTGAGCAATCTCAGAGATACTGAAGTAACCAAGTAGGAAATGGGGATGCATCATTCACTGCTACGGGGCACCGCGGCCGCGGCCATAAGGCACGTAGCAAGATGCACCGCCGCGGCCTCATATGATACACCATGGTAGAGCTAGAGCCCGACTGATTACGCTCCTCAAAGTTTGAAGCTTTTGTAACAACTACCCTAGTGGAGGCCATGGCCCTAAGACATATTTATTGTCTGGCCGCATCCCCCACCTAGGCAGCAAGGAGCAATCCCAAACCTGAAGCTCGGGAACTGCGTTTCTCTCCCGAAACTT
Organism: Sambucus nigra; assembly: GCA_949130495.1. Classification (NCBI taxonomy): domain Eukaryota; kingdom Viridiplantae; phylum Streptophyta; class Magnoliopsida; order Dipsacales; family Adoxaceae; genus Sambucus; species Sambucus nigra. The sequence goes on along the minus strand of OX422209.1, from coordinate 715,841,640 downwards.
ATGGAGAGCACACCTACTAGGGTTGGTCCATGGGCAAATAACCTCTCGGTGCACAACACGGCACAGTTTCAATGATAAACCCTAGATCATAGGCCAAGAACAACAAAAAAGGAGTAGATACAATCCCTCCCTAATCATTCATCTTTTTGAGGCAAATGCCCGTCATGCTTTTCGATACTATCTAGATAGAATGATATCACAGGGGTATGTAAGATGGATCTAAAGCCACAAGGTGGAGTATATCTGGGTATAAGAAATACCCACCTAAGTGTGTGATTATGATGCGGAGTCCAACAACCAGTAACCGACCCGTGAGGAGATGATCCAAAGGACCCCTCGGGATCGAATAAGGTGTTTGAAGAACTCATATATGCAGAGAAACAAGATTGAAATGTCTCGTTCCCACAGACGGAGCCAAAATGATGATACGAGAAATCGTACATAGGTAGATCTCGTGCCAACAGATCAAGTATGAAGTGTAGAATAAATAGATAAAGCAAGCAAACAGAGAGTAGACAAGATATAGAGTGGTTCAGCCCCTAAAATGGGCCTACATCCACTGTGTTACTCCCTTCTCATTATGTGCACTGCGTTGTACAATATAATCGTGCCTATAGAGGCGTACAAGTATGAGAATAAAGGAGAGTACATGATAGTATTAGAGATTCTGGTGAGCCCGTGAGGCGGCTGCGATGTAGATTCTAGGCCTCCAAAGCTTATGTTGGGGTGATGTAGAGAGAGTCTGTGTTGTAGTGCCTCGGGCCTGTCTGGAACCGATCCTCTACTCCCAGGTGTGATCCTTTATTTATGAGGAAGTGTGTTGAGTCACGTGCCCTGAGCACGTGGCGTATACTAAGCCTGCAGTAGATGTGGATGTGGGCGTGCAGCCCACAGAGTAGCAGCGCTGAGATGTTGGATGGGGTCCGCGGACCCTGAGCTGGATACCTGCCGCGGCCTACAGGAGTTCTGGCCGCGCCTTGAGTGAGATACCTGTCGCGGCCTGTGTGGCCTGAATGCGATTTGTAGAAGTACTGCCACGGCAGGGTACTATACTTGTACTATCAGTAGTGGATAAGATGTCGGTTGAGGAGATCGGGATAAGATGGTTCACCATGTTTGACACTATGGAGGGAGGCGTAGTGGTTTTCCCAAGGCTGGTCCAGCTCATCGTTCCATGGAGCACCTTCGGTATACTATACAAACATGAGAAGTTTCGGGACCCCAAGATGTAGATGATGATGGGGATGGTTCTTCTGTCAGCTGTAGGTAGGGACTTTTGTGAAGATGGTGTTATTTGTGAAGCTTTTGAGTGTTAGGTTATGCATTTTGTCATGGGAATAAATTTGCAACGATTGTAGTTTGGCTTGTAAAGGTAGGCGGGGGAAGTTATTTGACTGTATACGCTAATATTTCTTGTAATCGAACCGAAATTTCTCATTAATGGAATAAAAAAAGATTTTAATTATATTGTGAAAAAGAAGGGGACCGAGTCCATATAAAGCATATAACCTTCCTACGTACCTCTGGGGTTTTGAAAATTTTCTGAATTTCATTTTTGAAAGTAAAAAGATTTTTAGAGGATCAGGCCCCATGTAGTTCTGAGTATAGGGAAATGAAGAATTTTTTTTAGAATAGAAGGGGGATAAGAAGAGTCGTAGAGCGCCGAGATTTTGGACTAGGTAGAATTTCTTAAGACGGTCCAGGTTGACTGGATGGGCCATCTTTTCTCCATCGAGGTCAGTGAGCATAGCGGCTCCACCGAATATGATCTTCTTCACAATGCAGGGGCCAATCTAATTCGTCTTGAATTTCCCTCTGGGGTCCTATACGGGTTCTATGATTTCTTTAAGGTCTAAGTCCCCTTCTCAAACACCGCGGTCCTTAACTCTCCTGTTGAATGATCGCGCTATTTGGCGATGGTACCCCTGTATATGATATAGAGCATTTAGCCTCCTTTTGTCTAAGAGTAACAACTCGTCAAGACAACTCTAATGCCAGTCTTCTTCACTGACTATTCTTTAAATCATGATGCATAATGAAGGTATTTTTAGCTCGATGAGTAGGACTACTTCCATGCCGTATACCAGAGAGTAAGGGGTAGCCCCAGTAGATGTTTGAATTGAAGTGTGGTAGCCCCAGAAGGCGTAAGTGATCCGATCTACCCAATCTCGATAAGTCTCGGTCATCTTGTTGATGATTGCTTTGAGGTTCTCATTAGAATCTTCAACTGCACCGTTGGTTTGTGGTCTATAGGGAGAAGATTTGTGTCTATGGATCCTATACTCGTCGACTAATTTCATGACTTTTTCTTCGAAATGTAACCCGTTGTCTGATACTAGCTCATGCAGGACCCCGTATCGATAGATGATTTTTTTGGATGAACTTGGCTACCTTATTGGCATTCAGAACTGCGTATGACTCAGCTTCAACCCATTTGGTAATGTAATCAATGACAATCAAGATTAATTCATGCCCATTGGAGGCTTTGGGTGTAACTTTTCTTATGATATCGATGGCCCAAGTGGAGAATGGCCAGGGAGAGGTCATGTTGTATAATTCTCGCGGAGGCAAGTGTTGAAGGTTGGAAAACTGTTGGCATTTAAGACATCCTCGAACATAGGCAGTGCAACCTGAATCATGGTAGTCCAATAGTAACCCTATCGAATAATCTTCTTGGCGAGCATATGTCCATTCATGTGGGGTCTGCACTCCCCGCTGTGGATTTTCTTCATCATATCTTCACTGTCAGCCCTTGCGATGTAGTGTAAGTGGGCTCTATCGAAGTTTCTCTTGAACAATGCTTTATCACAAATAATGTACTAGGTAGCCAATTTGTAGAGGGTTGCACGATCTTTCTTGTAGAAATCTTGGGGGTACCTACTGTGCTTGAAGATGCGCCAAATATCGTAATACCAGCATTCAGTCATATCAGGGTCTTCTTTGTGATGAGTTCAATGTGATAGTAGTGGGTTGGTTTAGTTTTCTTTGGACTAGGAAGCGGGCCATTGTTATTCCTTCGGGCATGTCGACCATGGAGGCCAAGGTAAGAAGGGCCTCAGCTAAGTTGTTTCTTATTTAGGGCAGGTAATGGATGGTGATATCTCAAAATTGGGAGGCCAACTCTTTTGAGTGGGTGTCGAAGGGTAAGAGTTTCCCATCCTTGACTTCCCATCTTCTGAGGACCTCACCGATGATGAGGTTTGAATCCCCGTAGATGTTTACGCATTGGATTACTTTCTTGAGAGCAATCTTGAGGCCTACCGTGCATGCCTCGTATTCGATCATTTTATTGGTGGAGGGAAAGTCAAGATTTATGGCAATGGTTGTGTGAGAGTCATCAAGGATGATTAAGAGTATCCTAATGCCATATCCTTTATTGTTGGCGGTGCCGTCAAAGAATATTTTCCATCGGAGGTCTTCTTGGGAGGTACAATGGATATCTTCATCCAAGAATTTGGATCTCTAAACATCGGCTTCTTCTATAGGGTGGTCAGCAAGGTAGTCAGATATGGCTCTTCCTTTCATGGATTTTTGTGTGACATACATAATATCGAATTCGGCTAGAATCATCAACCATCGAGCCATTTGATTAGACAAAGCAGGTTTCTCAAGTAGGTATTTGATAGGATCCATTCTGGATACAAGTATGATGGGAAAAATGAACATGTAGTACCGTAATTTTTGGGTGACCCAGATAAAGGCGACACATCCTTTCTCCAAGGCAATGTAGTTGACTTCGTATCTATCCAACTTACGAATTGCGTAGTACATGACCCTCTCTTTGCAGAATTATTAAGGGTATTGGGTCAACAAAGCCCCAATTGCGTTGTCTGTTACGGTGAAGTATATGAGTAGGGGTAAACTAGGTTGTGGTGGCATGAGTACTGGTGGTCGGGTTTGATATTGATTGATTCGGTCAAAGGATTCCTGACAAGCATAATTCCAAACCTTGGTTGAATCCTTCCGGAGGAGTTTGAAGATGGGTTCACAAATGGAAGTCCAATGGGTGATGAACTTGCTGATATACTGTAACTTTCCAAGGAATCCCCAAACTTCCTTCTCCTTTTGGGGTGGTGGCATTTCGAGTATGGCTTTTAGTTTGGCAGGATCTGTTTCAATCCCCTTTTCGTTAACCATGAATTCCAAGATCTTTCCTTTGGTAACGCAAAAAACGCATTTATGTGGGTTAAGTCGCATCTGGTATCGCCGTAGTCACTCGAAGAACTTTCGGAGAGCGGGAACATGACCTTACTAGGTCTTAAACTTAATAATCATATCATCTAAGTAGATCTCGACTTCTTTGTGTATCATATCATGCAAGATGGTTGTGGAAGCTCTCTGGTAGGTAGCCCCTGCATTTTTTAGACCAAATGGCATAACAGTGTAACATAAGGCTCCCCAGTGGGTGATGAATGCGGTTTTCTCTTGATGATCCAGATGCCTCTTGATCTGATTGTATCCAGAAAAACCATCAACAAATGACTTGAGAGCGTGACTGCTTATATTATCTACAATCATGTTGATATTGGGTAGCGAGTAATCATCCTTTGAAGAGGCCTTATTCAAATCTCGGTAATCAATGCACATGTGAACCTTTCCTCCGGATTTCAACACGGGTACGATGTTGGCTAACCATATGGGATATTCAATTACCTAAATGAAGCGTACGTTTAATTGTTTGACCACTTCTTCCTTAACCTTGAGCGACCATTCGGTGCAGAGCTTTTGCTCTGTTTGACCGGTTTGCATTCTGGGAATGTTGGAATTTCGGGTTGAGCTATTTTGGGATCAATATCGAGTATGTCATCGAAGGACCAAGTAAATATGTCCACAAATACCTTCAACAGTTCTTCGAGTTACGCATGCTCATGCTCGTCAAGGATGGACCCTATCTTAATCTCGCGCAGTTGGTTACTAGAACCAAAATTGATAACAACAGTTACATCTTCATTAATTTGAGCACGATTATGTTGTTTTTTTATTAAATTTATTTAGATCAGTTAAGAATTGTTCATTTACAAAATCATTATCATCAAGAGTTTGATTAAAATCAAGACAATTAATATAAGGCACAATAAGATCTCAAAATCTTTGTTTATTTCATTCTTGGTAAATACGGCGTTGAGAACCTCATCAAATGAGGTCTCAATTACATTATGATCAGAACAGGGAGGAATAAAAAAAAGAGGAAATAGGATAAACATCTGGGTTAAGTTGTATTTCAGCGGGTGGAACTAGTATATCATGCGAGTTGAGGAGAGGTGAATCAACAACTTTGATCAGGATGGATGGATTCGATGATCTAGTTCATGAGTGAATCATGCATAGTGTTAGACCAAGTGTCTAGAAATTGAATGAATCCTCAAAGTCACTTCCCTCGGAATCTCTGGTAATAGCTATAGTCTTCTCAATGAGTGGTTGCACATAATGTTGGGAACTTTTGGCCCATGAGTAGCTATCTTGGAAGAATATCTCCATTCTTGGCTTCTTCTTATCCACATGATCATTCCATGATTCGAAAAAGTCACAAAAGGGGAAATATTCACCCTCTCTGATGAATCTTCCATTCAAGGAATCCCCTTAGACAATCTTGGTACATTCTAGCCTTTTCTTCAATCGAGGTTGATGGAGCATTTTGAGTTCCTCTGGTGATGGTTGATAACCCAGGACACATGGAGGAAAGGCCTTTTTCAGTATTATGGAATCCACTATCCCCTGTTATCTTCGTTCTAACCCCAGCCCGGGCATGAAGTGCATATTCTTGAATATATGTATCACGTTGACATTACCGTGAGGGTTATGTTCCGGACAAACTCTATCTCTGAAACCATCCCCTGTTGGGAATGGAAGTGGTTCGACTCAAAAACCTGACAGAAGCATATCATTTACCCCATGTTGTATTTCTAGTATTGGGTTACTGGTGCTTGCATTCTCAGCGTTATCGTCGTTGCCCAAAATGGTGGTGACCTGCCCATTGGCGAGGAACTTCAGTTTCTGATGGAGGGAGGAAGACACACCCTTGATATTGTGGAGCCATGGTCGTCCGAGCAACATGTTAAGACAAGTTGGCATGTCGATGACTTGGAATTAAGTAACGAGATTTATAGGGCTAGACCCTATTGTAAGATTTGTGGATCCCATCACTTCTCGATGACTATTGTCATAAGCATGCACCGTGGCAAAAGTTGCAACAAGGTCGCTTACTTTCAGTCCCAAGCAGTTGAGGGTTCTTAACGGTCAAACATTAAGTGCCGATCCATTATCGACAAGCAAAAGTGGGATGATATTTCCCATGACCTCGACAAAGATATTAAGAGCATAGTTGTGATTCAGACCAAACTTAGGGATTTCTTCTTCGGAGAAGGAGAAAATTCTAGTAGAGGTTAGAGATCCGACCAGATTCACTGCTTCTTCTGGCATGGTGGAAGGAGGGATTGTGGGCCCGATAAGTAGTTTAATCAAGGCATTTCGGTGCAGCTGGGAAGACATAAAGTGTTCCCACAGAGCAATATTAGCCTGAGTTTTCTTCAACTGGTCGAGGATTTTGATTTCCTCGAGGGTCATTTCCAGCATAGGGAGTTTCTCAAAACCTTTTCCTTTATCGTTTGTTGTTTATTGAGGGTTCATAACCTGGTAGTGCCTCACAGATCTAGTTATATGGTTCACAGAAGAGGGGAAAAATAGAAACCCTATTTATTTATCTATCTCGGGTTGTTTGACCACTTTATTAATCTCTCCTAGCAGATCCTCAAACGATATCATTCCACATATACTGACTAATGGGTTAGTCTTTTCTGGATTTTGCTATTATCTGAAAAATCAAATTCGTCTCCAGTGGCAACGATGTCATCCTTCCATAAGAAGTCAATGCACTCTACAACCTCAACGGGGAGATGTAGAAACGAAGGGATCAAAAGCCCTTGTAGTTTTAGAGTATCAAGTAGATCAGATATACTACAAATTTCACTATTCTGTTGGAATATTTGTGCCATGATCTGGATGACATCATCTAAGTTGGCTTCGTTGGTGGGTACCACCCAACTATCTGACTCTCGAGCCCACTTTCGAGCTTCCAAGAATAATGTGCTGAATTTTTTACTGTCAATGGTCAGCTCTGAGGGAAATTTCAGCTCGAACTCTAGGAGCTAATTTAATACTACTGATAATTCCATATCCTTCCTTCGGAATGAGTACAAATAGTAATGCATGCTCTTGTAAGAAATAGCAGGGCCTGATCAACAAAGAAGGTAGGGTGTAGGAGAAAATATGGGCAAACATTGAGCTGTTTAGGCGAATATATGGGTAAGATGGGTGATTTACTGGGTACAATCTGGGTAGATGGGTCAAATTATGGGTCTTCTTCTAAAAAGATGGCATTTGCATGATTTGGAAGTTAGTTGTGGGTAATGTTTGGCTTAGAATTGGCTGGTGGGGACCTTAGATTATATTCCGAAGATGGAAACACTGATCAGTGGTATGGTCGACAGTTTTGTGAAAATCACAATGGGTGTCGGGTTTGAAATTTTTGGTAAGTGGGTTTGGTAATGGACGAGGGTCCAATGGTTTGATGATATTTTGACTCAAAAGGAATTGGTAAACTTTGGAGAGGGAAGCACGAAGCCCAGTGTATTCCTTTCTGACTAGGTTAAGGCGACTTTTTGGTGCCCATGAAGTGGCAAGCTGAGAGATGTTATTGATGGTTGAAACTGCAGTATTGACAGGCTTCTCATACTTTCTTGGAGTGAACTGTCCAGATACTTTCTTTAGATCAACTTATGGTTTGTCAAGACTTTCTTTGATCTCTACTCCTACTTCCCGAAGGGCTTGCAAATGAGGAGCATAATGCCCTCCCATCGTTGCTCGGACATCTAGTAAGAAATCATCTTCACGATACTAAACTACTCTTCTTCGGAAGTCCGGTTGGTCATGGTGGCCGCTTTCTCCCTCCACATTTCCATGAAATTATTGACAGTTTGCCCAGGATTCTGCTTGAAAAGTTCTAAATCATGGTGGGTAACCTCCAATTCCTCGTTATACTTATATTGTGACATGAATTCATGGGCAACATCCTCCTAACTGTGAAATCTTGATTCTTCCAGTGATAGGAACCAGCGAAGAGATATTTCCTTCAAAGTTTGCTGGAACATTTGGGCCACTATTTCCTCAGAGGCACCTAGGAGATTCATGACTCAATGGTAACTTCAGAGATGAACAATTGGGGGCCCACTACCCCCTAACTTCTCAATATTGGGCATCTTGAACTTTTTTGGTGGACTTGTTTTAGGGTAGGGAGACATATGGGTGTAATCCATGTAGTTCCCGAAGATTCAAACTTGGTCAAACTTCTTGGTCAATAACTTAAGGTCCTCTTTGACCTTGTTCAACTCTTCTTCCTTAGGATCAATGGTCACGAACAGGTCATCCCCTGGCTGGGAAAGATTCAGCATAGGGAGCTGAGCTGGTGGTGGCTCATTAGCAGGAGGGGCATGTGGAGCATGCCGATACTCTTTCAGGACCCAAATTAGTTCAGGTGCGGGTGGACCCATAACACCAGGGAAGAGGACCTCAGGCTCTTTGGGAATAGGGACCCAATTTTGCTGCATCTCATGAACCTCGGTTTGATGGTTTTCAATCTTCGCAATAAGTTATGTTATAACCGTCATCAAATTAGGATGCACAATCGGTACTTGGTCTATATTCTCCATGGAGAGCGTGTGAAGGTGAATTACAGACTCGAAGGAAGTAGCAGGATAACTGATAGAGCTTTGGGGCGGTTCAACAGAAGACCGAAGCCAATAAGGAGCCAGGCCAAGGGTAGGGTATGCGATCGACCTAAGAAGCAAAAATGATTTAAATTTATTTTTGAAAGAGACGGGGGGATGGTTTTTATTATTGAAAAGGGAGGAAATTTTTTTGACAATTTTGGAAAAAGGAGGACAAAATGTTCTTAGTATATTTTTTACAAAGGGAAACAATATCTATTGACATTTATGATAAAGGGAAGGAAATGTTTTGGGTATTTTGATAAAAGAGGGGAAAAATGTTTTTGACACTTTTGGTCAGGAAGGAGGAAAAACGGGAGAAGGGTCTCAGCATGATTATTATTTATGTTTATGTTTTCACTTGTATTAGTTTTACCTAAATGAAAAATAACTGCTGGACGGGACTCGAGCCTGGGAAAAATTGGACTTGTAAAAAAATATGTAAAACATGGTTGGACTTGTTGCCAGGCTCATGGACAGGGTCCCATTTTGAAAAAAAGACGAAATCATGTGAAAATTTGGGCGGCATGACGACCCAACATTTCGGTAGAGTTTCGGGCAATAACCAACAATTTAAATATGATAGCCCTAGGGTTGATGCCTATATGAGGGTATGATGTTGTTGGGTTAGTGGATAGGTTTGCCCCTTTGGCATGACTTCCACGATATACGTCTTTCTTTTGAGGGAAATCGGAACGTGTTGACAAGCCATTTGATCTACCTGAGTGTATGTGAATTGTCTCACAATATACCTCATGGGAATAGTACATGGGAGAGAGAATTCGATATATACTCGATATACGTTAACGAGTTCCCTACTATATACCTCCCGTCATGACTTTGGTCAAGAGGTAAAATGCGGGGGGAATCGTTCAATATATGTCGAAGGTACTTGGTCAATGGAAGGTGATAGTCATATTGCTTAGGCTAACTGCGATCTGCCGGATCAGCGCCCATCACAAAGTGACCCCCTAGTTACAGGACAAAATTTGGTCAATAGCCATGCTCTTTGGTGATGTAGTGTGCAAAATGCATGAGTCCTTATTGGTATATTATAAAGAGAGTATTTTATTTAGCATGATGAGCATTATACTAATAGGGAAGAATGTACAAGTATGATGAAAAGTAAATCTAGCATGGAGCATGCAGATTACACTAAGCATGGATATGTGAGAGTGAGTGATGTGTGACTATCTATGAGTGAGTGTGTGGTAGTGAACCTAAGCATGGATAAATTACAAGTGGTGTGTGATAAGTGTGAGTGAGCATGGATATATACAAGTGTGATAAGTGGAGGTGTGTGTTAGTGACACCTAAGCATGGATATTCTAAGTGTTGTGTGCAACATGTGGATATAAGTGATCCTACATGTAAGTAGTGTGAAGTGTACATGGAGAATATCTACAAGTGTGTGAGTGATATAAGCATGAGGTAAATATAGACAAGAAATAATATAGAGAAAAGGAAACATACATGTAGCTGCATACGCACACAAATAGAAAATGATAACACCTATGCAAGAAAAGTTTATCCCTCTTATGATAAATAAAAATTCCCCATCAGAGTCGCCATTGTGGCCATCCCTTCCTTCCCGGGGGGAAGGAGTGAAAGTCTCGCGCCCTCTTCCTCTAGGAGAGCTTCGGTCGTTGTCGATGTGGGGTGATGTAAAGAGATGGAGTTGTCTGCCTATTTTGCACAAACAGGCAAAAGAACATGTCGTTGCCTCGAGAGAGCGGCATCAAAGACAAACTGATGCTTACGAAACCAATAGTTCAGAGGTTCGGGGGCTAAGTCACGGATTGGGAAGGTGTTAGGAACCTATCCCTCCCTTTCGGTCTCTCATGGATTATGTTACTATTTTCCTCAATTTCTCCATGAAGTGTGTGTGCGTGTATACATAAATGGAGATCGGAATCACTCAACCCATATCATGGAAAAGATGGAGTGAGGTCATCCAAATGAATGTTCCCAAGATAATAATTTAGAAAATATGATGTGCTCGCTTATCGAGATATTGATCGTTATAATGAAACGATATTATTTATTAGATAAGACTCCAATATGAATCACAAGTATGATATATATGAGTAATGTACAGATAAAAAGGATAAAAATGCAAAAAATGAGAAAATTGGTCTCGAGTCTCAGGTTTTAGCCCGAAATGCCTACATAGCCTATAAAGGTATCAAAGTCCACGTAGTTTGCATGAGGCATAAGGGTGGGGTTTATACCATAGATTCCAAATCGGATTTTATTATGTGTGTGTGTGTGTCTGTGTGTGTGTGTGTAAGAAAGTTATTTTAGTTTTGAAAAAATATGATGAAGAATCCCGTTGGAATTTATATGTGTAACCCTCTTTTTTCTTTGTTTTGTTTTTTTATAGAAAATAAAGTACGTGAAATATAACTAATAAAGGATGAGATGTTAATGTGTATGAACTAAAGTAAATGCTAGATTAAGAATTTATGCAACTAATGTGAAAATAAAGAAATTTAAATTAAGAGGAGAATATTTGGACCTTCTTTAGAGAATTGTAGCTTGATCTTGATCCGTGATGAACTTCCTTGCAAGTTAGGATGAATGTTGATGAGAGAGAATGATATTTTTGCTAAATTGGGTATGAAAATGATGGGAATGAAAGATGGAAAGGAATTTCACGCAAGGAAACCACGGTTATTGCAGGATAATGATGCTGAGATCACCGATATTGATGGATCTGAGGTGTGTCTTGGAAGTGAGCTCATCCCCTCCTTTTATAGGGTAGGGGGACTGTCGATCGGCATAACCCTAGTGCTGCCAATCGACAAGTAACCCAAGAAACACTGCCAATTGGTAGGGAAATAGACCTGCCAATCGACAGTCTCGTGCAGATGTTTTAGGAAAAAGGATCGTAGAAAGCTATCTGCAACTCCAAATAGTGCTCGAGGCATATCATTTCAAAGGTAATCCGTAAATCCAAATCATGCCCGGGGCATACCGGGAGTTGACTATGGGTCAAATGGGGGGATTGGAAATGCCCGTGGGTCCTTTGGATAGGAAATTATCGGACGGTAATAGATCGTTCGTCCAAACTATAAGTCAAAATCGTGTATGGAGTGGACCATTGGAAATTTTATGCGAGGTACTTCGACATTCCAAAGAGCTTTTCTTGGTTCGGAGAGTTGACTTTGGTTAAAGGGGTCCGAAAGCGTTCGGTGACCTATCGAAGTAAAACGAGTTGTTTATCTGTACCGTAAGGCTGATTCACGTACGGAATGGACTCTTGAAAATGGTATTTATTTCCCTTCATAGATTCATTTAGTATCGTTTGAGATGAAGAGTTGACCTTGGTCAAACAGAGCCGAGAGCGCCCGATGGCCTCCGGATCAATTTTCGACGGAAAATGAATCATTTGTCCGAACGGTTATGCCATTTCATGCACAGGATAGACCGTTGGAATGGGGTTTTAGTGAACTTCGAGGATTTATTTAACTTTCGCTCTGATGATGAAGTTGATTGAGATCAAATCGGGGCCTGGGAGTGCCCGGTGGCCATCAGATTGATTTTCGATAGTAAAATGGTTCGTTCGTCGCACGGGGTGGATTGTTGGAAAGGGGATTCAAAGCCCTTTAAAGTTTCATTGATCTTTCTCTCTGGCGATAGAGTTAACCAGATTCAAACGGGGCCCGAGAGCGCCCGATGGCATCTAGATCGGTACTCGGAGTATGACCTAGGATTTGTAGTGAAATGGGGAGGTGCTAGTGACCTAAGGAGAGACTTAGGGGGTCTTATAATGTGATGTCTATAGAATTAAGATGATTTAAGACAAGATGATATAAGACTTCAAGTATTATTCAAAATATCAAGAAAAAAACTCTTCACCTGCGTGGCCCTATAAAGTGCAAAGTTAAAGACCCGGGAGGCGTCTTACACATCAAAATATTGGTTTTTGCACTCAAGGACAAAAAAAATAAGGGCCTCCCAAGCCCTCAACTGACTCACGAATAGAGAGTTAGAATTGATGCCTAGTTGGTCCAGGCGCGCAGCAGCAACAGTATTGTCTTTGATGGGAAGAAGGGGGTTGACCGCCTATCTCGGTGGGACCTCCTTTCTCTTCTTCTATTGGGTGGGAGTTAATAGAGGTGCCCACGAGGCTATCTTTTCTTTTCTTTAACCCCCCCCCCGAAAGTATGGGGTTCGATAGTTGTGGATTTCATACGAGTCTTCATCGGCGGTGTATATTTTCATTGGAGATGGGCAAGGAAGTTGCTAAACATCGGGGATGCCATCTCCCAAATAGAGTGGGTAACTCCTTTTGGATGATCTGGAAAAATAGTACATGTTCAATATCGTCTTACGAAAAGTTAATCCAAAAGTTAGATGACAGTAAAGTTTAACGAAAAGCTAAAAATAATTGCTTACGAAGTTCAGTTAGGGGGTCCACCCCCATGCCTGTATATTATACGAAATAAGGGGTCATTAAGTCCTCAAACATTATGAGACCAAGACCCCGTATTTTGTCAATATCTATTTTCATCTCAGCATTGAGACTTGAATCTATCTTCGTTGAGATTGAGACTATATCCCACTATCTGGGGACTCTCGGCTCATCTAAAGAAGACTACACGTCTTTACCAAACTCCCAGTCCCTCTAATGAAGAAATAACAGGATTTCCAGTCGTGGTTGGAGGTTTGGTTGATATGAATGAGTTTATGATTTGAACGGCGAGCTACAAAATGGTAATAAATAGGAGAAGCTCTCATCATGACCACTGTGTAACAAATGCGATAAATGTCAACTAGGATATCCTCCTTGAAGGCAATCATCGAAAGTTGGGTAACCCCAATAAGAGTCCTCCAAGCGTTCGGCGTTAGTTGGGCAGGAGCCATGCCAATGGAGGCAAGAATTGCTTCGATATATGAGTGGATGGGAAGGCGAAAGCTAATTTTGAAGATTCGTTCATAAACAACAATCTCTCCCTCATTTTTTGTTATCGAAGGCACGCTTATCCTCGGATGGAGCCCTCGTGTTAATGGCTGATTTGATACCACAGATATGCCTCCATACTATCAGATCATTCGTGCGGACGTCACTGGGTATAGATGATGCAAAACTTGTGTCAATGACATATTGGTCCTCCTCCTCTTCAACAGCGAGGGCTTTGCTATGAGGATCCCGAGTCATAAACTTGGCCTCAGTCATAGCTGAGATGGGGGCCACCATAGGAGGCACAATTACAACTACCATAACTTATGGCTCATCGTCAGAAATATCATAAATCTTGAGCTCACGGTCCCATTGTTGACGAGAAGAAGTTATGGCATGATCAAAATTAGTAGAATTGGCAATTTCCCCCTTATGGACACCTTAAATAAGTCCACCTTAGACTTCGCTCATCTTGTACAACAATCCACACGGTGAGAAGGGTTGTAGCCCTTAGAAGATGGAATGGATAAAGAGTCCTTAGAGGACGAAGCAGACATTGAATCACTATTAATGGAAATGACAACTCTGGGTTCAACTAAAGTTGGATAAGTGAGGAGTAATGATGGGTGTTATACAGCTAGAGGGACGGGACTAAGAAGAAGTTGAGACTCGATTTTGGCTATACGTTTCCCTACGAATCTCTCGTCTTATACGCTCACGGAGGTGAGGAAACTCTTTCCATAGCTCGTAAAGTCTAAGCTACATGAAAACAAAAAGTGAAGATTTTTTTGTTGCTAACTAAAGATCAATCAAGGTGGTTTAGAAGGCTTTTGAAAAAACCAGCCAAGAATGGCAAGAACTCCTCCGACGAGCATTAATCGGAAAAGTCACCAGAAAACTCAACTTTTTTTCCCACAGAACCCTAAAATTTGGTAATTTCAACCTTAAATTGATACCTAAGCTCCCTACTATTCCTAAACTACCCTAATTTAGACCACAAACCACCAAGAGTGGTTGGCAAAAAATTAGAGACAACAAAAATGAAAAATATAGAGAAAACAAGAATCGAAGCAAAAAAGCATGAAGGGAGGGAAGAGGAAGGTACCAGAAAGGGAGACGAGGGTTGATAGATAAGGAATACATCGAAAGAAGCAGTAATTACTCCCTAAAAAGAGGAGGAATCTACAGATATAAAGGAAGAAGTTTAGTGCTCTGGAGAAAATGGTGAATAAATGAAGAAAGAAAGAGAAAGAGAAAAACCTAAACGATCCTGTCGTCCAAACATGTGCATAATTCCAAACGTACCTATCATTAGGGTGCATCATTTTAAGTGACCCTTGGCTACACCCCTCTTTAGGCCACGCGTCAAACCACTGGGAAACTGACAATTGTCTACTTCCGAAGGCTAAAATGACACCCATGCACACACGCCTGCCCACTACCATCATGAGACTGCGCTGATATTGAGGTGACACCCAACTAGACATTTTCAAGATGAACTTACACCTCAACCTCCCATTAACATTGAAAACTAAGGTCTAGGGGGTAATTGATAAACATAAGTCTGGTCTCGTCTAGATGACATACACTATGGCAGCGTGTGCCCCCATATATTCTCTCAAAATCCACTATACCACTGGAGGTCTCATCAACAATCTCGTATCAGATAGTCCCGACCTCTAAGACCAACTTATCATATGACTACCTTTATTAATGGCCAAGCATAGTATCAAACTTATAGTAATATACACACAATGTCGACCTCAAAGTGTCACCCTCATACACCCTCATAAGACCGAGACCTTCCCATCAACCACATAGGTTAAATATGGAGACAACATCATCTCGGCCCTATCCTCAGGATCAGTTTTCTTCCAGTCTTGGCCAGCCGAGACCCATAGCTTCAAACAAAGTACATGCGCGTGGAAAACATGATAAGGGTATTATTGGCACATCCAATCAATACTGTTATAACAAATCAACTAGAACGTGGAAGGACTATTTCTTCATCATGATTCATACACTTCCCTCAACAGATTTCATGCTCCTATTGGTTGCTGATGCATTACACACGAATTGTATATTTGGGGGTGTTATTGCGCACCCCTAAGGCTATAAAAAGGACTCATTGTCTCCTTCTATAAGGATCAAATTCTAAAAACCCTACCATTATTCTGTGGAGAGAGAGAGAGAGAGAGAAAGAGAGGCTTGTAATATTGATCTTCAATGGCTTTTATCCATCTTATATAGTGGAATCATTTCACACTTTGCACAGTGGACATAGTCCAACGTCGATCCACTTAAATCCCCATGTATTTTCATTGTCTCTCGTCTCCTCTGTCACTATACTTCTTTATATTATCTCCACCATTTTTGTGTAAGCTTAGAAACCAGGTGGAATCCCTCTGGATGATATTTGGCATCATCATTTTTGCACCATCTGTGGGAAGAGACTGAGTTTTCTTCTCCACCTTAACTCGAATATTCCTCTCCGTATCTCTGGTGGTGATCCAATTCCACCAATGTTAGGACTGAATCACCAAAAAGTCTCACAATCCCTCTCCACAAGAAGTCTCTGTGACACCCCGCCTAATTAAATACCAGGTGATCAGTCCTTTATTGAATTAAATCAAAGTGTTCGGTTAGTTCATTCTTAGCATCACTGTCGAAAAATCAATTTTCTTTATTTATCACCTAATAACTAAGTCAAAACATTTAATTTTAAAGATTTAGGTCCATAGTTATAATTTAATATAAGAAAACATTTTCATGAACACAGATAATAAAATGGAATACCAAACCATCCAAGGGGAATAAATGTGCTAGATTAATCATCCAAATAAAATATCCCAAATCGAAGGACAATGTAATAATCAAAAGCAATCCCATCTAAAACATAATAATGAATTAAATAAAGAGTATAAATCTCTCTGAGCTAAATGAACACTGGAAATGGGCGACACATGCCCAAACTAATAATGACTAAATAGGATACTGAGAAGATAAGGATGAAGTCGTGTACTGCAAGGACCTACAACTCCCACACTAGCTACAGCACATCAATAGTCCAAGGATCTAAGCCTGATGCCCCTGTGGCTGGGCACCTGTAATATATATATATATATAAGAAAAAGAAAAGATCACAGGAAATGGGTCAGAGCCCGAGTGTAAAATAGATTTTAAAATTGTTTAGCAAGTATATAAAATGCTTACCAGTTGATATTACATACATGTTAGTACCTTGACACTCTCTTTAGAATTCTCACCTATCAACTATTGTGCACGCCTAATGTACTACAGAATTAATCTAGATAAAGCTAACCCAGTTAACTATTCTAACCAAATCTTCCTTTAACAATCCTAATTCGTGTGATCGCATCACTAACATTTATATGTGATAACTTTTCTTACGAATTTTCCAAATCGTCTATATACATCACAATATAGCTTTAGATACTTAATTTGCTTAATATCAATTGTTGATGCCGATAAGATAACATGGATGCTATTTATGTTGATGATGATCTCCATTTCAAATAATAAGAAGGAAAGAATTCTTATGTCGAATTCCTACAGACGGCGCCAATCTGTTGATGACTAGAAATATGATCCATGTTATCTTATCGGCATCAACAACAGATAAAAATGAAGGTATGAAGATGATGATTGAAGATGAAATGGTGATCACATCAAACACATAAGAGACAAAGGTTTTTAAAGTGGTTCAGCTATGAATAAAGCCTATGTCCACTGTTATTTTATTCCCAGGGGTTTACAATAGCACAATATGGTGTAGAGAGAGAAAGAGTGTGTATCTTGTGTATGGTGTTTCTTAGTTGTCCTCCCTTTGGCTAAGGGAATACATGTATTTATAGTGATAGGAGTTAAAGATATAAAATGTCTTTATACATTCAGACATTTATATCTATAGACAATGAATCTAACTGTTGGTCTTCTCGGATGGTTGATCTTCCTTGAGTTGCTTGGTATGCCATGTGTTGGTTGGTATGCCGACCAACTCTCCTCGGGTGCCGAATAACCCTCCTCGGGTGCCAAATAACTCTCCTCGGCTGCCGAACAAGTATAAATATTGCCATGTAGGATGACAAGTGTCCTTTTCTGACTGGTCCTCGTAGATGGAGAATTTTTGCGTCAACATCAATTATCCTATTTTACCTAATTACAAGCACAGTATAGGAATCACAGGTATATGTATATATATTTATCACTCATATAATATATATTCTAATCGGCACCCCACATAAAATCTATGGTGCTGGCATACTCTACTATCAAGTCCCCGTATCTCTCGTATAAAAGGGAATACTAGTTCGAAATCACTCTCGAACTGTATTAACACAAAACACACATAATGGAGGTGAAGCATAGTTTCAAGTCTCTAAGAGGTCAGCACATACCCTCACGTATCTTAGGATCGTCTGACTACCATTATCGAATATCCTGTACCAAGGATGCTATGTTATAGGGTACAAGTTAATATTCCCCATAAGGTCCAATCGAGATAAGACTGTCCCGGCATGAAAACCTCCGTGATAGCAAGTAGCGCGGGTATAATTACACACAGATATATAATATTATATATATACATGCACCCATATATATATTCACATTATTGAGATAGGTATGCCCACAACCCATAATATATTCGAACCATACGTGGCACATAACGCCCGAGTTCTACGTATAAATAAATCATTCTTTTATTTTCTCAATTTCCGCAAGTCCTTTAGTATTTCTCGACTCTCGAAGTGTATCATCTTGATAAATATAATCAGTAAGAGTACACTAACTAACCTATGGGTCTAAGTCCTTCTCAATTCTCACAAGACCTAATTTAACGTACGCATGATTTCCACTCCAATTTATACCCCCGAAATCCCACGGTTAAATCTCATATAAGGTCGTGTTACCCGGACCTTGCCTATACCCTACTGGTCCTTACCAAGTCCCATTATGATATTTAAATTATGTCCAAGTGTCCTTACACGTTGGGATCGGGTTAACATTAAAAAGAAGATAAAGGTTTCAATTTCTAGGAGGAGTCGATCGATCGATGAATGAAAAGGGTCGATCGATTGATCCAGTCGATCGATCGACATTCTTGATCCGATCGATCAATCAAGCAGTTCTTGGCCCATTTTTTTCAATTCTTTACCTACGGGTTTCATTAACATAAATCCTCAAAACCTCTATTAATTCATCCCAAACTCCCAACTAATCGAACCATAAGTTGTATCATCCTACATACATGATTTCTAACGTAAAACATATACACATTCATCAAGGGCCATCAATTAAAGGGGTGAATTCAAGAAATGATGGTCCTAACTGATATAAATTAAGTTCAGATGTGCATGATTTCTACGATTTATGCGTTGGTGGTGGAATTGATGTGAATGGTGTTGGGTTGGTGGTTCTCCTCCTTGGAAGCCTTCTCTCTTCTCTCTTCCTTAGCCTCTCTGCAACTCTAATATTTCTAACCCTCGAGGACTCTACTTTCAATCAGATATAACCTCTCAATTTTCATCATTAATTAAGACCTAAAATGGGTAATTACCAAAATGTCCTCCTGGGTTTCCGGTTAGGCCTAAAATCATCCCGAGACCCACTAAACCCCTGGGTACACTTTTCTAACTATCTCGAAGCGTATGCACACATTGGCACACTTGAAATGACCATACGGGTGACTTAGAATTTATTTACTTTTTATTTCATTTGTTTAGTCTCGACACGACACATGCGCATCCGGACTTAATTTTTATAAATGTCGTATCATTCACTCACGACAATTTTAATAAATTCAATCTCATATATTACTTTACTCTTTTAGTAATATTCAACATAATTCTCATCAGCAAGTACTAACTCTCGTCACGCTAGTAAATATCAAATTTAACATTGGGATTAATATTAAATTAATTTACTCCAATTTAATTTAATAAATCCCATAATTAAAGCCCATAAAAGTACGGGGTATTACAGTCTCTCATCATTTTCTCCATCTTCTTTCGAATAATACCTGGTAGAGGCAAGATGGACATGAAATATGTGGGTAGACTAGACAATTTGATCAAGATCAGTCTCCCCCCTTCGATAAATAAAAAAAATTTCAACACGCCAACCTCCTTTTCATTCTCGCCGACACTGGATCCCAAATAGATTTAGATTTAATCTTAACCCTTAAAGGTAAACTCAGATAAGTCAATGTAAAAGAACACGTCTTGTATCCCGACATCTCAGCCAAACCCGCCACACTCTCTTCCCCACCTATCTGAATCATCTCACATTTCTCCACATTTATATGGAAAACACGATACTGCCTCAAAGTAAATAAAAAGTAATCTTAAAGCCTGAACTCGACCCACCTCTGCCTTAAAGAAAAACAATTGTTGTCAGCAAAAAGATGGTGATAAATCCTCACTAAATCTGCAATTGTTCGCCCTATCCCAAATTCGTTGATCCACCCTGCCTCAACCATACGCCCCATCATCCAACTAAAAGCCTCCATCACTAAAATGAATAATAAAGGATATTGTGGGTCCCCTACCTAAGATCACAAGATCTGTGGAAGAATCCCTCGGGGACCCCATTAATCAGACAGAGAATCAGAGTGTAGAGATTCATATTTAATCCAACGACACCACCCCTCTCTGAATCCCATCATCCTCAACAAGTGCAATAGAAAATTCCAATTGACATGATCATAAGCCTTCTCAATGTCCAATTTGCAAGTGATGCGCTTTTTTAATCATGTCTTCCACACACTCATTGGCCACAAGAACATCATCGAGGATTTTCCTACCACCCACAAAAGCATTTTGGGACTCCGAGATTAAAGGTTCAATGACTTTTCAGAGTCTAATTGATAGAACCTTGGAAAGAAAATTATTGGTACTCCCTATCAGACTAATGGGTCTAAAGTCTCTTATATCTATCAACACCCCCCCCCCCCCTCCCCCCCACACACACATTGGAAATCAGGGTAATGAATGTTGCGTTTAGGCTCCTTAAAAAATAACCTTTGTTATAAAACTCGTAAAAAATGTCATCACTTCTCCTCTGATCACTGTCCGACAATGATGAAAGATGCGTATCGTGAAGCCATCAATACCAGGGGACTTGCCCCCACTCATGGAGTTTAAAACCTAAAGAATTTCCTCCTCAGTGAACTGTACCTCTAACATCTCGACCTCTGACCCGAAATAAATCCCATCTCTGGGCCGTCAAGCAAAGGAAGTCACTATTCCTCTTCCCTAAGAAGGTTCGCATATAACTGTGATATGGCTCGTCTCACCTCACCGGCTTCTTCGAACTCTACCCCCACGATAATTTCCTCAATGTGATTCAATCGCCGATGAGAATTAGCTACTTTGTGAAAGAATTTAGTATTCTTGTTCCCTTCCCTTAACCACAATGCTCTCAATTTCTGCCACCAACTAATCTCTTCCTGAATAAGCCTTCTCTCGATGTCCCCCTTCCTCTCCTCCCTCGCACTTTTATCCTCTTGAGAGATTGGAACCTCATTTATTCTCATCTAGATGCCTAACCACCTCTATAAGTCTAGTGGTAGTCTCTCTCATTAGCAAACAAATCTTTGCTCTAGCATTTGATATCCTTTTTTAGCAACCCTAATTTGGTGGCCAATCTAAAGCTAGCATTTCCCTTCACTTAATAATTAAACCACCACTCTTTCACTCTATCCACAAAATCCGACTCCTTTAGCCACATATTTTGGAATCTGAACAAGGTCCTGCTTTCACTCCAACCCCAAACTCTAGCAAGATTGGACTATGATCCGACGTCACCCCAGGTAGAAAAGATTATCTCACCCCAGTAAAATTATTCTCCCACCCCTGAGATATAAGGAAGCGATCTAGGCATGATAGGGAGGGAATATTTATGTTGCTAGAATATGAGAACAAACCACCCTCTAATGGAAGATCCAATAACTTCATCTCATCAATGAACTATGAAAACTCCCTCATGTATATATTAGTTCAACCACCCCCACTCCTCTCAGAAGTTAATCTGAACGCATTAAAGTCTCCCCCAAAGAACCACAGGACCCCCCAAACACCATATATTCCTGCCATCTCTTGCCACAACTACCATCTACTAAAATCCTCTACCGGCCCATAAATGCCTGAGAAACTCCAAATGAATCCGTCCCCCACATTTCTGAACAAGCATGACTACATCCACACACCCTCCATGTTCTCTAATAAATCAACTACTCTAGAGTCCCGCATAATGATCAATCCTCCTAAATCACCCACTGTGTCCAAACTACACCATTTAACCCTCCAACCTTCCCAAATGGATCTATCTACCCTTCTATCCACGTGACTTAATTTTGCCTCTTGTAAGAAAATAATATATGGTCTCCACCTAGTAATAGCCCCACTCATAATGCCACACTTCTCGGGATCATTAAGACCTCTTACATTCCACGAGATCAACATAAACTTCATTAAAATATTAAAGAATAGCATAATTCTTCCTCTCCTACCTTGTCCCTCCTTTGCTCCTTTTTTCCTCCTTATATCCCCCCTTCCCATGTCTTCCTATTTTTTTATTTAATCCAAGACCTTATCTTCACAACCCTCATACTCAATTCTCGAGTCCTCACTAAAGCATACGATTATATTTTCCACCCAGCCCTTCGGGTCATCTATCCACCCATCCTCATCCCACTCATTTTGTTTCCTAGGAATCTTAATTTCCACCTAAAGCTAAGAGTTATTCAATTTTGAAAAATTACTACCCTGATCCCTACCACATACAAACGTGTTTCCCATATGAAACGCTTGGAAGGATCCCCCCTCCACAACAGATATTCACGCTCTTGCTAGCCATTACAACCGCCAAATTATTTTTTCTGACTCGACTACACCCTCCACCTCTAACTCCCCTACTAGATTACGAACCGCTTATAAAGCTATGCTCATGATTATACTCTTTCCCTGATCCTCTCCTTTCTTAATTGTTTTACATGCATTAATGAATGCCTCGATATTTTTTAGTCCCATGAATGAGTTCCTGTAAATCTCTTGCGACAACTATTTTTTGGACAAAAATGGGTGCCCCATTTAACCCATTATTATGTCTCTTGGAAGTCGGCCCACCTACTATATCCCCCGTCCACTTAACGTTGTGAATGTTAGACAAAACAAGAGTGTGTGTGTCCCCCTTTTCAAGATGAGCATGTCCTTACCAAAAGGAGTATTCTTAACATGGTCTTCGTTAGAAGATTTAGAATCCAAACGTGGCTTAGATTTCCCATCTACCTGTAACCCACTAGATTCACCCAAAATATGCCCCCCGCTAGTCTACTTTTCGACCAGAGAATATCCCTGTTGATACCAAATTTAGTCTGCTGACATGGCTCAATTAGGTGAAGACACGTGGCAATCTACATGGCAACAATAAACACTTACGAACAACACCTCGACTATGAGGAACCATACTGCAACGAGGAACTCTGATTCCTCGACCAACTCAGACGCTCCGACTTACAAGAACTCTCCGAGGAACTTTTGAGTATCGAGGAACTTAGGTGGTCCGAGCTGCACCTCGAACAAAGCATTAATAGCAGGATAACCAACAGTTTGACTGTTCATTAAATGCTTATCATTTAGATGTATACACTTAAGGGGCATTTAATACATTACCCTTTCACATGTACAGTATTGAATGTATTACCCTTTCACATTACAGCCTTAGGGATATAAATACATTGTATTACCCTCATTGTAAGAGGACCGGAATTTCTTGAGAAAACTTGTAATCGAGAATTCCCAAACAATCAGCAATAACAGAAACAGTGGACGTAGGCCATTCTTATAAGGATAAACCACTTTAAAACTTCTTTGTCTCATTTTATTTATCTGTGATTAAATAATTAGATATAATCTAATTTTTTACATCAACAAATTGGCACCGTCTGTGGGAAACGATTGGTAATATCATTTTTCATCGAAAGCAACTCATCACAAATGGCTGATATTCCAGAATATAGCAATCGAAACGCTGGAAGCCCTCCAAATCCATCTGCTCCGCCTCATATTCCAAATCTGGCTGGAATAATGACAAATCTGGCCCAGGGCCAGACAGTCATGCAAGAAACGATGCGACAACTCCTACAAACCCTCCATGGCGGTGCACCAACCTATTCAGGACTGCGAAGTATTCAAAGAAATACCCGTTTACCTTTCTCACGTACTAGGCGTACTGATTCATATCGCACTGAGGAATCTGAAGATTTTTCTTATCAACCTGGACGAACTTCGTCAATGCGGGCCACAAATACTGAAAAACGTATCACTCTCTCTCCAGAAAGGACTAGTGCACTAGAGAGGTTAAGCAGGGTATCACCTTTTGATCGATTAGGACCTAGAAGGAGTAGAAGTCCTCCTAAAGTCGTATCGAGGAGTTTTTGACGACCATCAGATTTAAGGGAAGGATCTTCCCAGTCGCGACCAGCTGCTCATCAAGATAGATCCCAAGAAGCCACATCAACGCGATCAATTGCTCGAACCGACAGGCCCGAGGAAGGAAATGATGCATCGAAAGGCTCTATTCAAAGGCTGGAGGATAGATTAGGGGAAATGGCTAAAGCCAAGAACCCTCTACAACGAACTTTTGTTCGAGGAACACCTTTTGTCCAGGCCATTGTAGATTTTCCAACACCATCAAAGTTTAAAGCACCTGTTGTGACCCCCAAATATGATGGAAAGACCGACCCTGTCCTTCATATAGAACAATACCAAGCTGCAGTCGGCATCTATGCTGTTCCAGATGAGATGAGATGCAGAGCATTCTCCGAAACTCTTACCGAATCTGCTCAAATATGGTATAATAATCTTCCTCGGGGTAAGATTTCAACTTTTCTTCAACTGGCCGAGTTATTCATTGGGAATTTTTATTTTGGGGCAAAGCCTGTTAAACGAGTAGCGCATTTGTTAAGTGTTAGACAAAAGGCTGGTGAAAGTACCAGAGATTATATAACTCGTTTTAATAACGAGAAGCTCGAAGTCATTGATTATGAGGAAAAGACAGCGATTACTGCCTTGATGAGTGGACTATTGCCCAACAAGTTGTACTACACTTTGGCCAAAGATCCACCTAGAACCATGTCAGATCTGATGGGAAAAGCGGCCAAGATTATGAATGCCGAGGAGGCTATAGCTGCGAAGAAGAATATGGATACCAAAGAAACCAAGGTGGAAGGTAATAAAGCAAAGAAGAAAGAGCATAAGAACAATGGTAGTGACAAACACTCAAAAATAAGGTCGACTTGGGAAGTATTGAGGAAATTTGATAATTATACTCCTTTAAAGAAAGACATCAACCACGTTCTAGAAGAAATTAAGAACAACGAGAATTAAATTGGCCAAAGAAAATGAAGGCAGACCCTGACAGGAGGAATAAGGCAAAGTATTGCGAGTTTCATAAAGATCATGGCCACATGACCAAAAATTGCATAGCTCTTCAAAATGAGATTGAAACACTCATCAGACGAGGAAAACTGGCAAAGTATGTTGATCGTGGAAGAGAAAGAAGAAACAACGACCGAACAAGAGAGAGGTCTAGATCTCCTCATCGAGTAGAGGAGAACAAGAAGAGAGACCATGAAGTTGATCCAGAAGATGACCCCGATCTTCCCAAGAGACCAAGGCAGCCAGAGCGAGAGGTATTTTTAATACGTTTGGGTCATTTGATTGTAATGTTATAACAGGAGAAGACGCAGAAGGAGGAGACCTTACTGTCGAGAGAAAAGCTTACCTCTGTGAGGCTCAAGCTTGCTCATACATTCAACGAATAAATCTAGCTGAGGAGGATCACCCGAGAAAGGTGAACAAGGAGAAATTAGTCATTGGTTTCTCAAAGAATGACCTCGCAGGAGTTTTGTATCCTCATGATGACCCATTGGTGATCAAAATGAGGATGAAGGAGGTAATGATTTCAAGAGTACTGGTAGACAATGGTAGCTCGGCAGACATCATGTTCTACTCGTGCTTCGATAGTTTAAATCTAAAGCTATCTCAACTGGAGCCTTATCATAGACCCCTCCTTAGTTTTGCTGGCGAGAAAGTATTTCCACTTGGGACGATCAAATTGGATATATTCATTGGTACGTGGCCTGCTTGTTAAACAGAAAGAATACGCTTCTTCGTGATGGATAAGAATGTTCAATCATCATACAATATCATCATGGGAAGAGTAGGATTGAAGAAGTTCGAGGTTATACCATCTACGGTACATCAGTGCCTAAAATTTCCAATAAATTTTGGAGTAGGAGTTGTGAAAGGTGATCATAAAGTAGCTCGGGAATGCTATTATTCATCCGTCGAGCAAGAGGAACTGGAGAAATCAAGGAAAAAGACTATTACCTATCAAGTGGATGAAGGTGCCGAAATTGAAACATTGGATCCTAGAGATGAGTCACAACTCGTGAAGGGTCAAGTGGTGGAAGCTACTAAAAACATCATTATGGACGACGAGCACCCTGAACGAACTACTCAAGTAGGTAGTCGTTGGAAGCCTCACTAAAACAGGAATTGATAACTTTCCTTAGAAGCAGAAAGCAAACTTTTGTGTGGAGTTATGAGGATATGCCTGGGATAAACCCAAATTTCTTATGTCACGAACTCAATGTGAATAAGGAGATCAAGCCTGTGAAGCAGAGAAGAAGAGTATTCAGCCCCCAGAAGAATCAAGATATACATGAGGAAGTCGAGAAGCTCCAGAAGGCCTGCTTTATTGAAGATGTTAAATATCTTGACTGGTTAGAAAATGTGGTGATGGTGAAAAAGAAGAACAACAAATGGAGGATGTGTGTAGAATTCACTGACCTAAACAAAGCATGTCCAAAGGATCACTTTCCGTTTCCCCGTATTGATTAACAAGTCGATGCTACCTCGAGACACGAGCTGCTGAGCTTCATAGATGCTTATTCTGGTTACAATCAGATTAAAATGAAACCTGAAGACAAGGAGAGTACTTCTTTCATTACCCATAGGTCAACTTATTGTTATAATGTTATGCCTTTTGGTTTGAAAAATACAGGTGCAACATATCAGCGGCTGATGAACAAAGTGTTTGCAGAACAAATCAGTTGCAATATGGAAGTCTATGTTGACAATATGCTGACGAAGAGCAAGAAAGTTGCTGATCATCTAGTTGACTTAAGCCAGACCTTTGATCAACTAGATAAATATCAAATGAAGTTGAACCCAACGAAGTGCATATTTGGAGTACGAGAAGGCATGTTTCTCGGATACATTGTCAATCAGCGAGGCATTGAAGCTAACCCTGAAAAGATCAAAGCTCTGCTAGGGCTGCAATCTCCAACGACGAAAAAAGAGGTGCAAAGTCTTACAGGACGAGTAGCAGCACTCAACAGATTTGTATCGCGAGAAACTGATCGATGTCTCCCATTCTTCAAGACACTCCGAAAGACTTTTGAGTGGAATGATGAATGTGAGAAGGCTTTTCAAGACTTGAAGAAATACTTGGGAGCGCCTCCACTGTTATCCAGGCCAGTGATGGGAGAAAAATTATACTTGTATCTGGCAGTGTCCGAGAATGCAGTCAGTTCGGCATTGATAAGAGTGGAGAATGGAGTACAAAAACCGATCTACTACACAAGTAAGGACTTCCGAGGAGCAGAGATCAGATATCCAAAGCTGGAAAAATTGGCACTAGCATTGATCGAGGCAAGTAGAAGAATGAAGCCATACTTTCAAGCTCATACCATAGTAGTATATACTGATATGCCATTGAGGCAAGTCCTTCATAAACCAGAAAAGTCAGGAAGATTGATGTGCTGGGCAATAGAACTTGGTGAATATGATATAGTTTATGAACCCAGATCATCGCTAAAAGGGCAAGCTGTAGCAGATTTTATAGCAGAGTTCACCTATCCTGATACCCCCGAGGAGCAAAAGTTTCTCGCTGATCAACCTGTGGATGTTACAGGATCATCAAACATAAGCTCGGACCAACTTAGGTTGGTAAAAGGGCAAGTGGATGTTACATGATCATCAAACACAAGCTCAGACCAACTTAGGTTGGTAAAAGGGCAAGTGGATGTTACAGGATCATCAAATTCGAACCCAGACCAACTTAGGTTCGTAAAAGGGCAAGAAAAGATGATCGATGAAGAGAAATAAATATTTCACCGAGGAACTCTGTCAGATCAGAAATTTGAAGACGAGTTACCTATATGGAGTCTATATGTGGATGGTTCATCTTGCACTACAGGATGTGGCGCAGGGTTAGTTTTGAGCAGTCCGGACGAGGTCGATATGGAATACGCCCTATGTTTCCAATTCAAAGCTTCCAATAATGAGGCTGAGTATGAGGCCATGATTGCAGGTCTTAATTTGGCAAAAATTATGGAGGCGCAGCAGGTTATTGTCTTCAGTGATTCTCAATTGGTCATAAATCAAATGATGGGAGTATATGCAGCCAAAGGAGAATTAATGATCAGATATCATGCAAAGGCAAAGGAACTGGTGTCGGAATTTGCTGCTATTCAGCTGGTCAGAATACCAAGAATGGAGAATGCGAGAGCAGACGCCCTAGCTCGATTAGCATCAGCTACTCGTACCGAGCTACGAAGAACAATCCCAATTGAAGTTTTAGCTGGTCGGAGTATAGATAAAGATCTAATGATGAACTTTATTACCCTCGATTTAGGATCATCGTGGATGGATCCCATCAGGGCATATATTGAGAAAGGGGAATTACCAACTGACAAACTTGCAACTAAGAAACTGAAGTTTAAGGCTGCTCGTTATGTACTGACCAACGATATTCTCTACCGATGAGGAGTTATAGCAGGTTTGCAGAGATGTGTGCATCCCACCGAGGTGAAAGATTTAATTGAAGAGGTCCATGAAGGGTCCTGTGGAGCCTATGTAGCAGGTCGGACTCTTTTGCAAAGGGTGATGACGCAAGGATACTACTGGCCGATGATGAGGGCTGATTGCATAGCCTATGCTAAGAAATGTGACAAGTGTCAGCGCTTTTCCTCCATTCGAAGAACTCCACAAGCATTGTTGACACCCATCACTTCCCCTTGGCCATTTGCCATATGGGGAATAGATTTGGTCGGGCCACTGCCGACGACAAGGGGAAGATTTAAGTATCTCGTGGTCACTATGGATTATTTTACTAAGTGGGTAGAAGTTGAGCCTCTCATTGATATGACGTACGACAAGGTGTACCAATTTATTTGGAAGAACATCATTTGTCGATATGATCTTCCTCATGCCTTCATCACAGACCATGGAACATAATTTGACAACGAGGAGTTCGCTGCCTATTGCCATCAGTCCAATATCTTGAAGATCCACTCGACACCAGGACATCCCCAAAGCAACGGACAGACTGAAGTGACGAACAGGACACTACTAAATGGCTTGAAGAAAAGACTAAGTGACGCAAAAGCAAACTGGATCAACGAGTTACAGTCAGTACTGTGGGCTTATCGTACTACTCCCCGAGCAGCAACTGGAGAATCACCATATATGCTGGAGTTTGGAAGTGAAGCTGTTATACCTGTCGAGTTGGGCCTCCCAACACACAGGGTACTGAATTTCAATTCCCCTGTCAGAGATTTAATGAGAAGATTGGATTTAGACATGCTCGAGGAAGTTAGAGAAGAAGCAGCCATCAGGAATGCTGCATACCAACAACGAACAGCTTTGTTCTACAAAAGAGGGTGAAGAAGTGTGACCTAAAAGAAGGAGACTATGTGCTAAAGAAAGTGATTCAAAAGCACAACAAATTAGAGGCAAACTGGCATGGACCATACCGAGTTACAGAAGTTGTTCGACCAGGAACCTACCGAATAGCAACTTTAGAGGGGGAGGAGTTTAAGAATGCATGGAACGCAGAGCACCTGCGCAAGTATTATCAGTGATGTATGTTCTCATGTAACGCAGTTCCGTCAGTATGAATAAAATGAAGATATTCTGCCAAATTCTCTCCTTTTATTGAAAGTTTTTCGGGGAATACAAGTGCTACACACTACTCGGCAAAACTCGAACTACTCAAATGTATTCCTAAAAATGCCAACTTATGTTGGTTAGGAAGTAAATGTATTCCTACGGGAAGTAAAACTATGTATTCGTAAAAATGCTAACTTATGTTGGTTAGGAAGTAAATGTATTCCTCGAGAAGTAAAAGTATTCCTAAAAATGCCAACTTATGTTGGTTAGGAAGTAAATGTATTCCCACGGGAAGTAAAACTATGTATTCCTAAAAATGTCAACTTATGTTGGTTAGGAAGTAAATGTATTCCTACGGGAAGTAAAACTATGTATTCCTAAAAATGCCAACTTATGTAGGTTAGGAAGTAAATGTATTCCTACGGGAAGTAAAACTATGTGTTCCTAAAAATGCCAACTTATGTTGGTTAGGAAGTAAATGTATTCCTACGGGAAGTAAAACAATGTATTCCTAAAAATGCCAAATTATGTTGGTTAGGAAGTAAATGTATTCCTACGGGAAGTAAAACTATGTATTCCTAAAAATGCCAACTTATGTTGGTTAGGAAGTAAATGTATTCGTCGGGAAGTAAAAGTATTCCTAAAAATGCCAACTTATGTTGGTTAGGAAGTAAATGTATTCCTCGGGAAGTAAAAGTATTCCTAAAAATGCCAACTTATGTTAGTTAGGAAGTAAATATATTCTCGAAAACGCCAACTAAAGTTGGTCGGGAGGTAAAATTATTCCAGAAAGTGTCAAAGCTCCTCGTAGAGGAAAAATCCACTAACTATGGCTGGTCGGGGATAAAAACCCACTAACTGTAGTTGGTCGAAAAGGAAAATTTACTGACCTTGGTTGGTCGGAAACATGTTATGAATACGAGAAAGTGATCGAGCAAAATTTTTGATACTCGTAACTTTTTAAAATTATTACTAAGTTGGTCGAGAAACAAAACATCATTTTTGCCAAATGACTACCACGAATTCAAACTACTCGACAATAAGTTGGTCGACAAATAACACAATATTGTTATCTTTTTAACAGATACACATGCACAGATGTAAAGTGTTACAAAACAATAGCAGTCAAGATTTGCAAATAAAATTATTTCATTAAATGTAGAACAAAATACATCAGGAATGAAATACAAATTTATTACATCAACACTCCTATACTATTGGTTTCTTCCCCTCTTCTTTTGAAACAGGTTCCTCGCCAGAAGGTGGATCGTTTAAAGCGAGAGGAGAATTTATGAAGTTAAGATCTTTTAGCATCCTGATATTCATCACGGACGGTCGATCTAGGAGGTGCTCGGGACGAGATATCTCGACATTTGAATGGAGATTATAATCACCGAGGTATTTGGAAATCAGACAACGAGGGATGGCCCGAGCAGGGATCCAACTCATATCAAGATTGAATGGTGGCACGGGTAGGTCGAGCAGCCCAGGATTATGGTAATCCCACAGGTAATGACCCTGTTCGAGTTGCAGCACACCTAAGGCATTCAGCCATCCCTATTTGTAGCCCTCATTATTTGCATTCTGGATACGGTCGTCCAACTGGTAGAGAGCCTCGTTGTAGCCAGTCATCCAGAACTCCCTGGGCTGCTTGTGAAATTGATATGTCAATCTTTCCAGCTGCTCGTGGAGGTTTTTGATGAAGAGTTCTTTATTCTCCAAGATAGATTTTTGCGCAGAAAGCTGCTCTTCCAGGTCCCTGATTTTCTTAGACATCTCAGCCAATGCCTGGTTCTTCGCCATCAGCTGGAAGGCCTGGTTCTCTAAAGAAGATTGAGTCCTCTGTTCCTCGATAGGAATCCGAGCAGATCTTGCTCGTCCCCGAGGAGCTCTTTCTCATCCACGAGAAGATGTAGAAGGTCCAGCTCTTTTCAAGGTTTCCAACTCATCCCTCAGGTTGGCGTTCTCTACCTCCAAGAACAAGAATCCCTCGTCAGTCACTGGGATCAAAGCATTTGAGGTGGAGGCAACAGATTTTAATTAAGATACTTCTATTTGCAAGTTATTATTTTCTTGCTCCAACAACTCGTCTATTTGCCTGTGCTCTTCGACCTCGGCTTTCAAAGTTCTTTCCCTCACATCGTATGCAGCAAAACGCTTCTCGTATCCCTTGTCGGCAATGATTTGCTGATACTTCTTCTCGTACCCCTCGTGCAAGAGGGCAGTGGATTCCTTATATTATTGCTGAAGGTCTTTAAGAGTGCCTTGGAGATCTTCAATCATATAATAATAAGCTATATTATTGGCCACCGCACGATTAAGCAGACACTTCAAATATTGGTAAGCTTCAATTGCCTGTTCTGAAGCATCTTGGCCGAGGATGTCGACGATTTGTGCTGCACTCAGATCTGTGGGACCAGCCTTAAAATATTCATTGCATTGCTGTAACAGCTTTGTATCATGAGAAGACAATAATTCCATCCTGGTCAGAAACTAGTAGATGAAGAAAAAGCAATAATCAATAAGAGTACCAACAGAGCATAAAGAGGAGAAACAATAGTATGCATAAACAAAAGTTCAAATTTTATTATATCATAAAGTTCAGAGTTACATGTTCAGGGTTACATTTGACAAAAAGAAATAAAATAGAAAGAAACCCGAATAACTCTACACCTTTTCCTTGTCTCCCAAAACTTTCTCGGGAGGCTGGGACGAGGAGGTAGGTTGCTCGGAGGGAACAGAGAGTTGCTCGGGAGCGCTGGCAGTTGCTCGGATGAAGTAACGAGTTGCTGAAGTTCATCGTTAGTAGGCTGGATGGCTGGGGGATGAGAAACTTGATCTCCCATCACCATGGAAGACTCTTCAGAGGCAGCTTCGTCCTCTTCTTCATCTTCAGAAGTTGGAGGGGGACCAGGGATGTGTCGCTGGAAGAGTTCAGAAGTTTCATCAACCTTCATCTCCTGAAGAGCTGCGACCCACCCATCTCTAAAGTATTTTAGGTTTCCATATTCGACTTGCGATATCATGGAAGCCAAGACTTTGTTCCACTCCTTATCCCAGCCAGCGCTAAAAGATTTCTTCACAGCCAACTTCCTCTTTATCTTCTACGAGCAAAGCTTCTTGGAAAGAAGGTTATCAGCAGCTTTCAATTTATTTTCAACCTCCTCCTTCTCACGACTTACTTCCCGAAGTCGACCTAACTCCTCCTCAGCAACCTTGAGTTTATCTTCAAACTCCTCAGCATTCTTGAGCTTCCCTTCAAGCTCTTTATTCTTCTCCTCCAGACTATTTAATTTTTTCTCCAACTCCTTGGAGACCTCAATAACCTGAGCTTTTTCCTACTCGGTCGAAGCAAGCTTCTTCTCCCAAGTTGCCTTATCATCAGCATATTTCTGGCGAGAATCTTTCAGAGACCGCCCCAATCCCATCAAAGCTTCCTCTACACCAGACGAGGAGCTTGAAGCTTTAATAGCTTCATCTTTCTTCAAAATTGTGTTAAAAAATCTCACCAACTGTGAAAAGAAAATGAAAGAAAATCAGAGACAGATATAACAAGGGAAAGATGAAAAGTTCAAAACAATAAGACTTACAGAAGCAATATGGCGAGCAGCCAATGAGGTAACCATGTCCCGAGAAAGGTTTTCTTCAATACCTTGGATCTCGGGAATGATCCAAGTCTTCACTGAGTTCATGGCAGAGCTCGGGGGAACAAAAGTGGGAACTCCACTAGTCGGGGGCTGAGAGACGGTGTTAGCCAAATTGACCGAGGAGCTCTTCTTCAGCCTCCTCGGAGGAACAGGAATAGTTTCGACCAAGGAAGAACTCTTGGTCGGTGATATGACAATCACCTCCCCTGGAGCAGTAGCCTTGCTCGGGGCCACTGGGGGCTTCTCGGAAACCTTCACAGGAGCAGTTGGAGGGGCTGCATCAATTGTCTTTGTCCCTTATGGGACATCATGTTTACTTCTTTTTACCTCTCCAACACCAGAGGCAGTTTTCTTGAAAAGGGTGGGAGGTCTTCTTTTCTTCATCCTTTCACTTAAAGGAACGTGTGACTCAGGCGAAGAACTGGTAGAAGCTGGTACTGGCTCTGTGTCGCTTATCACCGGACGAGCAGTAAAAGAAGCTGTGTAACTCTTGTACTGAAGCAGATATGAAGCTGACCTAATATGCTCGTCGGCAACAGTCTGATGCAAACTCCAGATAAGTTTTAAGTGCCTTATATTAACGTCTGCCTCTTTTGGACACTTTTTTTTGTTGTCAACTGCAAATAAATCAAAATTAAAATATCAGTGGCACATTTTATCAAACATAAAGGAAGCATAATTTCAAAATAAATAAAATAAAATAAAAATAACCTATCCCATTGCCATAGGGAGGGCATCTGGGACCCTGATACACTTCATCTCCAGATAAAAGAGCATGTTGCCAATTTTTTATAACAACCCCGTGCTCAAAATAGTCCCTATTGGCATCTGGGAGATTGACCATTAAAGCCCTATTTAAAAATCTAGTTTTTAAATAAAAAGTATTATCACCAACAGCCCATCTATAACAAAACATGATTTCTGTAATTCCTATGCGAGTTCCATGAATTTGATTTAATCTATGAACCCCATTAACTATTCTCCATGTATTGGGGGCTATTCTTGCAGGAACCACATCAAAGTATTGATAGAATTCCAGACATAGAGGGTTTCGGGGAAAAGAAAATCCACACTCAACAACAAAGAGACTGGGGAACCAATGTCCCTCAGCCAAACAGAAATAATCAGAAGGTTCAGAAAGTTCCTCCAGAACAACCCATGAAGGAATAAAAAAATCAGAACGAAATTTATCAAGAGATTCAACAGGGTAAACCATGATGAATAAAGGAAATGAAGAAGAAGGAAGAAGATCTTACAGAAAAAGAATGGATCTGTTGACAACGAACGATGGAAGAGATGAATGCACAGGAGAGAAAGAGACGATGGAAAACTCGAAGATACAAATTTGAAAAAGTAGAAGACGATGGGATTGTCTGTGACGCTTAAATACCTTATCTAGGGAAATGATAAAGTTAATGATTACAAAAAGAAATGATTACGCTACCGGCGGCTAGAAGGACAAAAAGTGCGCGGAGATCGAGGCGGTTATAAAAATTCAAAAAAGCCTGATTCTACAAATTTGAAAGGAAAAATAAATACAAAGGAAACACTCCTAAATTTCAGGATAACCATTTAAAACCGCCATATATCGAGAAAGAATGTTCCACACTCCTCAAATTTTGAACTATGAAACATTGGGGGCTTCTGTTGATACCAAATTTAGTCTGCTGACATGGCTCAATTGGGTGAAGACACGTGACAATCTACATGGCAACAATAAACACTTACGAACAACGCCTCGACTCCGAGGAACCATACTGCAACGAGGAACTCTGCTTCCCCGACCAACTCAGACGCTCCGACTTACAAGAACTCTCCGAGGAACTTAGGCGGTCCGAGCAGCTTACGCGGTTCGAGCTGCACCTCGAACAAAGCATTAATAGCAGGATAACCAATAGTTTGATTGTTCATTAAATTCTTATCATTCAAATGTATACACTTAAGGGGCATTTAATACATTACCCTTTCACATGTACAGTATTGAATGTATTATCCTTTCACATTACAACCTTAGGGCTATAAATACATTGTATTACCCTCATTGTAAGAGGACCGGAATTTCTTGAGAAAACTTGTAATTGAGAATTCCCAGACAATCAGCAATAACAGAAACAGTGGACGTAGGCCATTCTTATAAGGCTGAACCACTTTAAAACTTCTTTGTCTCATTTTATTTATCTGTGATTAAATAATTAGATATAATCTAATTTTTTACATCAACAATCCCCATGAGTGGGACTTCCTCACTAAGCCCACATGATCACACAGTACTACTTCCCCAACTTTCTTTTTATTTTTTGTAATCTTTATCCCCACTTAATTATTCTCCTTCCCTTTGTCACGCGCCATGCTGATACCCACTTTCTCTTTTCCCTCATCTGTGTAGGTGACACTATTGGAAGCATGTGGGTTTGTCTCCACTGAGAAAAGATCAAGTGTGTCCCTCCCCTTAGTCGTACTTGTTCCCTCCTCTGTGTGTAAGTCTACCCCGATGACTATATGGTTGCCCACTTTCGATGCAAGTAGATCCCCCTCCCAACTCTACCACTCTCTCTGCCATAGCTCTGTAACTGACCTCCCCGCAATCCTCTGCCTCTTTTTCCACACTGACTTCTGCCATGTGACCATCACTCCCACCATGAGAAATAATATCATGAATAACCGTACCACCTCCTCCACCCGACATGTACGGTGAACTCTCATCACCTCTTTCTTCAGAGTTACCAGCGTTAGGATAGGACATCACAAAACTTTTTGTAACAATCTCTCTATTTTCCATAGAACCCACCTGATTAGTCATAAGTTTCTTACTCGAAGTTGGAGACTTGAGGATCCTGACCCGTAACTCCCTCTTCAACCCTTGTCCTCCTTCGCCAATGAACTTCACAACCAGAACAGACGCTGTTACTCTTCTCACTATCATAGAAGGAAAAATCTTCCTAATCTCCCCTCATCCAAGATTTTATTTCCTCTCTCTAGCCATTCACCTCCAAAGTAACATGAACCCCACTTTTCACCGCAAATGGGCAACTTGAATACCCATCCACCAACTTTTATAGTCACTTCCTCCAGTAGTTTTGTATCTCTTTTTACCAAAATCCTAACCCACCTGAGTACTTCCCTTGCCTATGTTTCCTCATCCACCTTTACAAAGCCCCCGCAACTATTTCCAATGGCTTGGAACACTTCCACTCCCCAAAGATGGAAAAGGAGACCAATCACCCGTACCCACTGATTTCCCGGTTGCTGAGTAGTTTTCGAGAAGCAACCCAAAGGGTGCCACTTGTCTAAAGAAAGTGGAATCCCATAAAAAATCAGTTCTTCATCATTAGAATCCTCTCCTTTTCCTTTTCCTGCGTAAACACGAAGAAAAAAGTAGACGCATTCATATAACAAGTAACCATCCCACCTAACATTTTCCAGTGTTCCTTAACCCCAAGACTTCATCTTCACAATATATGGTTGCAAGATATTCGAATTGCCTACCTAAACCACAAGAGATATCTTAGATAAAGTGACTTTATATGCGCACGAGTCATCTTTAATACAAAATTCGGTGTTGTGAGATTGGTCTTCCTGAACATTAATGGGAGAAAATGGCCAAGGGTTAACTTTAGATGCTTGTAAATAAGACCTGATATCCACCTTCCCCGACATTATTAATGCTTTACTTCTTACACCCAGTTCTTCAGTAGTTACATGCATCCTTACCATGATCAACACTTTAGGTTTGAGCTATTGGTCTCTGTTTTTCCCTTCACGATCTAGAATGTAAAATTTGACTGATTCTCCTTCTGTTTTCTCAATATGAAAATGCGTAAGGAAATACCAAGGTCAATGAGTGGTGATCCCCTCCCCCTGTGCACATAATATCAACATTGAATCATTTTTAAATTTTTTAGGTAGGATGTTAAATATTCGGTGACCTTTGATTCACTGGCATGCAAACAATTTAAGGAAAAAAATGCCATGAACATGAAGTTTAGGGGTATTTGTGATGTCTCCCTTAACATTTAAATTTAGCAAACTAAACCCTGAAATACATTAAGTTTTGCAATTGGAACCTCGACCCTAACATCATTAGATAAACTTAGCAAAAAGATGAAGTGGCCGCTTATTTTGCTAAGGCGTGGAAGATAGACAACTGTATGATGCCATGTGAAAAATAAAAAGGAAAAACTATGAAAAATATTTAGGAAAAGAAAAAATATGAAAATAAAAGGGCAATTAATGTTTAGTTCTTAGGAGCTAAGTTCATTTTGCACATAACAATATCCATAACGCTTGATGCACATCAAAATAAAAGGCGAATAATTATAACAATTGATCAAGCTTTTAAACATGTTAAATCCAGATGAAACAAGCAGGTTGGGTTGCAGCAAGATAAGGTTGTTTCCCATCGTGATGGACTCCAAACTGATCTAAGAAACATCCTTACACAAGCATCAGCAAACTAATAATCAAAACTCCCCAAGGTAAATACATGGTTCATAGAGTCGGTTTATTCTCGTGTTCCCCTACCAATTCCTGATGTAAACTAAAGAAAGCGGACCATAATTGGGGGTAGTTATGTACATTTGCATACAAAATAGATGAATTGGATTTGAGCCTTCTCAATCTTACCTCTCAAAGTAATCAAATAAAAAAAAAGAATATGCCCAGACTCTTTATATAGCAGGGGATAACAAAGTACACAAAACCCTCACTTAAATAAAATAACAAAATAAATACACTCATGCGTTATGCTCCCCACCCACACACACATACACACACCACACCATACCATCACCGCCAAAGAAGTGCAGCCATATGTGTCTTTTTTGTTGATGTTTTCT
The DNA here is from genome assembly GCA_949130495.1 of Sambucus nigra. Classification (NCBI taxonomy): domain Eukaryota; kingdom Viridiplantae; phylum Streptophyta; class Magnoliopsida; order Dipsacales; family Adoxaceae; genus Sambucus; species Sambucus nigra. Next base: position 715,803,510 of record OX422209.1, on the reverse strand, counting down.
TTTTAATATGAATCAAGTTGCATTGAAAACACAAGGTATAACACATAAAAGATGACTTCGAGTCCTCAAAATTACAAGGATAAAGAGAAAATAACAATAATAAACAAACCATCCAAAATAAAATACAAAAAGGGGCATTCTCATTTAGATCCTATTAGACTTTTTTTAGACATTCTAGTCCCACCATGTTTTCCTCTTACATATAAGTCCTACTCCTAATTTTTTGGAACTTTTTTTCACAATTTTACCCTTTTAAAACCAATCATCCGTAACTTCCTTGAGGAAGTTACATAAGTGGTTGAACTTTTTTTTAATCTTCAAATGATCATAACTTTTATTTGACATATCCGTTTTTCCCAAAATTACTATTTTTGAAATCTGCTCGACGAGATCTATCAAACAAGATCCATTAAGCCTATATAATTTCAAAGAAAAAAAATTAAACAGATAGTAAGCTTTACTATATGCACCAGAAAGAGAAATAGGTTTGTATTAGTAACATTTTCACAAACAATAACATTTACTGTGTTAATATTACACTGTATATATATATATATATATATATATATATCAAGGTTCTAAAAAACGCGGGGCATGATCGAGGCGTGGAGGCCAAGCCTTAAGCCTTAGAAGCCTAAGCGGGCCTTAGGCGTGAAAAGGCGTTTTGGACTTTTTAATATATTTTAACCATAACAAGGCTATTAAAATACTAAAATTGTACATATCATACAAATATGTCTTAATATTTGCAAACTAAAATACAATTTGATTATTTTGGATGAGATAATGGTCTGGTTTGTAAAAAAATCTTTAAAAGGCGATATCATTTCACTAAAGCATTGTTGTTTTTAGAGAAAAAGTGTGCCTTAAGGGTTTTACCAAGCATAAGGCGTCAAAAGCTTAAGGCGGGGCGTTTCTCCCAAGCCTCAAGCCTAAGCGGGTTTTTTAGAACAATGATACACACACACACACACACAGTGGATCCAAAGCCTTTTTTTGAAATTATCTTTTTTTTAAAGGTCCACGCTATCCAACAACCTTCATCAGAGCTTCGATTTGGGGTGGGTAGGGCTGGCATTGGGTTAGGTTTATATCTGTAACATTTTCACAAACAGTAACATTTACAGTGTGTTAAGATAGTGTATATATATATATATATAGTGGATCCAAACCACTTTTTTTTATATTATCTTATTTTTAACGGTCCGCGCTAGCGACATCCAATCCCCACCACCACCCACCCCCATTGTCGGACCTCCAACAACCTTCATCAGAGCTCTGCTTTGAGGTGGCATGGGATGCCGATGTAACATTTTCACAAGCAGTAACATTTATTATTTGTGAAAATATTACATATATAAACCTAACCCAATGCTATCCCTACTCCCCCCAAATCGGAGCTCCGGTGGATCCAAACCCCATTTATCCAATATTCTCTTATTTCATAAGGTCCATGCCAGCGCGCCCCATGTCAGAGCTCTGATGAAGGTTGTTGGAGTTCCGACAATGGGGCTGGGTGGTGGTGGGGATTAGATGCCGCTAGCGCGGCCCGTTAAAAATAAAACAATATCAGAAAAAAGAGGTTTGGATCCACCGTATATATATATATATATATATATATATACTATGTTATAAAACAGTAAATGTTATTGTTTGTGAAAATGTTACAGATATAAACCTAACCCAATGCCAACCCTACTCACCCCAAACCGGAGCTCTAGTGGATCTAAACCCCATTTATCCAATATTCTCTTATTTCCTAAGGTCCGCGCCAGCAGCACCCCATGACACCCCAAATCAGAGCTCTGATGAAGGTTATTGTAGCTCCGACAATGGTGGTGGGTGGTGGTGGGGATTGAATGCCGCTAGCGCGGACCGTTAAAAGTAAGATAATATCAGAAAAATAAGGTTTGGATATTTATATATATATATATATATATATATATATATATATATATATATATATATATATACTATGTTATAACACAGTAAATGTTACTGTTTGTGAAAATGTTACATATATAAACCTAACCCAATGCCAACCCTACTCACACCAAACCGGAGCCCTGGTGGATCCAAACCCCATTTATCCAATATTCTTTTATTTCCTAAGGTCCGCGCTAGCGGCACCCCACGTCACCCCAAATCAAAGCTCTGATGAACGTTGTTGTAGCTCCGGCAATGGGGGTGGATGGTGGTGGGGATTGGATGCCTCTAGCGCGGATCGTTGAGAATAAGATAATATAAAAAAAAGAGGTTTGGACCCACCGTATATATATATATACACACACTATGTTAACACAGTAAATGTTAATGTTTGTGAAAATTTTACAGATATAAACCTAACCCAATGCCACCCCTACTCACCCCAAACCGGAGCTCAGGTGGATCCAAACCCCATTTATCTAATATTCTCTTAATTTCAGAGGTTCATGCCAACGGCACCCTATGCCACTACTACCCACCCTAAATCATAGCTCTGATGAAGGTCGTTGAAAATTCGACAATGGGGGTGGATAGTGGTGGGGATTGAATGTCGCTATCGCTACCCTTAAAAATATGGTAATTTAAAAAAGAAAGAGGTTGTGTATATATATATATATATATATTAATATTAATATTAACTCAGTAAATGTTACTACTTGTAAAAATGTTATATATATAAAACTGTGGTGTCAAAAAATATGGGATATGGGGGGGTGCCCATGTACCATGATGTATGCACAATAATAAATAAAAGAGAGACAAAGATTTACGTGGTTCGACCATGAATGGCCTACATCCACTCGGTTGCTGTTGTGTTCCATTAGAATGATGAAAGAGTTTTACATTAGAGTGTTTCTCTAGCTTCTAAGCCCCCTTTCACAATGTGGGGTGTCCCTTTATATAGAATTAGGGGTTATATTAGGGTTACAAATATGGATGAGTCCTATCTTTGTGGAGTTTAATTCCAATCTGATACTACTCCTCGATCTTCTAGTTTATCAAGGACTCTAGTCGTCCCTATCTTGTTGGAGCATCTGTTGCTCGCCATCTTGATCAGGGTGCTCACCACGTGTCATGCTATTATGTAGGCATATTTTTTGCCCCCACAATATCCCCACAGATCGCAGTTCAGCTGAGTTGATTCTGAGATGAGCTGGGAGTTAGTCCATAATCTCTTTACACGTATGCAGTAGGGGTAAGATTGGAATTATCGGCCCCTGCATTAGGATTTTCATATGGTCCGATTGGAGAGGCCTACCAAAAGCCTATGCGTCGAGCCTTGCTCGAGAATGTACCTAGTAGGGGTAAGACCTTGCATTAGGTTTTTCATATGGTCCAATTAGAGAGGCCGACCAAAAGCCTATGCGTCGAGCCTTGCTCGATAATTTACCTAGTAGGGGTAAGACCTTGCATTAGGTTTTTCATATGGTCCAATTGGAGAGGCCGACCAAAATCCTATGCGTCGAGCCTTGCTCGAGAATGTACCTAGTAGGGGTAAGACCTTGAATTAGGTTTTTCATATGGTCCAATTGGAGAGGCCGACCAAAAGCCTATGCGTCGAGCCTTGCTCGAGCATGTACCTAGTAGGGGTAAAACCCTGCGTTAGGTTTTTCATATGGTCCAATTGGAGAGGCCGACCAAAAGCCTATGTGCCGATCCTTGCTCGAGAATGTACCTAGTAGGGGTAAGACCCTGCATTAGGTTTTTGATATGGTCCAATTGGAGAGGCCGACAAAAATCCTATGCGTCGAACCTTGCTCTAGCATTTACCTAGTAGGGGTAAGACCCAGCATTAGGTTTTTCATATGGTCCAATTGGAGAGGTTGACTAAAAGCCTATGTGTCGAGCCTTTCTCGAGCATTTACCTAGTAGGGGTAAGACCCTGCATTGGGTTTTTCATATAGTCCAATTAGAGAGGCCGACCACAGGCCTATGTGTCGAGTTTTTCTCGAGCACCTACCAAGTCGGGGTAAGACCCTGCATTAGGTTTTTCATATTTGATATATAATCAGTATGCTTATTGTACTTAGGCCTTTCCCGCAAGTCAATGTAATACCAATTTTGTTCACATTTTTCCATTTTCTAATACCTCGCATGTAAATATCCGCCTATTTTACCTTTTAGGTTGTGCCGTCACACTTCTTTAGGCCTAAAAGACGATGGCAAAAATGCACCTGGTTTAAGGGCCATCCACCCGTTCAGGATTTTAACTGACCAACATAGTTGGCGACCAACCTGAGTTGACTTTTTGCCTAGGGATCCCCCATAGGGCTTTTATTGTTGTCGGGGCAACTCGTGAGGCCATTTGTGTTTGGATATGACAAAGGCATGTGGACTTACTTAATTTAATGGGAACAAGCAAGAAAGTTATTGTAATTAAATCAAGCTTAGTCTTGATCTTCATTTGAAGACTAATTCCAGTGTTAACCATGTTGGTATCCATCCTGAGTTGACCTCTTTTATTTTGCTTAAAATGTTGCAGTGAATCTATTCACGTGTCATTGTTGCCATGGAACCCCCAATCGAGCTGTGAAGAGAAGACTGCCCGACCGTCCGTCAAGTTATTTGATCTATATAACCAAGGTGATAAGTGTGCCCGATCATTCCTCGAGGCTTTATTGTATTGAAGAGTGTCACGTTGATCGTTCATCGAGCTGGATATAATTAAGTAATATCTTGCTCATATAGCTCCATGTAATGTATCGTTCCTTGAGGCACACTTGTTCGCTGACCATGCATGGTGGTTCCTGGATGCTGTGGAAAACTTCGTATAGCTCGTACATCTGAAGAAATTGATATGAGTTCAAAGCATCTTCATGCAGAAATGCATTTATCTGATATGGCGTTCAAGAAACGTCATTCGTCTGGAGTGGATATCTTGGTACTGATGACAGCCTTTCGACGTCGACAAGTAAATATTCATCGCCTAATCATCACCGATCACCATGGGTTGTCCGACGATGTTGCTGATACATTCAGGGGGTCACATGTTTTGTTCGTTGACGTGATTTTGCTGGATATGTGACTTCTTACATGTTGGATTCGTCCTTGTTGATAAATATGGTTGATCGTTGCTCTCCGTGCTACTTTATGTGTTATTAGATCTTTGTTCTACAGATCGCCCAACTTCTCATTTGCCGAGGTTAAATTAAATAAGAATTGTATCGCCCAACTGTTCATTGGATCTTGAGACGTGATCACATAATGTCAACTATCTATCGAAGCTGAGGGTCCGTCGAGGCAAAATTACAAAGGACCTAGTAGATGTTGCGAACGATCCATGCTCGAGCATCTGTCGGAGCACTGATAAGATAAATGATGCCTGAGCATCCGTCGAGGCAAGATCGTCAAGGTGAAAATAGATTTCCAAATTAAATAAATGATGCCTGAATGCCTGTCGAGGCAAAAATTGTAGAGGATCTGGTAGATATTGCGAATGATCCATGCTCGAGCATCCGTCGAGGCAAAAAAGGACCGAGCAGATATTACGAACGATCCTGCAGTGTTAATGAAAACTAACTCTCCAATAGATGTAATGTCGATCATTAATCGACTGTGCCAACCATCTGTCGGGACTGAATATAAGAATTATCCTGACCAACCATTTGTTGGGGATAAAATGCGACCTGTGTGGCAAATATTTTTGGGACTAAATATGTAGAAATATTTTGCCGAGATAAATCTTGAATATGCGTGACCGTCCATAGAGCTAGATAATCAATACTGGATGTTGAAGAAATATCATCACCCGAGCATCCGTCGATTATAACATATAATCTTGCCCAATCATTTGTCAGGTGTTAATAGTATTATAGCGTGCTCGATCATTTGTCGAAGCAACAAAAAGATAGATAGTGCCCGGCTGGTCTGTCAAGACAATACAGCACAGTGCCGAGTAGATATAGAGAGCGATCCGAGCTCGAGCATCTAACGGTGCATTAATAAGATTTTCAAGAGCTTAAGATTTTTGTCGAGCATTCATCGGGACTGAATCTTGTACCTGTGGAAGTTAATGAGTTTCTCGACCATTTGCTGAGGCTGAATTAAATAGAATTTATCATGAAATTCGTTTATTCAGTCAAGGAATATATAATGTGCATCTGCCCGACCATGTGTCAAGGAAATATTTCATAGTATTGAATGAATGACATGAATGATTATTATTATAAAATTTCACGAGGATGGACATGCTCGGTGCCACGCTAAGATATTACACCGACCATCCATTGGTATAACCAATAGTAGCTAGACGACAATATTGAAAATTAAATGAACGAATAAATGGCACGAGTGCTCTATAAGTGCGCCCCAATATTTATGTGAACAAAATAATTGTAATAAAGTCGAATGAAAGATGCAAAATTTATCAAATATATCCATATGTGCGTCATATGAGTTAATTTGGAATTTTTACAAATAGCTCTAAGCAATACTCAGTTATGAGTTGGTTTCAAAAAAACAATTCACAGAAAATTTGTGTAGTGACAATTGTGAAGTATTCAGTATATATAGATAGCCCCCTGCTAACAAACTTATGATGATAAAAATCGTGAGCATAATTTGTGAGCAAATAAAATATTATTAGATAAAAACAAACAATGCACAAATAAATGTGCGTATCCATCAATTGGGGATGTTCTAAATATAAGGATTATCCTGATCAACATCCATTGGGGATAAAATGAGACTTGTACAGTAGATATCTTCGGGACTAAATATGTAGAAATATTTTGCCGATCACTTGCTGAGATGAATCATAAATGTGCCTAACCGTCCTTCAGGTTAAGAATCAGAGAACCCGAGCTTCAGTCGGAGTAATAATACTTTTGCCCAAGCATTTCTTTGGGTCTAAAGTGCTATAGTGTGCTCGACAATCCGTCAGAGCATTAATAAAATGAATGGTGTTTGGATAGTCCGTCGGGGCAAAGTTGTACAATACTAAGTAGATATAGCGAGCAATTCGTGCTCGAGCATCTGTCGAAACATCAATTATTAGATTTCCGAGAACTTAAGATTGTTGTCGAGTATCCTTCGAGACTAAATCCACTTTCACTCCCCACACCGTTGAAAAGATCAATGGCACTCATCAAGTTTCCAAAAAGTACTCCATATCACCAATTACAAAGAAAATAATGTCATCGAAATTACAAGTAAAACAAATGTACCTTGTCCTTTCCAATCTCAAATCCTTCAAAAAGATCAAACTCCCAAGATATAACCCACATAACATATCTTCCACCAATATGAATAAAAAAATCACCAATTTGAAAAAAAGAAAAGGAAATAGGATCCCCTTCCCCAAGCCCCATTGAACCTACTAGACCTACCATTTATCATTATTGTAAAAAGGTTAAAGGAGATCATACAACCCCTAATCCAACCCAAACCCTCCATATTTATCCAAATCCTTTACTGACCAACACATGACATGAAAACTTCCAACTGGTGTGGTCACATGCTTTTTCAAATAGAACCTTAAAGACCAACGCTTATTTCTTTCTTTGCCTCAAAGCCTCCATAACCTCATTTACACAAAGAATTGTTGGAAATTAGACTAGAATGGGTATTATAAAGCTGTCCAGATTTTTCTGGACAGATTTTTGAGCAACTTTGAGCTCAAATTTAGGTGGGACCCACACTACGGAAATTGTGGGACCATATACGAATGCGTTCACCTCCGCAAGGAGATTAACGTAGTATATTCATATGTCTAATTTCAATAAGTTATGAATGATAAATATGTCCCCAAAGTGACTCACAAAGCAATGAAAGTTAATGAATTGGGTATGTTTTAACTCTTGTCCCACATTGGAAGAGTAGTGGAATTTTGATGAGTTAATAACACCCCAAGTATGGACTAAGGCTTGGATGCCTTGGGGGTATCCCAACTCTTTGAAGGGGAGATGACCTAAGCTATGCACGGGTTGACTTTTGGTCAAAAGTCCACACGCGCGCACGTCCATCCGTCCGGCCGGCTCGGCCCGGTTCGGTTCGGGCTCGGGCTTATAAAAATCTCCTACATTTTTTGGCCGAATTTATTTAACTTTCTAGGCTTTAATTATTAATTAATTACGAAATTAATTAATTAATTAATAAACTGTTGGCAGTTATTGTCAACAGCCAACAGTTAATTCGTTTAACTATTTTTGACAGTTGTGTCAACCGTCAACTACTTTTCTATAAATACAGATGCCTCCCTCCGTTTTTAAAACAATGAAAAATTTCCCTCCTCCTTTTTTCCTTCAATTTTCATACCAAAAGTGCTGTCATTTCTCATTTCTGTTTCAGAAAAAATTATTTTTCTGCATAGCATCTGTTGCATTGTTGTTGAGTATGAAACACAGAATTTGAGTTCGTTGTAAGTAATTATTGTTGTGCTACATAATTAATTGGAAAATCCGTTCTATCTTGGGAGACATTATTCATCAACCTCGGAGCACATTGGAGGGAATAAATTGTCTTAAGGAGACTGTTCTTAACAGGGCTCGGATTATTCTTTTGTTCTTATATTATTTCTGCAAATTCAAGTAAGTGTTCCATTTCTGTAATTCTGTTTTAATTCCGTAATTATATTATTAATTCATAATTCTGTACAATTGTTATTTATAAATAGTAGACTTAACAAGAATAAGATACAAGATTTGTCTACCTTGCACGAACACCCCTACAGATCCTATTGTGTGACCCAAAACCTCCCGCAATCTCTTTGATTAAGCTTCTACCAACAACTTACATAAGCAAGTGACTAAACTAATTTGTTCATATATATTTCAACGTTATAAATGATAATTTATTTCAAATCAACCAAATTAAGTCTCATTGTTCTTAAGATTCAATTCCATAAACTTATCCTAAAGTTCTCCATTGGTACACTCCCAACTTTCCTGTAATGCTTCCATAGAAATTCATATAGAACTGGAGCCTTTTCGCCTTCACACTCAAATAATGACTCCTTAATTGGAGCACTCCCTAAATGGTCTCTCTATCCAATTCCTCCTCTCCTCACCAATGTAACACCAATCCAACTTATACACGCAAATGGACCTGGAGCCTCATCGCCTCCTGACTCAAATAACGCCTCCTTAATTGGATCCCTACCTAAATGGTCTCTTTATCCTTTTACCCCTCTTCTCCCTAATGGAACAACAATCCAATCCTTCAATACCTAGACTATCTTCACCCTTCATCCTTCATACTATACTATTTTGGGAAAACTCCAACAACCTCATTCACAATATTATCCTCCCAATATAAAATATTCCCCACGTTACTCTCAAGCTTACATAACATTTTCTTCATTTCCCTCCCTCTAATATACATATGAAACAATTTGGTATTATTATCCCATTCCCTAATTCCTTTCACTCGTGGTTTTTGGGTACAATGCATTTCTTTTATTAGAATCAATCACTCCAAAAGGTTTCTTATATTCATCCTCTTACACCTTAAATTGTCAGAATCCTTCTAAGATCTCCTACTAATCCAAATCCTTAATCCTCTAAGATATATCCAATTTTTCCAATATTATATCCTCAACCCCTTCTTTGTTCCATTATTTCAATTTTCTTTTCACATTTCTAATTTCTTCATAAACTTATACCCCTCCCAGCCTTGCCCCACTCTCCCCCTCAACCAATTCTCAAAACTGATAAAGTCCTTGTGATTTATCCACATATTTTCAATCCTAAACAGCATCGAAGCTCGAACCATACCTCTTGAAAGTTACCCTAAAGAACAAGAGTCAAGGAAACTGACCATATAATTGGGAGATGAATTTCCCTTCTAGAAAAAATTGAAAAAAATATATACGCAATGACTCGCGAAAAGAATGAGGCGCTGATTACACCTCCCAAAAAATCATATTATCATTTCCCATCATTTCCTCGAATGAAATTGAATGAGAAATCAGCATCCCGTGACTGACATTTTAAAAAAGAGAATACTTGATCATCGTTCTCAAAAGCTTCCATCACATTCAACTGAAAATACTGGACATAATACTCATATCTTCCATCATAAATGCTTATGATTGCCTTCAATTTTCAATTCTGGACTTGGAAATTCTTCAGGATAGTCAGTTTCAAACACTCACCATCCTGAGACAGAGCCACTGTTACAAGCCACACCTTCTTTACAACAGACTTTAGGGTCAAAATTTTAAACCATCCACTTCTTTGATATCCCTGCCCATCACCAATTCTCTCTCCAGAGAACTAGATTCATTATCTTCAAACGACTTTTCCTGCTCATCGTCGTTTAACTTCATATCTTCAGAATCAGTGACAACATGCTTTTCAAAGTCCTAAAGCTTGGGCAAACATTCGCCTTTTTGATCCTATTTTCCATCCACTCCCCTTTAATGAAAATATAATAGGGTTTGGGGTTTCGAAACCTGGGTCACTTCTAATCATCTTCGTAACATTATCACTGGGTTTTTCGTTCATTTTATGAATAAATTTTAAGTCCAACCCGCATTGGCTCAATTGAAAAACACATTGCTTGCCAATAGTAAGCTAACTCTCACTTTAGTAAAGAATTTGCTCATAGATACCACTTTCTATAGTGGATCCTTGTGCTGATCTCTAATATTCATTTTCTGCAGGCTCACTTTCAAGTTGTTAAGCTCGCAACCAACAACTGCACCTTTTGAATTAAGCTTTTGTGCTCATTTGGTTCAATCTTTTGTGATTTCCAGAAATTCTATTTTGGTAAATTCACATGGAAGTTTGAGTTTTTGGAAAGGAATTAGCATTTTGTTTTTCAGACACTTGGCATAAAACATGAGATTTTATATGTGAATTTACCATTTTAGATTCCCGAAAAGAAAAAAATCCCAAACCAAACAAGCCCATATTTATCATTAGTTCCTAGATTTTCTATTGTTGAATGACCATTTCTAGGATTGCCATGAGTCCCCTTAAATTTGTCATCTCTTGCAGGCACAACCATTGGTGTCAAAGAGCTACTTGTCTGATAGTGAACTCGAAACTGAGACTGCGCTTGCGATCTTAATGAATAATTTCTATAATTAAGTGTCCAGCACACAATAGTCCAAATTTTATGTTTATTACCCTAAACAATCAACTAGGTGATAAAGCATGAGGAAAAACCCCTTGCAGGTAAAACCTTTTATCAACACTATAGAAAGTTTTACAAGACGCAACTTACAAAACTTCTACAAAATAAAACTCAGTCGAGGTGTCGGTTCACCCTCGGTATCCACCGATCAACCTTGGTCATCCTTTCAACAATAATTCCCATGAGAACCACAATGGGTCAGCAGTGAGGAGAATCTCCCCATAAGAATAACTCACATATAGAAATCTAGGATTTTAAACTGATTCACATAAATATATGAGGAGCAATCAAAATAGGTTTTTGACCTAAAAAGATGAGTACTTTTGCAGCAGATTTGCAGAATTTGAAATCGCAAAAGTCTCTAAATTTTTCTGCACGAAACAGGTATTTATAAGGCGACTCAAATTTCGAGGCGGTTAAGGTCGTTCAAACGAAAAGATGACTTCATTTGAATGAGAATAAACTCTCGTTTGAATGACAACGAGGTCGTTTGAACGACAACCTAATCTCGTTTGAACGAGCTTCAAACATGATAAAACAGTACGCCCCCGTTACATGTTCGATTGGTGAAACCATATAACGACCACATCGAATGAAGTTGCAACTTCCTGAGAACGAGATGTGCATCTCGTTAGAACGACTTCCACACTTTTTCACAATTTTAAAAGCCAAAAATGTGTTTTTAGAAAAATTCCTGGATTTTAATAAAAATAACTCCGAGATATAAATGCGAATAAATTTAAATCCTAAATTATTTATACCTTTGTTTTTGTAAAGATCTTCTTGAATTTGGAGATAATGCCTGTTTGGTTTTCAATTATAATTCTATTTTCTGTGTTTAAATACAATTATGAAAAAAAATTGTGTTTGACAACTTGTTTTTAAACACTGAATTATAATATTTCTGTATTATAATCAAGTTTTTCAGAAAACAGCAAAATGGTGTTTTATAACTTCAGTTTTTTATTTTTCAACTCAGAATTATTCATTCTTAATATTTTAGTGCATTTATATCATAATATATAATATACATATATAATACATTAATATGTGTGCAATTTTATAAATAAAAAATATATATGTACACGTACACAAAATTACGTATATTTATATTATTAAATTATATAATACAATAAGATTCATATATTAAATAATAATATGAATATATGCATGATACTTATATATAGTTTTATACATGTATTATTAATGTATGGAATAATATAAAATATACATATACTACAAATGTATTAAAAAATATTATCAATCCGTGTATGTATATAATTTTATTGTGAAGTATACATGCAATATATATACATAGTTAAACTCCCCAACATATCTCATTAAATATACATGAAAATACATGATATTAAATGTAAATGTATATAATTTATGATGTATGTATGTATGTATGTATGTATGTATGCATATATGTATGTATGTATATATGTATACATTCATGTATCATGTATGTATGAAACTTTTATGTATGTGTTTATATATATATATACACATATATGTATAATATAAATATACATATTTGCAAATTTTGTCAAATTTTTAAAAAACTGTATTTAAAAGCAAGTTTACCAAACGCACACCAATAATTATAAACACAAAAAACTAAATTTTAAAACTATATTTAAAAATAGCATTTAAATCAAGTTTTCAGAATAGAGAACCAAACAGGCCCCCGGTTCTTCGTGACGACTCGAAATAATCGGGAGCGGGATATGCCAAAAACTAAATGTATCCTAACCTATGACTAAGTGATTAAAATCATGATCTTGCGATTCTCCCCCTTTATGGCTATTCTGATACAAACATAAAACCGCAATTCCAAATTACAAAATATCGCCTAAGACGAATACAATATCCTAATACCCTCCCAAACCCCAAAATGGATAGGTACAAAGATATAGATGGCTTCAAATCAAAGTCTTCAAATCTTCACTTCTTCATTGTCTTCAATGAGTGTAGTGTAAATTTGATCTTCCAAAAATACCTACACACATGAAACAAAGTAAATACCTCGTGATGCATCGAGTTTGAAATATATCAAATAAATTGCATAAAGATATGAAAATCTCTCCCGTAATTTGTTCACCCCCCTTTTATTTTGTTCGAAATAGACAAAGAGTGAAAACTATTCATTAAACATATAGGGAACATCACCAAGCAGATAAATATATCATCACAAAAATATTTGAATGAATAATCATGCAATAATAATATCAAAATATCTCACAAGCTATTTTGAATTTTCAAATTTGTTTGAGTAAAAATTATTTTACAAAAACAACACACCATGGAGAAACACAAAAATAAACGACTCAATGGAAACGAGAATGTGGGGGTGTGAACACATTCTATAGGAAAATCAACGTAGACAAACATAACATGTGTGCACAAAGGAATGAGACACCACTAACGCAAGATCTCAAAATCTACCTTAGGTATAAAAATGGTGAACTCAAGTGAAATCGACTTAACCTATTCAACTAATCAAGGTCGTGAGTGATTTTCACACCAATAACGCCCAAAACTATGTAGTGCTTTTATGAGAATTTTTCGGGATGTGCAAACACATTGATCTTTGACTAAACTATCTCAAAACTCACATATTGAATTATTTATCTCAAATCTTTTGTTTTGAAGAAATCAATGCTCATATGTAGCAAATCATCAATGTTTTATGAAATTGGCTCGACACTTTATATTTTTTCTTTTTATGTGTCGTTAATTTTTTATGCTCTTTCTTTTCCAAATGGGGGCAATTCACGCAAAGAAAACATGTCTCTCGTAGCCCGATTCCATTGCTTTAAATATATACCACATTTACCGGAGATATAATTTTTAATTTTTCCAATCCGGGCAATGGTTCTTACAAGCACAACTTTCATTATCTCGTTTTATCGCATTTGGTTCGTTTTAAAAGAAGCATTGAGATGAAAACACTACAATCGGCACGTGAAAGGCAAGTTCAATACTCAAATAAGTTTGTGCTCGTATTCATTAAAGGTGATAAAGAGTCAAACATGTAGCAAGTAGTCATCATATCATATCTTAATGACTCCACACATTATTAAGCACAAAATGAAATGATGTCACATCTCAAAACACTATTAAAGAGCCATGTGGATATGGAATGAATGGGTGAGTCAGACATCTTTAATGTTCATCCACATATGGTGTAAAAAAATACAAAACACTTTTTGGATTTTTTCAAAAATTTTATCAAAAATAAAATCTTTTTGGCTTTTTCACTTTTTCTAAAAAGAAATCGAAAATCTTTTTGTACTTAAAGAAAATCAATAAAAACAACTCTTTTTTGGATTTTTTGAAAAATATATCAAAATGGAAAAAGATAGATACAATGATAAAACAATTGTAGTACAATCTAGCAATAGGAATATATACGAATAAGCATGAATAGCATCCTATACTAGATAATATATCCAATATCAGTCAATGTTGCAAATACCTAAAGACTTCCTAAAATCCTTGAATCTAAGTGCATCTAAAGGTTTCGTGAAAATATTGGATAACTGACGATCGGTGCTCACAAAGCTCAAGGACACAACCTTCTCCCCAACTAGGTTTCGAATAAAGTGCTCACGTATCCTTATGTGCATTGTACGCGAATGCTAGACTGGATTACGTGAAATGTGAATGGCACTTATATTATCACAAGAAATAGTCATAGTGCCCTGGGAAATGCCGTAATCCTCCAACATTTGCTTCATCCACAAGAGTTTCGTATAATAACTCCCGATGGCTATTTACTCAGCCTCCGCCGTGGACAGAGATATGGAGTTTTGCTTCTTGCTCATCCACAAGACAAGAGCACTCCCAAAGTATAAACACCCACTCAAAGTGCTTCGACACCCATCAACATCCCCGGCCCAATCGGCATCCAAATAGGCAGATAAACGGTCATTGGTGTCAAATGAATACCAAATACCGTATGATAGAGTCCCACTCACGTATTTAGTAATACATTTAAGAGCGTGTAAGTGTAACTTTTTTGACGACGCCTGGTATCGTGCACAGACAACAACACTAAAAGCAATATCAGGTCGACTAGCAATAAGGTAAAGAAGACTACCTATCATGCTATGATATAAAGTCTCCTCTACGTTGTTTCCTAAAGCGTCTTTACTAAGCTTTGTCGATGAAGTCATAGGAGTGTGTGCATGCTTAGCGGAGTCTAGACCGAATTTCTTCACAAGTTCTCTTATATATTTGGATTGAGACATGAATATCCTATCCTCAAGTTGACGAACTTGGAGACCTAGGAAGAATGTAAGCTCACCTACCGTGCTCATCTCAAACTCACTCTTCATCTCCTCCTGAAAATTATGAGCATGGTGGGAGCACGTGAATCCAAAGACTATGTCGTCCACATAGACCCGAGCAACTAAAATATCACCACTCTCTCTTCTCACAAACAATGTCTTATCTACTCCCCCTATCTTGAAGCAACGAACTAATAGATAGGAAGTAAGCCTCTCATACTAAGTACGGGGTGCTTACTTCAAACCATACAGGGCTTTCCTAAGATATTAGACATGCCCTGGGTGCTTAGGGTATTCAAACCCTTTCGGTTGTTCCATGTGAACCTCCTCCTGTAGAATGCCCTTCAGAAAGGCACTCTTGACATCCATCTGATATAACTTGAAACGCAAATGACATGCTATGGTGAGTAGTAAACCGACGGACTCAAGCCTAGAAATAGGAGCAAATGTTTCCTCAAAGTCTACACCCTCAATATGTGTGTAACCCTGAGCGACCAACCTAGCCTTGTTGCGAACTATGGTACCATTTTCATCCATCTTATTCTTGAAAATCCCATTGGTACCTATCACGTTAGTATCACTAGGTTGGGGGACCAAATTCGAGACTTCGCTATTTCTAAACTGAAACAACTCTTCTTGCATGGCTAATATCCAATACTCATCCTTAAGTGCTTCTTTCATTTTCTTGGGCTCGACTAAGGATGTGTAGCACAGACAGCTAACAACATTTTCGAGTTGAGAACGAGTCTTAACACCTAGTGTAGGATGACCATGTATAGCGATAGGGTTATGACTCTTTCGAACCCAAGATGGTGTATCCACCAATGTTGGAATGGGGTCTACTGTGGTAGCATGAGGAATGATGGGATCGTCACCAAGGGGTGAAGCATCCTCACACTGTGGGCTAGGAGCAACAAATCCCGATGTCTCGTTATCTCTAATCATGACGTTTATTGACTCCATAACCTTAGAGCTAACCAGATTATAAACCCGGTAAACCCTACTCTACTCGTCGATGAATATCCTAAAAATATCCCATTCTCATTCCAGGAATCAAACATTCCTAAGGGCTCTCTATCTCGCAAGATGCAGCATGTACTCCTAAAGACACGAAAAGAAGATAGGTTGGGATTCTTCCCTATCCACAACTCATATGGCGTGTGAAGTGTGTACGGAAGAATATATACCCTATTCACCATATGGCATGAGGTACTCCCCGCCTCTGCCCATAAACATCAAGCCATGTTTCTCCCAAAAAGCATGGATCTAGCCATCTCTTTTATCATCCGGTTCTTCCTCTCAACAATCTCATTTTCCTGAGGAGTACAAACGGCCGAAAACTCATGCTTTATGCCCACTTCATCGCAATAGTTATCCACTTTTGTTCTTTAAATTCAGTGCCATTGTCACTACACATCCGATTAATAGTGACACCTTATTGGTGTTGTAGGACACGACACTTGGTTGTAAGGAACTCAACCGCATCGGACATTTCTCGAAGGAATCCTATAATCTAGTATCTAGAAAAGTCATCAACCATCACGAGAATGTATCTCTTAACACCTAAACTCTTCGTGCGAGTATGACCCATAAGATCCATATGAATTAACTCCAAAACACGGGTGGTAGTAATGGTATTCAACTTTCGATGGGGACTTCGAATTTTTTTACCTTGTTGACAAGGTCCACAAACTGAGTAAGATGGTTTTCCAAGCGATGGTAAGCCACGAACTAGGTCCTTCTTAACTAACCTCTCAAGATCTCTAAAGTTCACGTGACCTAGTCGTTGATGCCAAAGAGCCATAGTGGAGACCGTAGCACTGTTGCATACAAAGGAGGACTTGGTCACAATCCCATAACAATTATCTTCCATCCTCACAGCTTGTAGTAATAGTTTATCAAATTGATCATA
The DNA here is from genome assembly GCA_949130495.1 of Sambucus nigra. Taxonomy (NCBI): domain Eukaryota; kingdom Viridiplantae; phylum Streptophyta; class Magnoliopsida; order Dipsacales; family Adoxaceae; genus Sambucus; species Sambucus nigra. The sequence goes on along the minus strand of OX422209.1, from coordinate 715,786,239 downwards.
AATATTGCATTCGGACCGGTCAAACTTTATCACAAAGTTTGAGTTGGACAGTTGGATAATGCTAATCAAGTTCGCTTTCAACCCCTTCACGCATAATACATTATCTAGCTTAGGAAATATAGGTATCTCAACACTACCACGTCCTAAAATGCTAAATATACTCCCATCTCCAAAGGTGACTTTACCTTCATTGTGATCCTCAAGGTTGGTAAAAAATGAGATGTCACCTATCATTTGCCTAGAACACCCACTATCAAAATACCATTGGGAAGTATTTTGAGCCTTGAGAGAAACATTAACAATAAGGTCTTTCTCGTCTCGCTTAGGTACCCAAGTAGTGGTAACCTTTTGTTTGTCGTTGTCAATGTTGACTCTAGTCGTAATGGTGGAAGCGTTCTCAAACGGCAAAGACATCCGTTGAAATTATTCCAATAAACTATGGGAAGTGGCAACTAGAAATTCAACTTGCTCCCTAAGACTAAAAAAGTCGCTAAAGTGGTGTACGAGAGTATGTGTACGACTAGTCCTACCTAATTTATGGAAAAAATCTAGAAGGTGACCCGTCTTTTTGTAATAAATGCAAATATAGACAGGTTTGGGTCTACCTCGATTTGCTTTCTAGGTGAAACTCTTCTAGGTGAATTAGGCCTCCTAGGTGGATTCGGTCAACGGCCATAAGTATCCATCACAAACTCGGGAACCAGCTCGGGTGCGATGTGGGAAGTGGATGCACCATCGTAGCCTATTTCTTGCCTCTCGACGTTTCCTAAAGCGGGGTAGAGCGAAATCTTACCAACCTTCTTCGTTGTGTCCACGAGTTGGGATGCAAAGGCTTCAAGTTTCTTACGAGTCTCCACAGATTCTTAGAGATCTCTCATTAGACTAGTCAACTTGTTAGTCAAGTCCCCGTTCACATTCTCAACTAAACAAAATCTCTCTCCCAATGGTTCTCTCATTGGGGATTCGCTCGCTCTTTCCTCATGCAACTCTTTCTCTAGCGCCAAAACTCTCATCACTAAACCTTTATTTTGTTTCTTCATTTTAAATGACTCGGCATAAAGTTCGGCGTAAGTGCGCTGAAGGTCACTCTCGCTCCTAGTCAAGGCATTCTCTCCCTCACTCTCCTCGAAACGACTAGACTCATTGTCGAAGTGTACATGTTTAGTATATTCCTCGTCGTCATAAGGTGCCCTCGGTGTACTAACATGACTAGCCATGAATGCGGTAAAGTTACATCCATGCGGTGATTCTTATTTCGAACTCACCGACTCGACCACACTATCACTAAGCGTGACGTTTAAGGCAGTTTTACCTTTCCCTTAAAGTTTCAACCTAGTTGGACACTCGTGAGCTTTGTAATCCTTTCCCTCACACTTGTAACATCCCTCCTCATCTTTCTTTGGGAAATCTTTCTTTTCTTTTTCCAAAAATTTCTTTTCCGTTTTAAATTCTTTATCGTTCTCAAAACTCTTCTTATCTTTAGAAGTATTTTTCTTTTAAAGTTTGAGAAATTTCTTGAAATTTTTAGCAAAAAGGGCCAAATCATCTGCATCATAATCAAACTCAGAATCAGAAGACGCTTCCTCTCTCTTTTTAAACACTCCCTCTCTCTTCCTAGATTGGGCTTTAAGTGTTAACCCCTTATCCTTAGGCTTAACTATTTTCGAGAACATATCTATTTCGTACGTATGAAGATCTCCTCCAATCTCTTCTAACCTAAGAGTATCTAAGATCCCTAGCGAATTAAGAACTCTCACCTTAGGAATAAATCGGGCAAGGAAGCGATCTAAGGATTTTCTTAACTATACGCGTCTCAGGTATCCTCTCGCCTAAATTGAAACTCTAGTTAACTATGTTGAAAAGTCGTGCATAAAATCTGTCGAACGATTCCAATTCAAGCATTGTTATTGTTTCAAATTGTGTGGTGAGATTCTGCAGCTTAGAAGCTTTCACAGCATTGGTACCCTCATGAGTGAGCTCGAAGGTATCCCAAGATTCTTTAGACGTGGTTCACATCAGTATGAAGCAAAACTCGTCAGGGGGGTGACGGCTCCTAAGATGGTACTCAAACTGCAGGAATTAAAGTTGATCCACTTAAAATCGTTATCTTTCCACTACGAGACAGATTTTTGGCCGACGATATTATCAATTGTGATAGTCGGAGGTGTCCATCCTCTTTCACACACAATCCAAACGTGTTCATATATGGCCTTTAAAGCAGACCTCGTCTTAGCTCTCGTATGCATAATTAGTACCATAGAAGATGGGCACTAGATTATGCAAATTTTCCATTAAAATCAAAATTTTCAAAGATCAACAATTTTCAGGAAAAAAAAATTGATATCAAGTGAAAAATATTTTGCGAAAAAAATCACACAGTAAATTTGTGCAACAAGCTCTGATACCTATTTGAGAGTGCACTTACGATCTTATTGGATAATTTCTATAATTAAGTGTCCGGCACACAATAGTACAAATTTTATCTTTATTACCCTAAACAATCAACTAGGTGATAAAGCAGATAAAATACGCATGCAAACACAATCAAGGCAAATGAGGAAAAACTCCTTGAGGGTAAAACCTTTTATCTTCACCATAGAAAGTTTTACAATACACAACTTACAAAACTTCTACAGAATACAATGCAGTCCAGAGTCATCAACAGGTGGTGGTCCACCCTCGGTATCCATCGATCAGCCTTGGTCTTCCTTTCACAAGTGATTCCCACGAGAACCACAATGGGTCAGCAGTGAGGAGAATCTCCCCACAAGAATAACTTGGACAGAGAAATATAGGGTTTTAAACTGATTCACATAAATATATTGGGAGCGATAAAGGTGAATCAAAATAGGTTTTTGACCTAAAAAGATGAGTAATTTTGCAGCAGATTTGCAGAATTCAAAATCGCAAAAGTCCCTAAAATTTTCTTCATGAAACAGGTATTTATAAGGCAACTCAAATTTCGAGGCGGTTAAGGTCGTTCGAATGAAAAGATGACTTCGTTTGAACGAGAATAGACTCTCATTTGAAAGACAATGAGGTCATTTGAATGACAACCTAATCTCATTTGAACGAGCTTCAAACATGATAAAATAGTACGCCCCTCGTTACATGTTTGATTGATGAAACCATCTAACGACCACATCGAATAATGTTGTAACTTCGTTAGAATGACTTGCATGCTTTTTCACAATTTTAAAAGCCAGAAATATGTTTAAAAAAATACCTTGATTCTAATAAAAATAACTCCCAGATATAAACGCGAATAAATTTAAATCCTAAATTATTTATACTTTTGCTTTTGTGAAGATTTTCTTGAATTTGGAGATGATGAAACTCGGTTCTTCGTGACGGATCGACACAATCAGTAGCGGGATATGCCAAAAACAAAATGTAGTCTAAACTATGAGCAAGTGACTTAAATCACGCTCTTACAGAAACCTTAGAGTAAACAAATTAGAAAAATGTTATCATTTTATCTCTTCCGAAAAGAGTCCTGACTACATGTCTCTAACGTTCAATTCTAGCATCAAAAAGATTTTAAATCTTACTTTTGATCAATTTCTAAGGGGCCCCTCAAACGAGATCAATATATATTTCTAAAAGATAGCAATGGTGGTATTAAAGACTTGAAAGATAACCAACATGAGCTGAGCCTAAGGCAAGTTACCTTGATTCAACGAGTTTCTACAACTTGTTATATACTACTGAAGCTCTACAAAAACTTTACTTCATTTGAATTTGATGATGAAATTGAGCATCTTCTTATCATTTCTTTTTCTTGTCTAAAAAATTTTGCAAAAAGGATTCCTATTATATATAAAGTACAATAGAATGATATATGCATATAAAAACTTGAGAAGGGACAAAATCAAATAGGGTAAATTACTTGAGAAGGGACAAAATCAAATAGGGTAAATTACTCTTACTTCCATGGAGATAAGGTTTGATTAAATATGATTCCTTTGTAACTTTTAGTAACTAGTTCTCAACTCATGTTGTGAATGATATAAATTTAAAAATATATTCAATACATATACTATTTAAAAAAAATTATATGATTTTATTGAAATAATGTCATGCATTAAATGAATAAATATAAGAACCGCACTATTTACCATGACTGAGGGTGAGTAAAAAGTTTCAAGAGTCTACGGGACACTAATAACATGACAATAAAAACAAAGCCTTTATAATTTGTGAACCTACTTTTTTATAATATTTTATATGTGAAAACAAAAGACGTATAAACCTAAAACAGCCCATATGTTCAACTCCAAGATTTACATTGTAATATGAAAATACAACAATTACAATTACTTAAAAATAAACCTATCTTGTACATTCAAGTGTCATTTTAGTCGTCAGTCCAATGATGTAGTGACTTGAGCAGCAAAAAAATTCTATTATCAATTTCCCTATCTCCAAAACATAGTTCTTGAAATTAAGGATATTAAGCTAGAAAATAGAGAAAAACATATAAAGATATAATAAAATGCACTCGCTTATAAATAGATAGAAATCAGATTGAGTCAGTAAACAATCCCAATAGAAGAATAAAATAGCAAAAGTCTGTAATGTGAGAATATCATTATGCCCTTTTACCACCTTTAGTGGGTGTTCATGGTATTGGGTTATCTTTTCTAAAGTACCATGAATGTCTAAGAACATTGACCCTACTGAACCTCTTTCTGCTTAAAATCCACTTTACGAACCATGAAAATGGGTACTCGATCGGCCCTTTCCTCATTCGTTAATGGTGCTTCATCCAAATTCTAGGTATTCGGTTCTCCTATTAATTATTGGATTGTGGTTTACAGCCTAACACCCCACCCCCAACCTCATTGAGTCTTCACCTGGATTATCAATCAAAGGAATCTCATTTAGATTATCTAAGACATTATACAGGACTTGCAAAAATTAATCCATTGGTGCTCTAGCCATAAACCCTTGAAAGTCACCTGATGATACAGAATATCACTCAGAGATATGTTGAGCTCAGTTTTCAAGTTTGTGCAACAATGGTGAGGTAATACATCAACATAATAATTAAATAGCAAGAAGAGGATATGAGAGATAAGGTGGAGACATAGATTTAAGTGTTTTGGCCTTGGCCTACGTCCACTGTGCAATGAGTAGGTAGATATCCACTAAACAATAGGGTTGAAAGCCATTAATGGGGTTACAATCTTTTTGCACACACATTCTCTCTCTCTCTCTCTCTCTCTCTCTCTATATATATATATATATATATATATATATATATCCCTCTCTCTAATATAAAAATAGTAGGGTTTTTGTGGAATGATTGATCCCTCTAAATGATGAAGATGGGTGCCTTTTCTAGTGTTGAGGGTGCCTAATATCACCCCCTAGCATGCAGTATGTGTGCATGAGATAAAATGACAAATGAGAGTATGAAAATTGTACAACGCAACGTGCAACCCATTATGAATAAATATTCCCTTCACGTGGGGGATGATATGCCATAACGATCCTAGTCACGTGTGCCAATATTACCCTTTTCACATGTTCCACGCATGTAAGCTATATCAGAGCTGGAAGGTCTCAGTTGTCCGAGACTGCTGAGATGACATTGTTCATGGATGAGGCTGAGGATAGGCTAACTCTATTCCTAGTGAATATAATTGATGATGAGGTCTCAGCCTAATAACAGGCTGTGATCGACACTGTTGGGGCTGACACCAAGTTTTTGCTATTTGCAAGTCCAGTAGTGTGCAGAATAATTGATGATGATAGTCACTAGGTGAGGTGGTCTCGGAGGCTAAGACTCTAGAACATGCCCCAAGGGGTGGGCGGTTAGTATATGATGAGTCCAACATGAGTTGTGAGGGAACGTGTTGTTACGGTGGATCTCGTCTAGACAAGACCATACTTGTATATATGAATCACTCGTAGACCTTAGTCTTCAATATCAATGGGAGGTTGAGGTGTAAGTTCGTCTAGTACCAAGCAGTCAGTTGTCCCCTTAATATTAGAGCATATCTCATTGATTGGAGTGAAAGAGCATGCTGTCAGGGGTGTCAGTTCAGTACCTCAAGGATTACACCAATTAGTTAGTGTGTGGGCTAGCGTGCAACCCAAGTGGGTACGATGAAGCATGTTACCTCGAGAATCACCCTTCAATCATTATTTATGAGATTTTGCGCGCACTTCAATTGATTTAAAAACCAACCCTTTAACTTCTTTCACTTTCTTCCATTATTTTTTATTACAGCATAACTAGAGCTCAAAGTTTCTTTCTCTACATCCTTTGTTCTCTGACGACTTTCTTCTTCGTTCTTATCCTCACCGACATTTGCTTCATCCCATGTACCATCTATGTCCTTCGTTTTTTATTTCTAGCGAGATTTCTTTTCGTTTTACCATGTTCCATGTTTTTAGAAAACTTGTAAATTTTCCAACCACCATTTCTGGTGGCATTAGGCTGGGATTGAGGTAGTTTTGGGGAGATTTATGACTTAGGCATCACTTTAGGTTTAAAATTTAGCGGATTTAGCAGTTTTTGGGCTTTGGTTGAGTTTTCTGATGAGTTTTTTATTTGAAGCCCACCGGAGTTATTCATCATATTCTTAACTGGTTCTTTTAATGAACCCTTCAAGTTCTTAGTTTTGATCTTTAGTCAACTGTGATCAATTTCCATTTAGGTTTTTCATGTACCGCAAGCTATTCGAACTAGGAGAAGATTTCCCCACCTCTGAGAGAGTATTCTGCGAGAGATACATAGGGCCGAGGCCGAGGCTAGGCAAAAAGCTAACGTCAAGTCTCACCTTCCTCTCACAATCATTCCTCTGTCTATGGTTCATCATCCTCCACTCATTACATACCCAACTTTGGCCGAGTCTAGAGTTTTGATTTCATTGAGTAGTGACACAATGTCAGTTGCATCTTCCAAAGACTCCTTGTCCTCTCCCTCTTCTAAGGGCTATAGCCCTTCACATATCGCCAACTCTCGTACGGGATGAGATAAATCCAAGGCCGATTCTTTTGAAGAGGCTATACGGCCCCCCTTGATCATCTGGATGAGGGTGATACAACCGAATCAAGCAATTGTGCCCACCCCACCACTTTGGTTCATCAGTAGGGGGATTTTGAGCCTGATATATACGATATCTCTAATGACGAGTAAGATATAAAAGTTTTAGTTACTGTGCCCCCTATGGAAATTCCTATCTCAGCCACGACTGAGGCCAAGTTCAGACATAGCGACTTGCACGGCAAGGCTCTCGTCGTTGAGGATGATGAGGAAGAAGAAGAAGTGTTGGACACAAGTATAGCTTCGGCCATACCTAACGACATATGTGAGACTGATCTCATTATTTGGAGCACCTATATGGTGATAAATCCTCCATCAATATGAGAGTTCCCTCTGAGGATGAGCATGCCTTTTAACAGCAAAGTTGAAGGAGAAGTAGTTATTTATTAGCAAATGTTCAAGATCGGATTTCTTCTGCCAATTAACTTGTCTATTAGGCCCATTCTTGCATCCATTAGCTTGTCCCCTGCCCAACTGACACCCAACTCTTAGAGGACACTAATTGGGTTTTCTCAGCACTGGCGGATATGATACGAGGAAGAGATCCCAGTTGATGTTTTCCAGGCTTGCTATGCAATTTCTACGATAAAGGTTGCGCCTCGCTATTACCGTTTTGTAGCTCGTCGCCCCGACAGGATACTTGTCCATATCAACCAAACTCCCAACCACGATTGGAAGTCTCGTTACTTCTTTATATATGGGGCTTAGGAGATTGACAGTAGCTTGTCATCTGCTGCTGACGACCTGATAGTTCCTAGGAAATGGGACAAAGTTTCAATGTCAGCCAAAATGGATCCCGACATTAGAATTGAGGCGAGGAAAAATATTGGCAAACTACAGAGTAAAGGCGATAAGAGTGGCCTTATTGTTTTTTAAAACCTGATGGACCCTTACATCCTTGAGTGTACTAGGTTGGGGGTGGAACCCCTTACTGAACTTTGTAACCACTTCTTTAAAAACTTAAACTTTACTGTCGTCTAATTTTTGCTTAGGCCGATACTTATTTATTTATTCTTTTTTACAGATCATCTAGAAGGCATGAGTGACTAAATCTGGGAGATGGAAGCTCCAATTATAGGCAATATCTTTACCTGTTTTCATGGGAAACCATAGCTCCGACACAACCTCGGCAAAAATCAACTACGGATGGACCCCATGCTACTAAGGGGTCCAAGAAAATAAAGGACATCCCTGAGGGAACTTTTGCCAACCCTCCTCCTCAGAAAAAGAAGAAGGTTTCCCCTCGGAGGCAAACCACTAACCCAATCCTCCCCATAAAAGAAGACACCACAACAGATTCTCGTCTGGCCCAACTGGGCATAAATGCTGACTCCCTTCTTGGGAGTCAACTAAGGGCCCGAGAGGTCATTATTATGATTGTCCCCGAGTGTGACAATCGCTACTTTAATGCCCAAGACCCCACTCTGGTCTTTACCTTTGCATTGCACAAGGCCACTCAAGTAAAGTTTATGTTCTCTCTGTTATACTTGCTTTTTCTTAAAGTGTTTTGTCATCCATATTGACTCGTCTTCGTATTTTGTAGTCAATAATTTCCCTGCAGAAGATCTAGTTGTTGATAATCAAGGCCGATAAGAAGGTTAAGACGATCGAGAACGCACAATTAGAGGTCGACCATCTGAGGGAGCAGCTGGTCAAGATAAAAGATGATTATGACTCCAAGGCTTTTGAGCAAAGGACACGCCATAAGGAAAGAATGCAGACGATGAAGGCCGATCTTCGGCCAAGATTGATCAGTTGGAGGAGCAATTGAAGAAACAGGCTGATGGCGAGGATGGGAAACTGAGGGTGGTACCGAAAAATATCTCGCGAACTTTAAGGAGCCTAAGGAGTTTTTCAAATACTCCATTCAGTACATGGAGAAAGGCGCCAAAGTTTTTTATCGCCGAGTATCCAACCAGTGTCCTAAGTTGGCAGGTTGTGATCATCCGCTGGCTGAGGTCATTACTTCTATCAGCTTGGCCGATCTCGAGATTGTGGAAGCTCTGAATTAGGTGCAGACTGAGTTTGAGACTGTTGCAACTGTAATTAATACTACTGTAGCCGACTTAGAGACCACAGACAAAGTTGGCGATGAGGGAGATAATACTGCAACACAAATCGAAAACCATGTTGTGCATGTCGAGGCAGAGTAAACGATTGTTGATAAATAGATCTTCACTTTTTGCGGATGACCGTCTGTGGTCATATGTGCCCTTTGTGTAACCCTTAACATCATTTGAACAATCTTCATTTCTGAACAAGTTTATTTGTAATAACTTTTCAATTTTTGCTCTATCTTGATTCAATATGATGTGGTTGAAGTTTTTAATACAACTGTAATGTCTGAACCAACTATTCTCTTTGTAAGTTTTCACTATAATTGAATGACAATCTGCATAACCATACATAAATGATTTTATTTATCCTTTACCACTTAAATGATGTTAAGGGGATCTCCCTCCTCTCGTCGTTTCTGGAGTGAAACTAAGGAGTCGAGACTCCCTAGTCACTCTCATACCGCCGATAGACAGTTATTAATTAATTCACCATAATTAAATGATGTTCAGCATAACCATACTTAAATGATTTTATTTATCCTTCACCACCTAAATGATGTTAAGGGGATATCCCTCCTCTTGGATTTTCTGGAGTGAAACTAAGGAGTCGAGACTCCCTAGTCACTCTCGTATCGCCGAGAGAAAGAGTTATCAATTAATTCACCATAAATAAATGATGTTCAACATAACCATGCGTAAATGATTTTATTTATCCTTCACCACCTAAATGACTTTAGAGGGATATCCCTCCTCTCGGGGTTTTTAGAGTGAAACTAAGGAACCGAGACTCCCTAGTCACTCTCATACTGTCGAGAGAGAGTCATTAATTAATTCACCATAATTAAATGTTGTTCAGCATAACCATACTTAAATGATTTTATTTATCCTTCACTACCTAAATGATGTTAAGGGGATCTCCCTCCACTCGGGGTTTCTGGCTTGAAACTAAGGAGTTGAGACTCCCTAGTCACTTCTGTACTACCGAGAGAGAGTTATTAATTAAATCACCATAATTAAATGATGTTTTGCACTTGGATGCCATGCAAATTGGATACACAAAAATAAGAGATGAGACAACACTTGATACATTTCTCATTAAAACTTTGATTCATACAACTGAAGGTAAGCCTGAAACATAATTTTTTGAATACGAAACTGAAAGACAATTTAAAGTATTTTTTCAAGTGATATGTATTCCAAGGATTAGAGAATGGTTCACCCTTAAGATTTTTGAGCCGATATGTGCTCGAGAAGACATCCTATGTCACCCTATAAGGCCCATGACAATTAGGGTGTAGCTTATTGGCTTTCTGCAAGAACTTTTTTAGCACAAGGTCTCCCACAGTAATTAGCCGAGACTTCACTCTTTTATTGTAAAACTTGACCGCTCTGTGTTGATAAGCGGATTGCCTGACTGTGACGTCTTCCCGTATTTCTTCAATTAGATCTAGATTTAACCTTCTCTCTTCAAGGTTGGATTTCGGGTTATAATTTCTAACTTTGTGACTTGGAAGCCCGATCTCTGTCGAAATTACAACCTCAGATCCATAAGCAAGCATAAATGGCATTTCCCTTCTTAGAGTCTTTTATGTGATTTTGTAAGCCCACAAGACACAATACAACTCATCAACCCATTTTCCTTTAGCGTCTTCCATATTTTTCTTTATCATGTCCAAGATAGTTCTACTTATGACCTCTTTTCGACCATTGGCTTGGGGTCGGCTGGGTAAGGTGTAGAATAGCTTGATGCCAACCCTTTCACAATATGCTTCCAAGGATTTGTTTTTAAATTGATTTTCATTGTCTGATATTAGGGTATTTGGGAGGCCGTACCTACAGATGATGTTAATCTAAATAAAACTCAAGCATTTCACCTCAGTAATTGTCATCATAGCCTCAGCTTCCACCCACTTCGAGAAGTAGTCAATCACAACAATCAAGAACCTATAATTCCCCATTGCCCTTGGCAGAGGGCCGACCAGGTTTATCCTCCACATCGTGAATAGCCATGTGGATGATATGGACGATAGTGGTTGATAAGGGTGATAAGGGACACTAGCAAAACGTTGGCATTTGTCGCAATTCTGAACATATTCTTCCGAGTCCTTTACCAGAGTCGGCCAGAAATAACCCTGAGTGATGATCCTATTGGCTAGAGATCCTCCACCCACATGACTCACGCAAGATCCCTCATGCACATCTCGGAGAATATATCTGTCACACCCTGCTAAATTCTGGCATCGGCCGCCACCAAAATTAAGTCGGGTGTAAGTAAATAAATACCATTCTTATCATGAGACAAATATGAGACATATAAAATTAATCCACAAGATAAATGATAATCAATCCAAAACGATAAACCATTCAACTAAGCGACAAAGGATACATCTTCATGCTAAACTCAAAGTAAATCCAAACTTTAATAATATGAAACTGACTAATTTCCAACTGAATCCGTGAAATAACCAAATAAAACCTATACAACTTTGGAACCGAATGGCCCAATCACAACCATAAACTGAGTGTCAATACAAGTGTGAAGGAATAGAAAACTAGACTAAATCAATACGCATAAGGTAGAGCAACTCCAGCTGGACCTCTAAGCAATTATCCAAATTATTCTATGCAGCTTCTCCAAATACTATTTCCTGAAAGTTGGTCAACACACGAGGTCAGTGCCCCGAGCATGAATACACACTGCTCCCCTCAATTAGGATCCTTGGGTCCAGACAGTAGTATTTTACGCAATAAATATCACAATAGATTACTTTAATTAAACGAGATAACTAAACGCGATAAATATATATCACTAACTACTCGAAGAGATCCCCATTTAAAAAGAACACCAATATGATTTTAAAATTCCCAAGTCCCACGATGTTAATTTAAATAAATTAACCAAATTTTATTATTGTTCTCACTTTTTATTATGACGGTCCTCACGTCCTGGGTGGTAATCCACCAAAGTGTCACACTTCCCCTTGTCAAATGGCCTCTGATCCGTTTAAACTGTCGACCCCGCCCCATGACAAGGTTCCTCACATGACACGACATAAATCGTCCTCACACCCGTTTAAACTATCGGCCCCGACACATTATGTCACCACAAATTTAAATATCCATTTTTATCTTAAGCACTAATTGTCAATTTCACAATTTATAAATTACCCCACCCTTATAATTGATGTGAGATCCTCAAAATACACCTTAGTCCCATACCTAAGAGTCCCCAAGTTATCAATACGTCCTACCTTATGTATAGGATGAATTTTTGACACAAACCTCGACCTAGTCTCATGCCTAGGCTAGCGTAACGATGATAAAGTACCAAAATCAGCCCACCCCCGACATAATAAAGTCGTAATAATCTACCTTCACTATCCCCATACCTAGCGGGGGTAAATCATCAAAAGGCATACCTACTAGTCCCATACCTAGAAGGCAACCTAAAATATAGGGAGAGAAAAAATACTCAATAACCCGTCGTCACAATGGGAATATAATAATACCAACAAGTCACACAAATATACATAATAAATTAGCGTACAAAACTACGCATGATAGTCCAATTCAATTAAATCTTTATTTGATTATCACAACGCCAAAATACCAATTAATCTCATTTATTTATTTTAAATTAAATACACTGAGACTTTATCATTAATGCACCAAAGTTCAAATTTTATCATCTCTACACAAATTACATGAGTTATATGCCCCCAAATTCATTTATTTCAAACTAGGGTTTTTCTATAAGCAACCTACACCAACAAAAACCAAAATCCACTCATGAATCCTACGTACCCACGGGTTATGAATATTTCATAAAAACAGCCCCAAACTTTTTTGTTCACTTTCTCTAATTAGATTGCTAATTGATTCTAAGAAAAACATGTAATTAGGGGTTTAGACAACACTTAAAATGCATAATACTAAAGGAAAAGAATAGAGTATTCATGCCTGAAATTAGTTGGATAAAAATCTGAGCAGAAGGTTGAACTCCTCTTAAGAAAACACCAATTGAATCTTCAAAACTTGTGAAAAGTAGGGGCTAGAGGTTGAAGATGAGAGAAACATATTTTGGAAAATCTTTCTGGAGAAACTTTGAGAGAAAAGTGATTTTCGAAGTCCCGGCCCCATATTAGTATAGTATATAAAGAGTTTCAGATTTGGAAGCAAATAGGAGTCTAACCAAGCCACTGCCTTACTGTCGTTCGAACGAGGACACCTGTCGTTCGAACGACAAACGGCGTCGTTCGAACGACATGCCCTGTCATTTAAACGATCCCCAAAATCCCAAAATTAAATCTTTTAAAAATCCAACTTAATTATCTGATAAAAATACACTAGCTAAATAAATACGCACTTGCCAGTTAAATGTTTAAATAAAAACCTTATAACCTTTTTATAAAAGACCTGTGTAGATACCCCATTCTAGCACCCCTAACCTATCCTTAGGTCCCTAACACCTCCCCTCATCGCTACAAACCTAAGTCATACCCAGGGTACTAACCTAAAGGCCATCGGGCACTCCCAGGCTTCGTTTGACCAAAAGTCAAACTCTTTCGCTCGACTGAGATTCAATGAATCTTCGAAGGTCACTGAAACCCCTTTCCAACGGTCCGTCCCGTACGACATTCTGACTTACGGTGCGGACGAACGATTCTTTTTCCCCCGAAACTTGATTAGGAGGTCACCGGACGCTCCGAGACTCCATTTAACCAAAGCCAACTCTTCAGCTCAACCGAGACTGAATGAATATTCGAAGGGCGCTGAAACCCCTTTACAACGGTCCATCCCGTGCGCGATTCTGACTTACGATACGGACGAACGATCCGTTTTACTCCGAAAGGTCACCGAGCGCTTTCAGGCCCCGATTGACCAAAGTCAACCCCCCAAACCGAGTCAAGCTCTTTGGAATGTCGAAGTACATCTCCTAAACTTTCCAACGGTCCACCCCGTGTACGATTCTGACTTACCATGCGGACAAGCGACCCCTTTGCATCTGACGATTCCATGTTCAAAGGATCGACGGACGCTTTCGAGCCACATTTGACCTAAAGTCAACTCCCAGACCCGGGAGAAGTCCAATGACTTTCGAAGGTCTCTGAGGTACCTTTCCAACGGTTCACCCCGTGCTGGCCGACCGGGACTCCATCTCCCAGAGTAAAATAGACGGGCGACTCCATCTCTCTACATTTTTCACCTCGTCACCGACGCTGGTCGAAGCGCTCCCGAGAGGGATGCGCGGGACCAAGATCCTCTCGACGTTGAAGACACCCACTCTTCTCCGTCCCTCCCACCAAGAGGATTGTGGGGATGGCCACAATGGTGACTCCGCTCGGGACTTACTTATTTTAAGGGATAGACTCTATTTACATGGGTGTTATATTTGTTAATATTTTTCATGTTCCCCTTTACTATTCATGTGTACCTCAAGCTTATGCTTCTATTCACACACTTGTAGAAGATTCTCCATGTACACTTCACACCACGTGCACCTAGGATCACATATGTCCACATGTTGCACGCATCACCCATCCATACTTGGTGTACCATTGTTACTAGCACTTTGCTCCTTGTTGGGCATGATTAAGAAAGATACTCTCATAAGATACTAATAAGAGAATCATGCATGATTCACACGACATCATCAAGGAGCATTGTTATTGACCAAATTTTGTCCAATAACTGGAAGGTCACTTCGTGATGGGCGTTGGTCTGGCAGGGCGCAGTTAGCCTAAGCGATATGACTCTCACCTTCCATTAACCAAATACCTTCAACGTATATCGAACGGTTCCCCCGCACCGTACCTCTTGACCGAAGTCATGACGGGAGGTATATCTCAGGGAACTCATTCACGTACGCCGAGTATATCGAATTCGCTCTCACACTTACTGTCCCCACGAGGTATATAGTGAGGAAATTCACATACACTCAGGTATATCAAATAGCTTGTCCACACGTATCGATTACCCTCAAAAGAAAGACGTATATCGTGGAAGCCACGCCAAAGGGGGGAACCCTTTTCGATTCACCTAACCAAACTGCATATCCGTATATAGGTGTCAAGCCTAGGACACACATGTTAGATTGTCGGTTTCGACCCGAAACTCTATCGAAATTCCGGGTCGTCCTGCGACCCAAAATTTTCGCACATTTTTTAAAACGGGACCCTGCCCGTGAGCCTGGTTACAAGTACAGCCATATCTTTCCATATATTATAAACTCAACTTTTCCAGGCTCGGGTCCCATCCGACATTTCATTTTTTCATTTAGTAAAATTTAATACAAGTGAGAACATAATAATCATGCTGAGACCCGTCTCCCAAAACATTTTTCCTTTCTTTATAAAAAATCCAAAAACATTCCTCTTTTCTTTATCAGAAATCCAAAAGCATTTCTCCTTTCTTCATCTAAAAATCCAAAAATATTTTCTCTTTCAATCTCAAAAAGAAAATGTCAAAAATATTTTCATCCTTTTTTGTCAAAAATAAATCCCATTTTACGCCTTCTCAGGTCAATTGCACGCCCTTGACCTGGCTCCTTATTTGCTTCGATCTTCAGTTAAATCACCCCGGAGTTCCGTTCGTTCCCCTGCTACTTCTTTCGAGTCTGGTATCCATCCATTTTCCATGGAGAACACAGATCAAGTACCAGTTGTGCAGCCCAATCTGACGGCAGTTTTAGCTCAGATCGTGTCCAAGATTGACAACCTCCAGACTAAGGTCCGAGAGATGCAACAAAACTAGGTTCCTGTTCCTTAAGAGCCCTAGGCCCTATTCCCTCATGATATGGGTCCACCCGAGCCTATATGGGTTCCCTAAGAGTATCAGCACACTCCGTGTGCCCCTCCTGCTAATGGGCCGCCGCCTGCCCAGCTTCCTATGCCAAACCTTGTCCAGCCTGGGGCTAACTTGCCTATGATCATTGATCCAAAAGAGGAAGAGTTGAACATGGTCAAAGAAGATCTCAAGATGGTAACTAAGAAGTTATACCAAGTCCGAATCTCTGGTAATTACATGGACTACACCCACATGTCTCCTTATCCTAAGGCGAGGTTACCTGAGAAGTTTAAGATGCCAAATATCGAGAAATTCAGAATAAGTGGATCCCCGATTGTTCATCTTCGCAATTATCACCGTTCCATGACTCTCCTAGGGGCCTCTGAAGAAGTAATGGTCCAATTATTTCAGCAAACTTTGAAGGATAGCGTCCTCCGATGGTTTTTGTCTCTCGAGGAGTCCAGAATCCGTAGCTGGGAGGATGTAGCCCATAAATTCATGTCGCATTACAAATACAATGAAGAGCTTGAGGTCACCCGCCGTGATTTAGAGCTGCTCAAACAGAACTCTGGGGAATCAGTCAGTAACTTCATAGCCCGATGGAGGGAAAAAGCAACCACTATGACCAATTGGCCATCCGAGGAAGAACAAGTCAACATAGTGAAGAAGAACTTCTTGCCCCATGTTCGATCAACGATGGGAGGACAATACTATCCCCATTTTTGAGCTCTCAGAGAAGCAGGAGTAGAAATCGAGGAAGGTCTTGCTAAAACAGAGGTTGAACCAAAGAAAGTGTCCGGGTAGTTCACCCCCAGAAAATATGATAAACCTGCCAGTGCTACAGTCACAACCATCAACAACATCTCCCAACCAACCACTTCGTAGGCACCAGAAAGCCACCATGTCCCAGTCCGAAAGGAATACACCGAGCTCCATGCTCCCCTCTCCAAAGTTTATCAAGACCTATTAAGCTGAAACCTTATCAAACCCTTGGACCCCCGTCCATTGCCAAATCCACTTCCAAGAAACTTCAAGGCAGATGCCCATTGCACCTTTCACCAAACTGCTGGACATACCACCGACTAATGCTTTCACCTTCGAAACATAATCCAAGGTCTAATCGACCGGGGTACCATTGCCCCACCAACCAATCCTAAGCCAAACACTACTCACAACCCACTCCCAAATCATACTAATGCTATCTTCCTAGAAATGAACCCATAATTTGATCCCTCAACTCAAATCACACCCATACACTCTCCCGAACCTCTCCAAACTTGCCCATATTTCCTCCTACACCTTATTAGCCTCGCTGATCAAGCACTGTCACTCCTTACCAGAGCATGCATCGTTGTCCGTACCCGTTCTGAAGATGGATGTATGGAATTATCATCAGTGTTAAACCAACTCCTAGATTTCGGGCTGAAATTGCCCTCACAGATGATCATTGATTGCCAGAAGTTTAGTACGCTATTCTTGGAAGCACGAAAATGGGCCCAAGAATTAGACAGTTGGGTGGTACTAACCGATGAAGTCATCCTAGATGACGTTGTACAGATCATGGAAGAATTATTCAGGCAAACCAACGATATTTTTCGTATGACCGAGTTACTTGATATTCTGAAGCTACAAGGACGCCTGGTCCCTTCACCCTTACATATACCCACATAATGGGAATACATGTATGAAGAAGCCATTAAAGTTGTGGAATGCATTGACTTTACATGGAAAGATAGAATTGTTTCCACGAGATGGGAGGAAGAATTTGAAGATTCGAATGAAGAATAAGCTTTCGAGAAAACTAGCCCAGTAACCGACATGTGTGGGATGATATCATTTGAGAATCTCCTCAGATAAATAAACAATATAGCAGAACAACCCGATATTGACAAAGAAACAGGGTTCATATTCTTCCCTTCTTCAGTAAATCACATGACCAGGTCAGAGAGGCATTACCAGATCCCAAACTCACTACCAGCCAACGACAAAGGGAAGGGAGTTGAAAACCTTACTATGTCAAAAATGAACCTCGAGGAGAGAAAGATCCTCGATCGACTGAAGAAAACTCAAGCTAACATCACTCTATAGGGGCTTTTCATGTTTTCCCAACTGTACAGAAATGCTTTGATCAAATTTCTCACTGGACCCATAGTTCCTCCTTCTACCACACCAGAAGAAGCGGTAAATTTAGTCGGATCCTTGACCTCTACCCGAATGCTATCCTTTTTCGAAGAAGAAATCCCCAGAATTGGGCCAAACCACAATCATGCACTCAACATCTCTGTCGAAGTTATGGGGAAGATCGTACCACTCTCTCTTGTCGATAACGGATCCGCCTTGAATGTCTGCCCATTTAGAACCTTCAAATGCATAGGACTAAAGGAAAGTGGCCTCGCTCCAACCTTCGTTGTTGTATGTGCCTACGATAATACTCGTCGAGAAGTGATGGGATCCATAAAACTTGTAATTGGGTTGGACCTATAAACCCTGTCCTTGAATTCAAATTTATTGACATACCAGCTTGTTTCAACCTATTTCTCGAACGAACTCGGCTCCATAGTATCAAGGGTGTGTCTTCCTCACTCCATCAGAGATTGAAGTTCTTCGTCGATGGACGAGTCATCACCATTTTGGGCAACGACGATAATATCGAGGGTGCAATTACCAGCAGTCCAATCCTGGAGATACAGCACGGGTCAAATGATATGCTCCTATCAGGATTCCGAGTTGAGCCACTTCTACTCCCGACAGGGGACGATTTCAAAGAAAGATTTTGTCCAGAATACGACCCTCATAGCAACGTCAATGTGATTCAGATGTTCAGAAACATACACTTCATTCCTGGACTAGGGCTAGGATAAAGACAACAAGGGATACTTGAGCCCATTGAACTAAAGAAAACTTTACCTCCTTGTGGTTTGGGGTATCAACCGTTAGAACAAGAGCTCAAAATGATCCGTCAGTCTCGACCAAAGAGAAGACGAGACTGCATCTAGACTATCCCAGGTGAGTCCCTGAATTGACGATTCATCAAAGAGGGCAAAGACTTCCCCTTTTGTGGCTTTTCGAAACCCTGGTATGACCATACAGACAAGAAGATGAAGCCTGGAATGGAGATCTTTTTTCAGGACAGCTACCCGTGGGCCGAAAGTTCCCAACACCATGTACAACCTCTCATCAGAGATACCGAAGATTTTGAGGGAAGTGACTCTGAAGATTCCTTCAACTTGCAAACACTGGGGCTGACACTCTGCATGGTTCATTCAAGCACTACATCACTGGATCCATCCCACCTGATTAAAACTGTTGATACACCTATCCTCAACTGGCATGCTGCGCCCATTCTATCTGTTGAAATCCCACCTAACCCCAATGTTTACCCCATTTCTTCTCTTGTTATATATCTTTGCTCAAATATAATCGACACCTCCTTTGATGAGGTTCTCAATGTTATTTTTTCTATCAATGAAATAAACGAAGATTTTAAGTATCTTGCTATGCCTTACATTAATTGTTTAGATTCCAATCAAACTTTTGATGATGATGATTTTGCAAATGAACAATTCTTAACTGATCAAAATAAGGTTAATAACAAACAACATAACCGCGTTAAAGTTAATGAAGAAGAGACTGTTATTGTTAACCTCAGTTCTAGTAGCCAATTGCGCGAGATTAGGATAGGAGCTACCCTTGACGAGCATGAGCGCGCACAACTCGAAGAATTATTAAAGGAATTCATGGATTTCTTCGTGGGGTCCTATGATGATATGCCCGGCATTGATCCTGAAATAGCTCAACATGACATCCCCACTCTTCCAGATTACAAGTCAGTTAAACAAAAGCTGAGAAAGCTCCACACCGAATGGTCGCTCAAAGTCAAAGAAGAGGTAGTCAAACAGCAGAACGTAGGTTTCATTCGTGTGATCGAATATCCCACATGGCTAGCCAACATAGTGCCTGTGTCGAAATCATGAGGGAAAGTTCGAATGTGTGTAGACTACCGGGACTTAAACAAAGCCTCTCTAAAGGATGATTACCCGTTACCCAATATCGACATGATCGTGGACAATACAGCCAGTCATGCTCTCAAGTCGTTCGTCGACGGGTTTGTCGGGTACAACCAAATCAAAATGCATCCAGATCACCAAGAAAAAACCGCGTTCATCACCCAATGGGGAACCTGTTGCTACACTGTTATGCCATTTGGTCTCAAGAATGTTGGGGCTATCTACCAAAGGGCGGCCACAACCATCCTGCACGATCTGATTCGCAAAGAGGTCGAGGTCTAGGTGGATGATATGATTATTAAATCCAAAACTAGAGAAGGTCATGTTCCCGCTCTTCGAAAGTTATTCGAACGACTGCGACAGTATTAATATCTGACCCGAGTTTGGAACGAAGCCTGCCAAGAAGCTTTGGATCGAATCAAATAATATCTGACCCAACCTCCGGTACTCATGCCACCACAGCCTGGTCTCCCCTTACTCCTATACCTAACCATAGTCGACACTGCAGCTGGGGCTTTTCTAGCCCAATACCTTGAGGATTCCTGCAAAGAAAGAGCTGTCTATTACATCGGTCACAAATTGGTCGGATACGAAGCCAACTACACTGATTTGGAAAAGGCATGTGTCGCACTTTTCTAGGTCACCCAAAAGTTGCGACACTACATGCTCGCCTTCCCCATTAAACTTGTATCCCGAATGGACCCCATCAAGTACCTGCTTGAAAAACCCGCCTTATCTAGCCGAATAACCCGATGGTAGATGGTCCTAGCCGAGTTTGATATCGTGTACGTCACACAGAAAGCCATGAAAGGAAGAGCCATCTCTGACTACCTCGCTAATTACACCATGGAAAAAGCTGACAACTGGATCTCCGAATTCCCAAATGAAAACATCCTCTACACCGCTCAAGACGACCTTCGATGGAAAATGTTCTTCGACGGCGCTGCCAATAAAAAAGGATATGGCATTGGGATACTTCTGATCGCCTTAGATGACTCCCATACTCCCATCGCTATCAAGTTGAATTTCCCCTGCATCAACAACATGACTGAATACGAGGCATGTACGGTAGGCCTCAAAGTTGCTCTTAAGAAAGGTATTCAGTACCTAGATGTCTACGGGGATTTTTCCCTCATCATTGGTCAGGTGCTCAGAAAATGGAAAGTCATGGACGAGAAACTCCAACCCTTCCATGCCCACTTAGAAGAACTAGCCTCTCAATTCCAAGACATCACCTTCCACTACCTACCTCGAGCAAAAGATAACCTAGCCGATGCCCTTGCTACCTTAGCCTCCATGGTCTACATGCCCGACGGAATAAGAATGACCCCCTTCCTAGTCCAAAAGCAAGACAAACCAACCCACTGCTACCACATTGAGCTCATCGCCAAAGAAGATCCCAAGCTAGCCAATTGTTGGTATTATGTTATCTGGCACCTTCTCAATTATGGTAGGTATCCCGAGGGTTCTAATAAGAAATATCGGGCAACCCTCCGAAGACTGGCCACCCAGTACATCATCTGTTATAAAGCACTGTTTAAGAGAAACTTCGATGGAACCCATCTACACTGCATCGCAGGGGCTGACATTGAAGAGGTAATGCAAAAAATTGACATCGGGGAATGCAGGCCCCACATGAGCGGTCACGTGCTTACCAAGAAGATCATCCGATAAGGCTGCTACTAGACCACCATAGTCCAGGATTGCACCGCCTATGTCCGGAGATGCCTCAAATGCCAAAAGTTTTCCAACCTTCAACACCTGCCTCCGCGTGAATTGTACAACATGACTTCTCCCTGGCCGTTCTCCACCTGGGGTATCGACATAATAGGGAAGGTTACACCCACGGCCTCCAACGGGCATAAGTTCATCCTAGTTGCCATTGATTACTTCCCCAAATGGGTCGAAGCTGAGTCATACGCAGTCCTGAATGCTAAGAAAGTTGCCCAATTCATCAAGAAAAACATCATCTGCCGATACAGGGTCCCGCACGAGTTAGTGTCAGATAACGGGTTTCATTTCGAGGCAGAAGTCACAGAAGTGGTCAACGAGTATGGGATTCAGAGACACAAATCTTCTCCCTACCGACCTCAAACCAATGGTACAGTCAATGCCTCCAACAAGAACCTCAAAGCCATCATCAGTAAGATGACCAAAAGCTGCCAAGATTGGGCCGATTGAATCCCTTATGCCCTCTAAGGCTACCGAACCTCTACTAGGGCTACCCCTTACTCCCTATTCTAAGGCATGGAAGCAGTCCTACCTATGGAGCTAGAAATCCCTTCCCTTTGTGTCATGCTCCAAAGTCAAGTCAGTGAGGAGGGTTGGCATCAAAGCCTCCTCGACGAGCCATCACTCTTGGACAAGAGGAGATTAAAAGCACTGTATCACATACAAGGGTACTGTGACGACCCGGATATGATTATGATAAACCATGTTTAAAGCATGCTTACCGTATGGGATGGGGATAATGCGTTATTAGAATATATAATGTTAAGTTATTATGTTTAGTCTAATCCTACCTTCATAACTTATGAAATATTGAATTAGTCACAAACACAAATTTGTGAAGTCTTCGGTAGGAATGTTCGAGTTCGGGACTAGTTTTGGACACTATAATATAATAATTGACTTGAGGTGAAAACTATATAGTTGTATATATATGAGTTAAGTTTGTAACACAACAAACGGTGTGTAAAACATAGGTCCGAGCAAGAAGTTATGCTGGAATTACGAAGCAGGGGCAAATATGTCCATTCGTTAAGTGGTATTTTGTCTTATATGTATAACAAATGGATGGATTTCATTGGTTGGAAGGGGGGAGCTTGGCCGACTTAATCCCCTTGAAATAACCTAATTCTTAATCCAAACTCATCCATTAGAGAGTTTGGCCTGAAGAGAGAGAAACGGGAAGTTTAAGAAGAGAAAGGCGATGAAAAATTGGAGAAAATCCATAGGAAATTACGAAAACGTCCCTAAGGTAATTCTACCTGTAAATCTTGTTATATTGTTGGAATTATTGATTTAAAATGATACAAATAATCATTTGTTTACTAAACTTCCGTGTTTTGAGGTATACGTATGGATAGATGCGGGTTTAAGCAAAGTTGAAAGTGTAAATCATGTATATTGATTCGATTGGAAACCCTGTGTATTCAAACTCCTATAACTTTTTGTATATTTATTGGAATTGAATAATTTTAGTTGGATATGAAAATATACTCATATACGTATAACATATCCGAATATTATGTGAAAATACCAAGAAATGAATCTTTGGTGATAGTTAGAAGTTCATATATCAAATCTGCCCCAAAGGTGTAAGTATGCACACCAAGTGTTCGATGTTTTGCTTGACATAGAAAATGAACCTTAAAAATTATGAAACTTAATTTTGTATTGTTCAATATGTTTATAGATGTTGGGTGAAATATAAAAGGAAGTTATGATGCAGAAAAATTATGAAAATTCTTCGAAGTTGACTGAACGATAAAAGAGTCTATAGGGCAGATTTGATTTGTAATAAAGAAATGGACACATTTTGCTCTAGGAAACTTGAAATGATGTGTTGTCTTTTATATTGGGAACCTAATATGATAAGAATCGGATTACCAAGAAGAAATTAGAGTATGTTTGGGCTATGGATTGGATATGTTAAATATTTTAACATGAAATTGGATGAGACTTCATTTCTGATAAATGATTAGAATGGGATGATATGATGTTTATGAATTCGGTTAAGGTTAATTTATTCTTTGGATTGTTAATATCCTTATGATGATGCTAATATTTTAAGACTTTATTTGTGAAAGGGAAGAAGAACCGGTTGAATAAGTGCCAGACAAAGGCAAGGAAAAAACACATGAAGTGGCCATGGTGAGTGTACTCACTGTAAAAAGATGTATTATACATGGCTATGGAGATGATTTGAATATAACTCAAGGGTAAGATGTATTACGCATGGTTATGGATAAGATCTGAATATCACTCATGGGTAAGATGTATTACACATGGTTATGGATACGATCTGAATATCACTCACTGGTAAGATGTATTATACATGGTTACGGATATGATCAGAATAATATTGAATATGAATTTGTTCATTTCGATTTACCGAAATAGGAGGTTACTCCCCGACCCGGAATGGGGGAGATTTATCTATTAAAGATAAGGGGTTACTCCTCGGCCAAGAATGGGGGAGAATTGTCTATTGCAGACAGGATATGAGAATCATGATTCGGATAAGTTGGTCATTCTTTATGAATGATCCGGATAAGTATATAATTGGTCATTCTTTATGAATGAGCCGGATAAGTATATAATTGATCATCTTTATAAATGATCCGGATAAGTATATAATTGGTCATTCTTTATGAATGAGCCGGATAGGTATATAATTGATCATCTTTATAAATGAGCTGGATAAGTATATAATTGGTAATTCTTTATGA
This sequence comes from Sambucus nigra, assembly GCA_949130495.1. NCBI lineage: Eukaryota > Viridiplantae > Streptophyta > Magnoliopsida > Dipsacales > Adoxaceae > Sambucus > Sambucus nigra. Next base: position 715,761,878 of record OX422209.1, on the reverse strand, counting down.
ATGGGCCAGATAAGTATGCATATATCATCATCTTTATGATTTATGCATTTAATTTTATGCAATAGTGTAGTAGTGATGCATTTGCTGAGCTATTTTGCTCATGGTTCGTATGTTTATGTTTTTCAAGTATTGTGATATCACTGCCAAATCTAAGAGATCGGTGGGGTTAGCAAGGGATGCATAAAACCATGATTTGGTCAAATGTAAATGGGGTAATTTAAGCCTACTTATCTATTCAATAAGTTAGAATAAGCATAATTACCTTAAAATTTTGAAAGGCTTTTAGTTTTATTTATTCATGTTAATAATTGAATAAAGATACTCCTGATTATGGTTTGATTTAGGTAATTATTATTTGACTCACTTTGACTTTCAAACTTAATTATAAGTAACTGGGTTGGGGTGTGTCAGGTACCATCGCCGAATAGCGCGATCATTCAATAAGAGAGTCAAAGACCGCGGCATCCGAGAAGGGGATTTAGCCCTCAAAGAAATAATAGAGCCCATCTCGGACCCCAGAGGGAAATTCAAGCCTAATTGGAGCGGCCCATGCATTGTGAAGAAGATCTTATCCGGCGGTGCCGCCATGCTCACCGACTTAGATGGAGAAGAGATGGCTCGTCTAGTCAACCTGGACCGTCTCAAGAAGTTCCACCCCTAGTCCAAAATCTCGGCACGCTACGACTCTTCTCATCTCCCTTCTATTCTAAAAATTAAAAAAAAAATCTCTTCATTTCCCTCTACCCAGAACTACGTGGGCCCGATCCTCTGCAAAAACCATTTTCAAAAAAATTAAAAACTTTCAAAAATCCCCAGAGGTATGTAGGCATCTCATACATCTTATATGAGCACGACACTTTCTTTTTCATAAAAAACTATTCTTTTCTTATCTCCCAGAATGACAGTTCATTCTAACATATATTTGAACAAAAGGATTATGCATGCCTTAGCAATCAGTCCAGATAATTCAAAATATAAAATTCATCAAAAGACACAGTTGGATGATCAAAAACTTGTTTATTTCACTAATAAGAAATTATGGTACAATTACATAAGAAAAGGAACGGATGATCCCCTTCCCCCTACCTTCATAAAATCCAAATAAAATTTCCAAATTTATTCCCCATTACAAAAAACAAACTCTCCAAGAGTCCTACCCACAACTACCAGAGGAGCCCACTCCATCATCATCATCTACATCCTGGGGTCCCCAAGCTTCCCCTGCCTGAATAAAGTGTCGCAGACGCTCCATAGACCGATAAGCTCAAACCAGACTCAAAAAAACTACCACACCTCCCACCATGGTATCAGATAAAACAAATCGCCTTTGTCCAGTCTCCACTACCAACATCTTGCTCCCTACTCTTCTCCACAATCACTTCATATAATCCCCAGGGATGTGCCAAACTCTCCCAACAAACTGAGAGGGACGGGTCGACGGACGTCGACTCTCCCATAAAGAGCCAAAACGCATGCACAAACGCTCTGTCAAATCTTCTACTGGAAAGAAATCCAGTGTTCGAGGTGGCACAATCTGCTCCCAGCCAAATTGGCGCAGAAGCCGCCAAGGGAAATAGAAAGAGATCTGTCTGAGACCAACCAGCCGGACGTACGGGTATTCCCCCAGCTCCAGAATAGGCAGCAACTGTCCCCACCAAGGCACTGACCAGTACAGATTTAGAGCCCCATGCTCCACAAACCAGTTCTCCCAGCTCTCAATATTCAGACCCACACTGATGAAATGGCTCGAAAAGAAGTTGGGTACAGATGGCAAAGGGTATTCCGGAGGAGTCACTAGGCGAAGTCTTTCAGACAACCACATGAACAGCATCACTGGGCTTCTCTTCAAAAAGTCAGAATGACCTTCTCGCCAGGCATCCAGGACATTCAGAGTCTCCGCCAGTATCACCGCTGCAGGATTGCGACGGTAGCACATCCATGAAGTAATAGCTGCAAGTTGTGGGTCCACCAGTAGCTCCCCAGTCACCAGCAACAATTTTGAAACCAAGCCCAGAATGACGGCTTCGGCATATCCAGCTTCACCAACCTCCTGTAAATGCACGGACAGCAGCACCGCCGGAAGAGAAATCATTCCTCCAATAACCAAGGATCTACCCGCCAAGAGTGAGAAACGGAGAAGTCCAACCAACAGCTCCCGAGGAGACCAGGAAAATTCAGGCATAGCATCCGCCACACTAGGATTTACTCCCAACATGGCAGAAAATTCCTCATAAGTCGGACAGACTTGTTCCAAGCCAAATCGGAATACATGGTCTTCGGGGTACCAAAATTGTACCGCCGCCATCAGCATGTTCCACTCTATGGGCCGATTACACCATAAAGAAACTCGATGCATGTTGAAAGCATCATAGTCGACGTTATAGGAACACACCGCCTCCAAAGTCTCGAGGTAGTTGGCAAACTCAGCACTTCCAGGGAGAGCCATCTCAAAGAACAGGAAAGTAGGAATGTGAAGGTGTGATTAAAACACTCCACCCTTACCCCTCTTTTATACTTGAAAACCCTCACAAAAGGCATAACCCCTGCAGAAATCAGAGGAAATCCTACCCCATAAGGTACCAAAGGCTGAAGAGGGTACCAATCAAAGCTTTGAATTGATGGGACTGGACTGACCTGCCGATAGGCAGGACAAGGTGCTTGTCGATCGACAACCCTCTGTTTTTAGAAACTTACCTTTTTCCTCTTTGTCAAAGTCAGAAAACTCAATAAAAATAAATCGATATTCTCAACAGAATTTCAAAAATCCCCTTCCATCTTTATATGATTTCTCATTTTAAATAAAAATTTCCTTCAAATCCCAAAAATATTTGTTTTTATGGTCTCAGCAGCAAAGTAAAAAGCGCAAGTACATGCATTCATTCATTCATCATTAACAGAAGATAATCAAAAAACTTCATTGCATTGTATATATATTTCTCTATGTTACATCAATCTTACAGGAAATAAAGAAAAGAAAAAACAACGGGACTCAGCCCGAACCCACATTCATTCTCCCTCTCTCTCTCTCTCTTCCCCCTCTCTCTCCTAAGAGCTTCCACCCCTATGACGTGCTCTGTTTACCCTGCGACGAGATGACGCACCACTGCTACCCGAACTAGACTCCTCCCTGGATGAGGCAGACGGCACCAAACAAGAAGGAACAGGAACCGCATCTCGAATATGGGAAGTCGCCGAAGATATCCAGTCCCTCAAATAAGTGGTGGACACCCGGAGTCGCTGCAAGAAAAGGCAAAATCAGTATCAAGCAGAAAAGATCAAAAGAAACCAAAAAGAAAGAAAAGAGAAGAACAGAAAGATATACCGAATGATGAAGAACCTCCTCTGTCAAGCCCAACTCCTCTGGGTCCATCGCATGAGGACGATGTAATATAGGCACCATACCTCCATCAGCCCATCGGATGTTGTACGAAGGAGTATGCAACCGCACAAAGGGGACCTCCAAGGTCGTCGCCGCTGCGGATGTCGATGGACCTCCACTAGCCGACTCGAACCCGCAGGAGGGAAGGGCAATGCATATAATCATATGGCACAGCCGTATCAGTGTACAACAGATAGGACTCGCCAATCATCGTCGCGATCCTCGCATCCTCTAGCAACAGCCGCTCCCGCCTCATAGACATAGGGCGCCTCGCAGGTGGCACCACCACCTCCTCCTCAGCAATTTGTCGAACCACCCTCTCCCCGAGATACCAAGAGTGGCCAAACTCATGCGCCAGTAAATGCCTCATCTGCGCATTCACCCCAGTCAACTCCGTGTCCTGAACGGTCGTACCCCAAGGGTAAAAAGTCACCTGAAACCCCCCAACATATATGAGTCAAATATAGAGTCAGAGCACACAAAGACCAGGACTGAAGAAGGAAAAGTCTTACCCCGTCACTGGTCAGGCCATTCAAGACCTGACGCACCGCCTCCAGAGAGAGGTACCTCCTCGACTGTCGATTGGCCTTCCGCCATCGATACAACTGGCAAAAGTCCCCAACATTCTCATCCTTCAAAGAAATCAGTTGGGTATTACACCCAATCACCTCATAGAACCACATCTGCCAAAGATAAGAAATCCACAATCAAAAGACACGCATAAGGGAAATGCGAATGCATGAAAGGAAAATGCGTAAAATAAAGAATACCTCAAGAAGATACGTGGCTCCAGTGAAAGACTGCCGGCAGCACCGGCTGAAAGCATCTAGAGAAAAATAAAGGGTCGCCAAAGTCAGGCTCCCCCAATCGTAGAGAGGGATGTTCAAAAACATCCTCAAGTATGGTAAAAACCATAAGTGGACAACGTCACCGCTCGACGCCACCAAAAATCCCCCCAATACTAGCAAAATGAACAACCGGGCCATCTGTCTCACCTGCAGCTCGTCCTCCGCGTCAATCACCATGCCCAGCAAAACATCCCTCAGTAAGGACAGTCGGATAGAATACCCAGACACTATCCTCCCCACATCACCGAGCGCCGCCCGCACCTCCTCCGGCCTCACCCGCAGGGAATGATCCACCTATATCTTCTCTTCATCGCAATCCAGCCATCTGCACATCTATGGGAGTCACAGTCATATCCCCGAAACCAAAATTAAAGGTGTGGGTAGTGTCCCACCACCTCTCCCCCAGAGCGCATAAAACCTCCGTCGAACGAGGCTTCTCATTCAGCACAGACGCCAGCCTCCCAAAGCCTGCTGACGATACTACCCAATGCACCACAGGTGGACGGTGCTCCCAGACATCCTTAAGCCCCGTCGTCCCACGGGCACGCATAGTTGAGAAAGAAACATCAGATTGTCAAAGGAAAACCTTGTCAAAATCCAAGAAAAAAAGGAAATTGCCAAAAAAAAAGAATGCCAAAAGTCATTTTACTTACATAACCGCCAGGGTTCACCATCCTCGAAGAGCTATGACGCGATGGCTCCAGCACCAAAGTCCGTTCATCCGTAACCGGCTCGAATGCATCAAAAGAGTTCTCACTCCCCAAAGCAAGAGGCGCCCTGGCCTCCATTCCACATTCTCCCAGTCATCAACAGCCAACCACTCCCTGTGTCCTGCAGTGCTCACAAAAGCGGCCATTTTTCGATTATGGATTGCTAAAATGATTCGCGGAAGAAAATTACAGAGAGAGAGAGAGAAGGCAAGAAGCTGTGAAAATTGAGGGCTACCCACCCCTTTTTATAGGAAGCCAAGGGTCATGCCGATCGGCACTGACCCTTTACCTTCTTGAGGCAGTCCAAAAGTCTGTGCCACTACTAAATGGCACCCTCCACACCATGCCGACCGGCACCCCCTTAAATTAATAACAAAAAACCCTGAAAAATCCTCAGAAAATTCCTAAAAATCCTGAAAAGGATTTAGAACATTTTCACTAAGAAAATTTCACACTCCCTCAAGTGGAACACCTACTTCCCCAGCGGAAATCTCAAAAGACAAGTAAATCTCCTCCCGGACACGTCGCCGAAGGACCCTTGAAGTATCCCAAACTTCAGGATCATCTCATATTCCCCAAAGGTCTCAAATTTCCCCGAGCAACAGGTCCAAACCCTGGACCACCTAACTACTTCCCAAGTGGAGTTTATAGCATCAGATTGGCTATTACCCCGTAAAATCTCCAAAAGATACGAGGATTTCCCCAGCAATCCGCTCCCCAGCTCAAATCAAAATCATCAGGTAATCTCCCCAGAAGAGTTTCCCGAGAACATCTCAATTTAAGCCCTCAGAATTGACTTCGACCCGCAGAATTGGTCATCTCAACTTAAGCCCACAGAATTGGTTCCGACTGGCAGAATTGGTCATCACAACTTTAAGCCCGTAGAATTGGTCATCACAAATCTAAGCCCACAGAATTGGCTTCGACCAGCAGAAATGGTCATCTCAACTTAAGCCCGCAGAATTGGTCATCACAACTTTAAGCCCGCAGAATTGGCTTCGACCCGCAGAATTGGTCATCACAACTTCAGCCCTCAGAATTGAATTCAACCCGCAGAATCGGTCATCACAACTTCAGCCCTCAGAATTGGCTTTGACCCGCAGAATTGGTCATCTCACCCTAAGCCCTCACAATAAGCTTCAACCCGCAAAATTGGTCATCTCACCCTAAAGCCCTCAGAATTAGCTTCGACCCGCAAAATTGGTCATCTCACCCAAAGCCCGCAGCATTGACTTCAACCCGTAGAATTGCTCATCTCAACTTAAGCCCTTAGAATTGGCTTCGACCCGCAAAATCCGTCACCCCCATCTATTAAGCCCTCAAAATTGGCTTCGACCAGCAGAATCGGACATCCTCATCCCCAGGCCCTCAAAATCGGCCTCGACCCTCTGAATTGGTCTTCTACTTTCAAAGGCATCATGTGGTGTCTATTCGATGGCTATCATTTGTTCCAAACTCACCCGTCGAGGGGCTTTTTAGACACCCCATTCTAGAACCCCCTAACCTCTCCTTAGGTCCCTAGCACCTCCCCTCATTGCTACAAACCTAAGTCATACCTCGGGTACTGACCTAAAGGCCATCGGGCACTCCCAGGCTCCATTTTACCAAAATTCAAACTCTTCAGCTCGATTGAGACTGAATGAATCTTCGAAGGGCACTGAAACCCCTTTCCAACGGTCCATCCTGTGCATGATTCTGACTTACGATGCGGACGAATGACATGTTTTTCCCCGAAACTTGATCAGGAGGTCACCGGACGCTCCCAGGATCCGTTTGACCAAATTCAACTCTTCAGCTCGACCGAGCCTAAATGAATCTTCTAAGGTCACTAAAACCCCTTTCCAACGGTCTGCCCCGTGCGAGATTCTAACTTACGGTACGGACGAACGATCCATTTTACTCCGAAAGGTCACTGAGCGCTTCCAGGCCCCGGTTGACCAAAGTCAACCCCCCAAACCGAGTCAAGATCTTTGGAATGTTGAATTAAATCTCCTAAACTTTCCAACGGTACGCCCCGTGCGCGATTCTGACTTACCATGCGAACGAACGACCCGTTTGCGTCCGACGATTCCACGTCCAAAGGACCAACGAACGCTTCTAAGCCACATTTGACCCAAAGTCAACTCCCGGACCCGGGAGCAGTCCTAATGACTTCCGAAAGTCTCTAAAGTACCTTTCCAAAGGTTCACCCCGTGCGCAATTCGCATCAATGGTTGGCGCTCTACGACCAATTTTCCGAAGGACCCTGAAAGAGACTGTCAAACGGCAGTTTCCAAACCCTACCTATCGGCAGTGTGCCTAAACACACCTGCCGATTGGCAGGACTAGGGCTATGCCGATCGAAAATTCTCTGGACCTATAAAAATGAGGGCCTGACCTCATTTCAAAGGGGGAAGAAGATCTGAAATCCATCACTCTTAGTGAGCTCAAAAACCCCCTCTCGAAGTCAGCGTGATTTCCACATCCAAATCCCTTTCCAACCTTCACCTTTCATAATATTTGTCATCAAACTTGGTGAATTAACTACCCTCCATCATCATCCAAGTGCTAGGGCAGTTCTCCAACATCCAAGATCAAGCTCAAGATCTTCAAGAAGGTCTAATTTTCTCAACTCTCTATTTAAATTCTCCTAAATTCGCATTAATTTGTTTTATTACTTAGCATTTTTATTCTCTCATCTCACATATCCTAATATACTTTTTATTTAGTATTATTGCACATCTCTTATTTTCGTGTAAATAAAACCCAAAAAAAATAAGAAAAATAGGGTTTGCTCATAAATTCCAAACTGGAATTCTCACAATTAAACACTTTTTTACACACACACACATATAAGAGAAGTCCCCGATTGGATTTATGGGATAAACACCCACCCCTAGTTTTGCATACGAACTACATGGACTTTGATGCCTCTATAGGCTACGTAGGCGTCTCGTGGTAAAATCCGAGACTCGAGTCCTATTCCTAATTTTCTCTTATTTTCTATTTTTCTACGTTCTTTAAACTTAACTCTCTTAGGCTCTATATATTTACATAACTCTCTTTTGTTCCATTTACATTTTACATAAAAAGTGTTGGGATATTTTTGAAAAAAATAAAATATTTTTCTATTTATGAAAAAATCATTTTTGAAAAGATTTTAAATGATTTTAATCATAAAAGTTTTGGATAAATATTTCTGATCTCGTAAACAATCTTAGCTTTGATGTTTCCAAGATTTATAAAAGACTGAACCTATTTTGAACATGTGTATGATGTCGTTAGAACGACATCGTATCTCGTTCAAGCGAGATCAGATCTCGTTCGAACGACGTCGTTTCTCGTTCGAACGAGATTCTTAATTCTGAAAGGCCACCGCCTTGATTTTGTGTATTTAAAGTGTGTCAGGGTTATGTATTTCGTGTGGAGAAAACATTTGTTTAAACAGAATACGATTTTGAGTGTTTTTGTTTATTCTCCATCTTTTTTAGGGTTCAAAACTTTGTTTTTACAATTCACAAATCACAGACTTTTGTGTGAGTTGTTTGTGGAACCTAAAGCATATTTTTACTGGGAGTTTTACTGCTGAATCTAGGTGCATTGGAAGGGTACTGGGCTGACCATAGGTGCCACTTGCGAGAGGTACTGGGATGATCGACTGCGCGTCATAGGAAGTGATCCGGTGTTCCTGGGCTGACGACTACGAACCGACACCTGCATGACTTTCGTAAGTCAAATTGTATATTCGCTGTAATCCGATTGTAAACTGTTCATTTACAAATTATAATGGAAATAAAAGGTTTTTAACTTATACGGATTTTTTCCTGAAATCTATCTTTGTCAGGTTGTTCATCGCATGATTTAGTGTGAGATTTGAATTGACACGTAGATGCATGTATAGGGGTTGATTTAATTGGTATTTGGTTTGAGCAGATTTAGGCATCCAATTAAATAAGTCTGAATTAGAGATTGCGAATCTATTTGAATCATTGTCGCACACGGCAACATTGTCAAATTGATATCAGAGCAATTTAGGTTAAATTATCGCGTATTCCTATTTTTCGCAAACTTATTGATTTTTGTTTGAAAAATCTGATTTTTGAAAGTTTGTGGTAGTGTTTCCAAACGAGAACTTATATAATCGAATGCCAATTTTTTATGGGTCCAATTATACCAATTGGAAAGCTCGTATGAAATCCCAGTTAAAATCCATTGACGAACGAGTCTGGTTGCTTTGTGAAAGAGGGTTGACTCCTCCCACTGTAACTAGTAATAACATCACCTCTTTGAAACCTGTGTCGGATTGGACCGAAGTTGATTTTAAAATGTCTAATTTTAATTTCCGTGGTTTGAGTGCTATTTCGGGAGTCGTCACCCCCGACGAGTTCCGCCGAATTATGACCTGCACCACGTCTGAAGAGGCATGGGATGTCCTCCAATTGACATATGAGGGTACGAACGCGGTTAAAGAATCAAAGTTACAAATTTTGGCCACCCAATTTGTGACCATTACCATGTCTGAGTGTGACTGTTTTGATGAGTTTTATGCTCGTGTGATGGACATTGTTAACTCGAGTTTTAATTTACGTGAGCCTATTGATAACATGTGTGTCGTTAAAAATATTTTGAGATTTCTACCAAAACGTTTCATTCGTAAAGTCACTATTTTGAATTCGTTGGGAAAATTAAATTCACTTAAGTTAGAAGATCTCCTAGGAGACCTACAAACTTATGAGATTGACATGTTTCCCCAAACCATTAAGGCTAAGGATAAAGGCGTTGCTTTAAAGACTCGAGTTAGGAAGAAAAAGAAAGAGAGAGTGTATGAGTCTGATTCCGAGGAAGAGTTTAGCATTGACGATGTGGCCTTTTTTGCAAAATTTTTTGAAAAGTTTCTCAAAATGAACAAAAATAATGCTTTCAATAAAAAGTCATTTGAGAAAAATAAAAGGAAAGTAAAGGCCACAGAGGGCAATGAAAAGGAGAGTGAGAGAGAAAAAGAGGAAGAGAGTGGAGAAGATGAGATGATTTGTTTTGAATGTCAAGGGAAAGGGCATAGGGCTTTTGAGTGTGCTACTAGGCTTAATATAAAAGGGAAGAGAGTAGCCATACCTGCCACTCTTAGTGATAGTGAGGGAGATGATGAGAAAGATGAGTCTTCACAAGGAAAGTGTATTGCCTTTTTTATAAGTCACATGAGCACAGCTACTTTCTCCCACATTGATAGTGTTCACGAGAGTGACGGTGATGACTCGAGTGTTTCTAGTGGATACGAGAGCAAGTTTGAGAGTGGAGATGAAAGTGAGCTCCAAAAAGCTTTTAGTGATTTGTACGCTGAGACCTTGAAAACAAAGAAGGTTAATAGAGATTTAGGTCATCGGGTGTTAGATTTGGAGAGAAAGAGAGAAGGAAGTTTTAAGGAGGGAGAAGTGTGACTTGACCGATACGGTGTCTAGCCTGACAACACGTGTATCCCAACTCGAGAGTGATCTCGAACGTGCCCGGGACGTCAAAATCCCTTTAGAGAACGCATCTAAGAAAGTTGCAAAGATCGTTCTCAATCCCGTTTTGGGTGGTTATGAGAGTTTAGGGAAAAGTCATGACGGTGTGTCCACTTCTTTTATTGCACCCGAGCCGGTTCCCACTTTGGTGATTGATTCACGTGTTTCCTCATCCCAACCCACCTAGGCGTCCCATTCTCGTTAGGAGAACGAGTTCTAGAATTTTTGAAAAATTGATTCCTAGGTCGGTTTATGTTTGCTCCCATTGAAAAAAGATAGGACACCCAAGGGAATTTTTTTTTTAAGTTGGGTAATGTGTCACGCTATACTCCTACACATGATCGCACTCATGATACTTTGCTTGCACACAATGATAGAGAGTTTTTGAACATATACACGAGCAAGTAAAGTTTTTTATCAAGACTTCACATGATTTGATGGAGTTATTTCAAAAGATGTCACCGTCTTTGAAAAACTCCACCGCACTTCCCAGTTGAGGTCTAGACACGTTGCTAGCATAGGGTGATTTACATGATGACATCTTTGCCTATTGCTAGTGTGCACATTTGTTTTGTTTTAGTTGGCATTTTTGTTTGCATTTCTTATTTTTGGTACTGTTTTGGATTTGTCTGCCCATTCCAGGAACTGTTTTTTTTTACAAAATTTTCTCACTAGACAAAACTGCATGTCATTCTGAATAATCTGGGAAATTTGTGCTTTTCTCGTTCTAACGAGATTGCCTGTCGTTCGAACGACATGGCATCTTATTTGAACGATCCTGGAATAATATTTTGTTTGCAGTCCCTATTTCTTCCTGCTATATGTTATTGGTACTGTTGGGTTGATTCTGAACAGTGTTTTAAAAATAAAAAAATATTTTCTCTTTTTAGAAAAATTTTGAAAAATTTAAAAAGAGTTTTGTATTTTGTTTGCACCTTATATGAATGAAACTTATGATGACCAAGTCACAACTTCATGCCATATCCATGTGACTACTTGATAGTGTTCTGAGACAATATATTGTCATTCATGTGCTTTACAAAGTTTGGAGTCTTTAAGACGATATATAGTGTTGCAACCGACATGTTTGTCTTTTTTGTCCTTTATTGCACACATGCACATATTTTTTTGACTTTTGTTCTTGTCTATAACATTTTGGTTGAGTGTTTCCATCTCAATTATCTCTATACAACGAACCAAATGCGATAAAGCTTGACAAAAAGTAGTGCATGATATAAACCGTTCGTGAGATTTGTGTGTTTTGTTTTAAAACGGTGAAGGGCTATGAAAGGTACTCAGTTATCCTTTGAGATTAAGCCACCATTTATATGGACCAAAAAAAGTGAGGAATTGAAAACTATCTAGGGTCCAATGAGGTTTAAAAGAGCCCAAAAAAATTGAAACGCGATAAAAAGAAAATTATGCCAAAAATGGACCACTATTTTATTGGTTTCATCACCTCATAAGAAAAATAAAAAGGCATTATGTTTTAATGAGGGAGTTTGGTTGGAATTTTCTGTACGGTTTGCACGTCCTTGAAAGTCATGAAAAGGCATTACATAGTTTTGAACGTTATTGTTGTGAAAACCACTTATACTTTGATTTGTTGATATGATTAAGACGATGTCATCTAAATTCAACAATTTTACACCAATGGACTATTTTTATGTTCATTCGTTAGGAGTACACTTATGCATATTGCACATATGATATGATTGAGTTGATTTTCCTATCGAATTTGTTCACACCCGTTCATTCTGTTTCCACGATTTGGTTGTCTTAGGATAAATTCATGGTGTGTCATTTTTGTAACATCATTTTTGTTTTTTTGTACGAAAAATCTGAAAAATCAAAAATAGTTTGCGTTGTTTACCATGACACCCCTATTTGCTTTATGTGATTTATTCTTTTCCTTGTCTATTTCAGACAAATAAAAAGGGGGAGAACGAATTATGATTTTATGGGGGAGTTTAAGTATGGGGTTGATTATGCTTACATGTTTTATGCTTATATCATTTCAAACTCGATACGTCACAAGGTTTTTGCTTTGTCTTATGTGTGTAAGTACAATTGAAGATGTTTGGATTGCACACCCTGATGAGAAAAGCTTGGAGATTTGAAAATTTGATTGTTGAAGATTGAAAAAATCTAAAGACTTGTTCAGTTTATCTTTCCACGTTTGAGTTTATGGGAGGGTAGATTTGTATAGGTCATATTGTGATTGATAATTCGGATATTTTTATTTTGTACCGGTATAGACATAGGGGAGATTTTTAAGAACATTGTCTGTCACATTTAGTATGTCGTATACCGCTACAAGTTTGTCGAAGAATTGAGAAGCTTACATCTACAATCGACAATCTGAATTTCAAGACGACTTCAACAATCATGCACAACAAGGACAAATTTGGTAAAATGTGTTTTTGTTCCATTTACATTTTACATAAAAAGTGTTGGGATATTTTTGAAAAAAATAAAATATTTTTCTATTTATGAAAAAATCATTTTTGAAAAGATTTTTAATGATTTTAAGCATAAAAGTTTTGGATAAATATTTCTGATCTCGTAAACAGTCTTAGCTTTGATGTTTTCAAGATTTATAAAACACTGAACCTGTTACGGACACGTGTATGATGTCGTTCGAACAACATCGTATCACGTTCAAACGAGATCACATCTCGCTCGAACGACGTCGTTTCTCGTTCAAGCGAGATGCTTAATTCTGACACACCGCTGCCACGATTTTGTGTATTTAAAGGGTGTCTGGGTTATGTATTTCGTGTTGAGAAAACACTGGTTTAAACAGAATACGATTTTGAGCGTTTTTGTTTTTTCTCCATCTTTTTTAGGGTTCAAAACTTTGTTTTTACAATTCACAAATCCTCAACTTTTTGTGTGAGTTGTTTGTGGAACCTAAAGCATAGTTTTGCTGGGAGTTTTGCTGCCGAATCTAGGTGCCTTGGAAAGGTACTGGGCTGACCATAGGTGCCACTTGCGAGAGGTACTGGGATGATCGACTGCGTGTCATAGGGAGTGATGTGGTGTTCCTGGGCTGACGACTACGAACCGACACCTGCGGGTATTTCGTAAGTCAAATTGTATTTTCGCTGTAATCCGATTGTAAACTATTCATTTACAAATTATAGTGGAAATAAAAGGTTTTCACCCTGTAGGGATTTTTTCCTGAAATCTGTTTTTGTCAGGTTGTTCATCGCATGATTTAATTTGAGATTTGAATTGACACGTAGATGCATGTTTAGGGGCTGATTTAATTGGTATTTGGTTTGAACAAATTTAGGCATCCAATTAAATAAGTTTGAGTTAGAGATTGCGAATCTATTTGAATTATTATCGCACACGACAACATTTTCACACTTAAAATGCATAATACTAAAGGAAAAGAATTGAGTATTCATACCTGAAATTTGTTGGAACTGAGCAAAAGGTTGAACTCCTCTTAAGAAAACACCAATTGAATCTTCAAAACTTGTGAAAAGTAGGGTCTAGGGGTTGAAGATGAGAGAAATATGTTTTGGAAAAGCTTTCTGGAGAAAGTTTGAGAGAAAAGTGATTTTCGAAGTCCCAGCCCCGTATCAGTTTAGTATATAAAGGGTTTCAGAGTTGGAAGCAAATAGGAGTCTAACCAAGCCACCGCCTCACTGTCGTTCGAACGAGGACCCATGTCGTTCGAACGACATGCCTTGTCGTTTGAACGATCCCCAAAATCCCAAATTTAAATCTTTTAAAAATCCAACTTAATTATCTGATAAAAATACATTAGCTGAACAAATACGCACTTCCCAGTTAAATGTTTAAATAAAAACCTTATAACCTTTTTATAAGAGACCCGAATTAATTCCCAATTGAAAATTTTACTGAAAACCCAGTTAAATTCTTAAAGGCCATTAACTCCAAAATTTTGTTTTACTCCAAATTGATTAAAGTCAATTAATTAAAACACGGGGTGTTACAATATCCCGTCTCTTTGGGGTGTACACATCAAAGAAGTGGGAGCAAGAAAACTCTCTTATAAAGCACATTGTAATACCCCGTATTTTTATGATATTTATTTATGGGATTAATTGAATTAAATGTGTATTAATTGGGAATTAATCCGGATAAAAATACTAGCGAGATGCGAGTTGGTATTTGATTTTAATGAGTATATATGGCTATATATGAATATTGAATTATGAAATTTGTCGTGAGATTGATATACGGCAAGTTGGAAATTTTGTTGAGACGCGTGTGACAGTCGCGTCAGGAACATTATTATTTAATTAAAAAGTGAATTTTATTTCTATTAACCGTATGGTCGTTTTGAGTGCGCCAACGCATCCGGAAGGGTCGAAATTGTCAGAAAACACTAGCCGGGAGTTTAGTTTGGGACCCGGGGCATTTTTAGGCCATACCGGCAACGTAAAAGGGTAGTTTGGTAATTTTAGAATTTGGGGAATTAAAACCCACGAAAATTAGAGTTAAAAATCTGACTTAGTCTTAACCCACTAAGCCATTTCCAACCCCAATCTAGGTAGTGGGCTACGGGAAGTTTAGAAACCTTAAACTTGCCAAACCAACCTCGACCTCCATTGTCATCCTTAGAGAAAAGCTGGTAGAGAGAGAAAGAAAGGAGAATCCTGCAGAGAGAGAGTGAACAATTCATCTTCAACATCAAATTCAGAGTTATATCAAAGGCAAGTGGTTTAATTTCATTAGTTGCAGAGAATGTTTCTTCCATGCGTAGGAAATTGATAAAACTGTATTGTTTTGGGAGATTGATGAAAACCCATTAAATTTGAATTAGAAACTTGTATTTTGATGAGGAATTGCATGTAGAATTGTATGTAGGTGATTAATCTGATGATAATACATTTTGGATGAAACAAAAACGGATTTAATTAGACTCATTGGGGATTTAAGAATTTCTAGGGTTCATGTTCTTGAAATTGGGGGAAAATGTATAAATTTGATATTTGGATGATGTTTAGAATGAATTAACACCACCAAACACGTTAGTATGTGACCTAAGTATGATTAGGGACGATTAGAAACCTTGAACAATTGTTGGATTGATGTTTAGAGGAGATTAGAGAGGAAGAAAAGTTGGAAAAACGAAAAAAGGGATTTCTGGGCTCGAAACTGGCCACTCGTTAGAAGACCTACCCAGGTCGTTCGAACGAGCTCGTTCGAACGAGCTTCTAACGAGTTGACAGTTTGCCTTCTAACGAGAGGGATGTTCGTTCGATGTCTTTCGTTCGAACGAGATCTCGTTAGATGCCCAGTTCGTTCGAACGAACTCTCGTTCGAACAGCCTCGTTCGAACGAGACTTCTAACGAGAGGACAGTTTAGGCTTTTTGGCCTGATTTGATTTCGCATGTCCCGTAACCTTGGTTAATTGTAGAGATAGCATTCCCTCGATGATAGATTGATATAGTTGGGACATTTGGGTTATATTGAGGAGTAAAACATAGAAGTGTGACTCGAATTGAATGGGAATTGTGGAATAGGACGTGAGTGACTATTACGATGTGAGAATTATTTACGGCTTAAATAATTGAACTAATCGGGAACTTATGAATTGTGTAACATTATATGTCGGTACGAGAATGAGGAGTGTACCACAAATAAATTGCGGTGATTACTAAGATGTGTGTATACTTAGTATATGTATATGATTTTATGTGTATGACATACCTACCATACTTGCTATCACGGGAGGTTTACGTTCGCTTAGGGCCCTCTAATCCTTGTGTTGTCCGGATTTAGATTGGTACCTCGAGAACATAGGTCAGAGAAGGACTTATTGGGATGTTAATAAGTCTGTTGATCGTGGGAGCGTAGGTATGTGCGTGACCCATGTGATGTGACTGTGTTCGCCTCCATTGTTTGTGATTTGCTATTATCTGAGAACGATTCCTGAGAGATTCGGAATGCGTGATCCTTATGTACGTGATGTACCGGGATGGATAGCAGAGTATGTGTGCACCGCAGCTTAGTCTCGGGTGCTTGTATTGTATATTTATGACGTGAGTAATATACACTTAAATAATGGGAACTTTCATGTTGGTATTGTGAATACAATTATGGTAATGTTCTGAGAAAACATAACGGGTTAACCGATAGTGAATTATATTGCTAATAAGTGAGAATCTGAGTTAAGTATAGCCCGCTATTATTTTGATAACACTAGAATGTATAATGGGAATTGAGTAGTAAGGGGTAGAACTTATTACGATTTGGCTAGTTATGTATGTCACTTAGATGGGTACGGTACGTTAGGGGTGCACAATTAGTCGAGAGGTGAGTACTTCATGTGAGTGCACGTCCTAACATGTATTTTGCATTCATTGTTTTAATGTTATTAAAACACTTGCTGTTTTTAAAATGATTTCCACTTTCGGGCTCTGACCCATTTGCTTTCAAACCTATTTTTGTAAAAACCATTTTAGGTGCCCAGCCACAAGGACACCATGCTTAGGATCCTCATTCAGGTGACGAGCTGTAGCTGGTTGTAGAAGTTACAGGACCTTGCTAGTAGACGTTTCATCTATCTTGACTCTATATTCTGATTCCATCAGTTGTAGGGTATGTCGCCCATTCCTTTTAGAGACATTTCATTTATTTCAGTTATTCAGACTTCTGGCATGTAATTAATTCAGGATTCATACTTATTTTATTATTTCAGATGTGGGATTGTTGTGAGGAGTTTTTCCTCCGGACCTATTATTATATTGTTGGTTTTCTAATGTTTCGTTATGGTGAATGGTTGTTGTTCTTTCATTTTCCTCTTATTGCATGTTAATCAGAGATAACTTAAAATTTGGCAACTCACTTTTTAAATACTAGGTGGTTAGTAATCATTAAAATGCTTTCGACAGTGATGCTATTAACTGGACCAACTTGGCATTTTGTATTAATTTAATAAAGGAGTAGCTACCCGGTATTTAATTAGTCGGGGTGTCACACACATCACCCATGATAGTGAACTTAGCTGTACGATATCTGATCTCTCTTCTCTCCGCTTTAGATTCGATTAACTTCCCGTCTCTGATGTAATCGATGATCGGATTCATGCATGACTCTCCCAAACTCAAGTTCAAACAGAGGTTCGTGCTAACCTCCTCATATTCGATGCTCGACTTCAGTAAAATTACAGGAACAAATCATCTGATCTCTTTTCTAGCAGCCGATGCGAGTCTCGCCAATGCGTCAGCTCTACCATTTTCCAATCTTAGGATTCTTTTCATCTTAACTTCGTCAAAGTTTAATAATACTTTCCTCACTCTAGCTAGGTACTTGGCCATTTTTCATCTTTGGCCTCGTAGATTCCCAATACTTGGTTGACAATCAGTTGAGAGGCACCATTAGCTATCATTTGGCCGACATTCAGTGCCTCACCTAGAGAAAGTCCTGCCAGTAGAGTCTCATACTCCAATTCGTTATTTGATACTCTAAAGTTGAATCGCAGAGCATATTCAATATTAGTTCCATCTGGGGCTGACAATATTAAACTTGCTCCACTGCCACCCTCACAAGATGGTCCATCAACAAATAAGCTCTAAATGGGTCCTCATTTTGTAAAAGGACCCTCATCCAACGCTCCTTTTTTTATCAAGAGATCTTCTTCTGTCATTTGGTTTATATTGTCGGCTCGTACCTCCTAGGCCACTGCTTCCTTCTGAACAGTCGGTGGCACTTTGGCCCCTTTTGCAGTATCGAAATCATTTCCAGCATTCCCGGTAAACTCTTCTACAAAATCTTCTAGTGCCCGTCCCTTAATTGCGCTTCTCGACTGATAAATGATTTCAAAATCACCTAGTTCCACTGACCAAGCCATTAACCTACCCGATTTCTTAGGTTTATGAATGACTTACCTAAATAGTAGTGTATCGGGGGGGTTCCTTGTTTGGATTTCGCTTTGCGAGACACCCCACGCACAAATAGGGCATAGTGTTGAGACTGGGGAGAAGTTAGCCCTTAGTACTTAGGGTTAACTAAATCACCTCACGATATTGCGTTAGGTTACTGCTAGATTGAGAGGTGAGAATTATCTTATGTTATATGTGAGAGATATACGCATTTAACTGTCATGCATTTTTTAGTCACATGGTAATCATATCAAACCGGGTCCTGACCCGTATCTATTTCTTTGTTTCTGCATATACTCTTTGCCGTTACAGGTGCTCTACCGCAAGGACACCCGTATTTACATTTCCATTCCAGTTGTCATGGAGCTACAGCATATTGCGGATGTTGTAGGTTACTTGTATTAGACGCTTCTTTCTATTGAACGTTAGTTAAGTTCAGTATTTCTTATTCGGGCGTGTTTGCCCAAGGTTTTGCACTCATTCATTATATTGTAAATATTGAATTGTAATACTCGATGTATTATTTGTATTGGTCTGTGCACCGACAGCTTATTCGGTGATTATTTATTGTATTGTCATACTTCATTCATCGATTTTTGATACCCACCGTTTTTACAAATGGGATTGTCTAAATGTTTTCTTTTCTTTTCAAAATTTTTAAATTTGACAGTCCGTTTTCCAAAATAGTTGGTGGTTATCTCATACTATTATTTTAATCGACAGTGATGCTAAGAATGGACCATCTATGATTCCTGTGATTATTAGGGTATTGGGCTGGCCACCTATTATTTTAGTAGGCGGGTTGTCACAGATGGTATCAGAGCATTAGGTTCTAGAGTCCTTAGGGATCTGTGCGGATGTCCTACGTCTTCTGCGTTTTTCTTTGTTTGATGTAGAGCCTTAGGAATAAGGTCGTTGAATTCCCTTATGAGATTTTGTTCTCCTACTATGGTATGAGAACCCCGAAGATCTTCTGTGCGTTCGTGTGAGACTTGTAAGTCGTTAGATGAAGGTCGTTGAGGAAGGCCGTTGTGTAGGCATCACGAGGTGGGATTACTATAAGCTATAGGTTGTGGTCGGGAATAGGGGTCGTTTTCAAGGTCTCTTCCCTTGTAGCATTATTCTATATTGCTGCTGTGAATACTAAGAACCGTGGAAATAGTTTTCCCGAGTACCGCTGTCGGTGAAGAGTGGTACTATGCTTGGGATTCCAAGCAATGTTAATTCGGAGCTGAGAGGTCCTTGACAAGGACCACATGTTGAAGTTCGGTTGGATGGAGGAAGAGTAACCTCGTTCGGTGAGAACGTAAGGCCCGAGAGTTTTGGCCTAGAGATGGGTATAGGAGTGCCCAGGTATGAGGATTTGAGGAAAACCTTTCACCTGTTGGAGTACGGTTGAAGTGGAGGGAATGGTAGTCGCCTCTTTATGGTGGGGCAGAATATTTTTCCCATAAAGAGGGCCTTTCAGTGGGAATGCTAGGCTCGTAAGTAAGTGTTGGAAACACTTCCGGAGAAGTAGTGTTCAAGAGACCCCATTGGTGGATATCCACCCGGGGAAGACTCGTGGAGCTAAGGACGGGGAGGTTGGTACTATGTTCTCCTTGCTGAAGGGGAGTAAGGGAACTACACGTTCTAATCTTGTCGATTGAAGATAACCGGCAAGGATGGGACGCCTAGTTGGGACATTGATGGAAGTAGTTTGGTTCGGTTAAGACTAGAATCACGTGTCTTGGAACCAGTGGAAGAGGCCAAGGAGATTGACTAGTATGTTGGTGGGACTTTCCAATTAAGATGTGAGTGGTGCATTCCTTAGGTAAGATGGAGTAGTAGGGTGTTAACCCTGGGACCGGGTGTGTATATAGAGCTTGGAATAGTATCGGTATTTCCTTTATAGTAAGTATACTTATATGGCTTCCTTGATAGGGAGGCTTTATTTTTTCTTTTCACTCGTTATGGGGCGAGTGGTGATATATTTAGTGCGTGCTACTTATATTATATGTAATATACGAGTAGAGATACTCTTGGTTGGGTTGGGGTGATAGCAAGCGAATAAATTGCAAGGCTATCCTATCTCTAGTTCTAGAAGAAAGAGCTAGTGGCTCTATAATATCTCCCCTGGATACAAGTTGAGACTTTATAGAGGTGGTTTACGGTATGTAAGTAGTTTTATTTATTTATTTTTTTGTTTATTATTTGTTTGTCTTGCTTTATTCTTTTTCCTGGATTGTTTGCTTCCTTTAATTGCTTTGCTTGTGTATGATATGCCTTATCTCCACGACCGGCTAGTTAAGGGGATTGTGTGGAGGGGTTCCTTGTTTGGATTTCGCTTTGCGAGACACTCCACACATGAACCTTAACGACGTTGGGAGTGGAGAGATGTGCATTTTCTTTTCTTTTATTTTGTTCTTTCTTTTCTTTTTCTGTTGGTTAAGTGCTGGGTTGGAATTTCGCCAAGAATCACGTATATGAGTGATTAAGGGCTATGTCGATGTGCGATATATGTGAGCACAATGATAGTTTTCCTCTGATCGATGTGGGGAAGACTAAGATTATGAAAGTCTGATGGAGACTTAGGGTTGTGTCTTAATGAGAAGGCCATTTATAACCAGGTGTATCTGTATTTTGGGATATAGTATCTGTGGCATCCTACATAAAGTAAATGCCTCAGTTGATTGTTATGGTAGGACTTAGGCGTATATATGTATTATTAGAGTTTCGAGTTAGGATTCCGTCGATTCCGATCATGTGTCTTCGACCGTTACTTCTAGACGACTGACAATGCGAGGTAGTAGTGTAATGGGAGGGTTCCTTGTTTGGATTTCGCTTCGGCGAGACGTCCCACGCATGAAACCGAGCTAATGTCGGAAGTCGGGAAAGGTCTTGGACACTAGGGATATATTTAGTATTATATCTATACGACTAGACTAGGATAGGTAGATAGATCGGCTTTAGGATTCTTAGGAGGCTAGGCCCGTAGGGCATGTGACGTTATTTTAAGAGGGTGGTTGGGAGTTGACTACAATAGGTTTGTGGGTTAACTCTAAATAGGATTTGGTCCCTAGATCGAGAAGTATGGAATCTCGAGAAGTTAATGTATAAGCTGACTTTTTCCTCCTGCACTCGTGTTGTTATGATCAAGAGTGGATTTAACGAACGAGTCTTGGCCAGGAACGAGAAGTGTTAACGCGGGAGCATGGACTTATTGTTCCTGTGTCTCACACTTTTACGAATTGTCGTCCCCCGCTTGATGAAGAGTTAGTAGCGGTAGTATTGGCCTTGGAGACTTAGAGGCATCTCTCCTGGGCAGGAATTTGGGTCTTTTCACGAGCAACAAGTTTGTGATCGTGAAGGGCTATCGATAGGATATTCCCTTTCGCTAAGGTAATGCGAACGGGAGTAGTATAGGCGCCGAGTAGAAACCGTCAGAGAGTTTATTCGTGGCATGAACTGCCAAGTAGAACGAGTTTTACCAAGGGGGGGGCTCCATTGTAAGAGCATTTATGTCCATGATTGACCCTATCACCTACTTGGGTGCAAAGAATAGCTAGGAACGAGGAGTGGGTAAATCCATGGACATTTTTATCGAATTGCCGATAATGTAACGGTCATCGTCTTAGTTGAGAAACTGTGGATCATTGGACCAATCGCTGCTTACTCAATGGAAACAGGCAGACTTAGTACTGGAGAGTACGCCCAGCCCTGTGTGATGGAGTTTTAGACCTATATACGGTTCCTATCAAACAGTGGTGAACTGAGAGAGATATTCGTGTCTTGGTACTGGTAAATTTTCCAGGAAGAAATGGGAACCGCGTGGATATGGGGTATATCCTACAACCCATAAGTGGATGGGTGGGTTTGATTCAAAGGAAGGATCGGAGCAGTAGTTTTATGGATCAAATTTCCATACAATAGTTTGGATCGTTTCCTACAAGTATGATGTCGTGGGTGGCCTAATATTGTTTGCAGTGTGTCTTGTCTGTTCGTTGGAAAGGAACCAGCGAATAGTATATCTCTTTGATTATAGATGGTCCGAGGGTATTTCTTAATGATTGGGCCCATTGATCCGAATTCTTTTGAGAACTACGCCATGGCGAATAGGGATTGTAGTATTGGGGTTAGCGATTGTAAGTAGTGTAGTATTCCCTAGTAAGGGTGTAGCATGTTTCGTCAAGTAGGGCAATTTGTGCCCAAGGGGTGTAGGTATCTCCTCCCTTAGTAGAAGGGTATGATCGATAGTCGTGAGGGACGATTTGGCGCTACGTTATCGCATAATGATGTGGACTGAGATCGAATAGTGATGACCTTAGTCTGTGACCTATGGGGGCGCTGCATTATAGAGGGGTTTGCTAGTATGATAGCACGTTTTTGGTATAGTATACCCTTTATATGGTTATGGGTTGCGCCTGAATTTTGAGGACAAAATTCCCCTTTAAGGGGGGGAGTATGTAACAACCCAGGTTTTTGGAGCTACTATTTTATACTATTTTGCCTGATGGGCTAATTTTATAAAATAGGGGATGTTGGAGCAAATATTTTTCCCGTGAGACTTAGGGATAATATTTACTATGTTTTGTCTATTTACCGGCATGAGAAGGTAAATAGCGTTATATAGTGTATTATTGCGTCGTTATATGTAAAACGACGGTTATGACCTATACATAATATGGGGTTAAGTTAATGAAATAAAATGAAATTGGAACGTAAAAATAGTTCACACTTTCCCGAATGCCAAAATAGGGGGTGCGGTTGTTTTTAGAATAGTCGAGATAGTTGGAATAAGTGCCCAGTTGTAATTTTTTAGATTCGGGCATTTTTAAGGGGATATGACTCAAATAGTGGTTACGAGTCATTTTAATGGTGTATTGGCAATTAAATGTGGGGATTTATATTTTTAGACCCGTATAAACTCCCCCACCCCCTTTCTTTTCTTCATTTGTGTGAAATAAGCCAAAGGAGAGAGAGAGAAGAGAGAGTTGGGAGAAATGGAGAGAGAGAGATATGGAAGGTTTTGGCCGGATTTCCGTCACTACCGGAGGTGATCAGAGACTACGAACCTCGAGGCAAGTTTCTTACTTGCTAGATATTGATTTAATGTGATAAATTTGCATGTATAGTTAATTTTGGAGGTTTAAACCCTAAATGGGTTTTTGGTTGATTTTTGTGTTAAACCCTTAAATCTTGTAGATTGTATGGTTTGGGGTTGTTATGTGGGATTATTTTGGTGTATAATTGTTAGGGTAGTGTTATTGGTGGAGGGGAATGAAGGAAGTAGAGGATTTTGGGTTTTAGGGTTCGGTTTTGGCTTTGCAGAAGAAAGGCTTTTCGTGGATCTGATAGGCGCGGTCGACCGCGTTCCTATGACCGGTCGACCGGTCATGCCAAAACTAGCTTACTGCTTTCGTTAGCAGACCAAACCTGTAAGGGCGGTCGACCGCGGTCCCTTGACCGGTCGACCGGTCCCCTGTTTTTCACCTTTAATTCTCCTTAGTTTGTTTAGCCTTTTCTTTTGGGTTCAAGGGTTAGGAACCTTCCTTTGGGAAGTAATGGGGAGTCCTAGAGGGTTGTATTTGGGTAGACTAATGTCCTAGGCCAAGAATGGAAATTTTGGTTTACCCGAGGGCTAGTTTGTATAGGTTAATGTCCGATTGGTATAGGAGGTTAACCTAAAGATAAATTGGAAGTAAAATATTAATGTTAAGCTTTTGGGAGACACTCCCTTATGGAGACTCACCTTGAGGGTTTATGAAATTATATGAACGCTTGGAGGCTAGTCTGAAGTTAGTGGCACTTTGGGTCTTAGGTCATAAATAAAATATGACTTAATAAGAATGAAATGCACATTCTAAAACTTGGTGCTTAATGGCTAAATGGATGTTTTTTGGAAATGTAAAATATGATGTTTTCAAAAAGGAAAAGTAAAGTTTTTCATAAATGTTAATTTATGGATACACACCTCCCTAAATCGCTATCATAAGGGAAGTTGCGCGCGTTGTGGTGAAGCCTTCCTGGCTGTTGAGCAGGTTGGATATAGTCCCTAGGCCATATGGGTGTTTATTTATACTGCGCTGGTTAGGAGATTCCGGGTGTGGTCTTGACTATCCCGCAGGCATATGGCCGCTTCCCGACGTTTGGTAGGTTCCCAGGTTGTCTAGTATGATAGGCCCTGGAAGATGATAGCCATTTAGAGGCGCGTCCAGTTGGGAAACCCGGAGGGACGGTCTTAGATTTATTAAAGCAATTCATGATAATGGATTGGCTTTAATTACATTTCCTGGATGGAAGAAGGGAAATGGGTTATAGTTTGGCTTCGGTAACACTCCCGGATGGAAGAAGGGATGTGGAAGCATATGGTATACAAAAGTATTTTTATGCTAATAAAAATGACTTTTGATTACACTTCCTGGATGGAAGAAGGGAAGTGGGATTTTATGAAAGAAATGGGTAAAGCACTTTTTATGATAATAAAACCTGCTTTAAATTATGTATTCTTCCCGAATGGAAGAAAGGAAATAAAATTGGTAAATAAGTTTGACATGGTAAACATTTGATAAAATGTTGTACCATTTATGTATATTCCTAAAGATAGAAACTAGGAATTGTGCCAATAGATGATGGATGGGTTTTATTTTATATTTTTTTCTTTGTGTAGCTGTAGATGTGACCTCCCACACCTATGCACACACATATATATTTATTATTTCGTGCTTAGGGCCTAATGGACCTCGACGATCAACCTTGCCTAAATAGTAGTGTATCGGGGGGGTTCCTTGTTTGGATTTCGCTTTGCGAGACACCCCACGCACGAATAGGGCATAGTGTTGAGACTGGGGAGAAGTTAGCCCTTAGTACTTAGGGTTAACTAAATCACCTCACGATATTGCGTTAGGTTACTGCTAGATTGAGAGGTGATATTATCTTATGTTATATGTGAGAGATATACGCATTTAACTGTCATGCATTTTTTAGTCACATGGTAATCATATCAAACCGGGTCCTGACCCGTATCTATTTCTTTGTTTCTGCATATACTCTTTGCCGTTACAGGTGCTCTACCGCAAGGACACCCGTATTTACATTTCCATTCCAGTTGTCATGGAGCTACAGCATATTGCGGATGTTGTAGGTTACTTGTATTAGACGCTTCTTTCTATTGAACGTTAGTTAAGTTCAGTATTTCTTATTCGGGCGTGTTTGCCCAAGGTTTTGCACTCATTCATTATATTGTAAATATTGAATTGTAATACTCGATGTATTATTTGTATTGGTCTGTGCACCGACAGCTTATTCGGTGATTATTTATTGTATTGTCATACTTCATTCATCGATTTTTGATACCCACTGTTTTTACAAATGGGATTGTCTAAATGTTTTCTTTTCTTTTCAAAATTTTTAAATTTGACAGTCCGTTTTCCAAAATAGTTGGTGGTTATCTCATACTATTATTTTAATCGACAGTGATGCTAAGAATGGACCATCTATGATTCCTGTGATTATTAGGGTATTGGGCTGGCCACCTATTATTTTAGTAGGCGGGTTGTCACATCAATCAGCGCTTTAATCTTAACGGGATCTGCTTCAATCCCCCTTTGATTAATAATAAAACCAAAAAAAAATTATGCACCAACTCCAAACACACATTTTGCCGGATTTAGTTTCATTCTATATCTATCCATTGTATAGAAAGTCCTCTTCAGATCGACTACATGTGTCTCGTCTTTCACTATTCATAAGCATATCATCCACGTACACCTCCATCGTCTTTCCAATTTGATCTTCGAACATTTTGTTTAGCTAACCTTTGATAGGTTACCCCTACATTCTTCAAGCCACAAGGCTTTACCTTGTAGCAGTATTTTCTTTATCCGTAATAAAGGAAGTATTTTTAGCGTCCTCATTGTACATTAAAATTTGGTTATACCTAGAGTAAGCCTCCATGAAGCTCATGTCCTGCTGTTGTGTCCACCATCTAGTCAATCCGAGGTAATGGGAAGCTATTGTTTGGACAAGCCTTGTTGTGGTCTGTGAAATCAACATGCATCCTCCATTTTATGTTCTGCTTGGGTACAATGATGACATTAGAAAGCCATTATGGGTATTGGACCTCTCTAATGAAATAAACGGCCTGCAATTTCTTTACCTCCTCTTAAATCACACCATACCGATCTCTTGCAAAGGTGTGTCACCTCTGCTTTAGTGGCTTAGCATTTTCAACTATATTGAGCCAATGGCAAATAATTTTGGGGTTAATCCCCAACATATCGCCATGACTCTAGGAAAATATACTATGCCCTCTCTCAACAACTTGATTAATTCCTCCCTTATTTCTGCTCTTAGGTACGAGCCAATTTGGAAGGGTTTTTTTCGATTTTCCCTCATTGAGGATGATGGACTTTACCTCCTCGGCGGGCTCTCCCTTTTTGATTTTTCTTTCATCCCTTGGGCCGAGGGTATCAATGTTATAAGAAGTTGTTTTCCTTTTGTGGGCTTCCCTCTCTTCGCCCGAGGTAAAGTAGCACTATGGGGCTTCCCCTACCCCGTAAGGAGTCAGAAATTTTATCATTTAGTGTATAGTGGAAGGCACAACTTCAAATTCATTTAGTGCTACTCTCCCCTGGATGATATTGTAGGCCGAGAAGATATGTTCATTCATCACAAAGAAATTGACTTTCCTATTTAAACACTTCAGTCAGGTTCCTATGCATACGTCCATCTCAAAGACTCCGAGCGGTTGCACCTTCTCTTCCCTAAATCCGATTAAAGGATAATGATAGGGGACGTCCTCTTCTTTCTTAACTTGAGACCTTTAAAACAGTCCCAAAACATGACGTTCGCCGAGCTTCCTCTATCAACCAGGATACGAGCTACGTTGTAGTCGTGAACTCGTGTGCTGATGACTAAGCGTTCGTCATGTGGGGCCAAAATCCCTTTGAAGTCTAGCCATGAAAATACCACTACTAGGCTATCCATATCAACTTTCTTGAGCTTGCTCAGTCTGGCCTCAATCTCGGCCGAGTTAACCTCGACCCTTTTGGGTGTCATTTTTGCCTCAACTACATGAGCCTTCCTATCGGTTGGCTCAGTACCTCCACCTGTTAGTCCACCACAGATCATTTTAGCGCCAAGGGAAGTCGTACACAAATTACATTTTGATGTCGGGTCTTTTGCCAAAAGGTCGAGGTCATCGCCACCTCTATTGTCTGACTTTTCCTCGCTTTTATTTTCTTGAACTTCTTTTCTTGGCCTATCATCCGTTCTTTCCTTAAACCTTTTATTGACCTTGTCTCGGCCACCAGTCTTATCTACATACTTTATGAGCTTTCCTTGTTTTAACAGTTTCTTTGTCTCGTCTTTAAGGGCGAAGCAATGAGCAGTCGTATGGTCGTGGTCCTGGTGGAACTCGCACCATTTACTTTTATCTCTCTTGTAAGGTGGGGATTTCAACTTCTAAAGCCCCCTGAGCTCCCTATCCTCTTTTATTTCGTTCAATATCAAATTTAGGCTTGCAGATAGCAGAGTATACTTGGCAAACTTATCATCGTCCAGCGCCTTTTTCTAGTAACACCCCGTGCATTCCGGCATCGGCCAACACTAAACTATGTCAGGTATCACTAAATTAAATATCATTCTTAGCATGTGACAGAAATATGAGACATTTAAACTTTAATTCACAAGATATAATGCAATTAAATCCGACGAATATATTAAAAAATCCAACCAATAATATCCATCACCATGCCAATCTCCAAAATAAATACAACTCCAATTTTATTTAAAACTCAAATGAAATAATCCAACAATAAATATTTAACTGAAAAACAATAGACAATTGTGGAACCGACTGGCCCACCAAATCCATAAATAACTGTCGCATAATAAAACCAACGAAATGGAAAGTAAATCAAACTACTAAAGTAGATAAAATAACTCTCCAATTTCACTCCCAAAAATCTCTAATCCATGCTATGTAGCTACTCCAATAACTATACCCGAAATGTTAGTCAACACATTGGGTCAGAGCCCACCGTATGAATACTAGCTACTCCTCCCAATTAGAGTCCGTAAACCCAGACAATAGCATTATACATGATAAACTTAACAATAGAGTATTCTAAATTAAACGAGATATATATTATTATGCGAGTAAAAATAAACTACTACCATCTACCCACATAACTAAGCCACCCCAATTGTTTAAGTCCAATTATTCCATTTCAACTATAATTTAAACATTAGCTTTTATTCTTACTATATTCAATTATCTAATTATTCTTATTCATGCGACACCACTATGGTCAGTCAACCCCTTATCGGTCCTGCACACACTCATGGGGCACTTAAGGTTCTACACATCACACCCATTCCCCTCACTATAGCCAGTCAGCCTGATTTCTATCAGCTCTGCACATACTGTGAGGTTCCACGCATGACACATCACTATAGTTAGTCAATCCGTATTCTGTCAGCCCCTCACATACTCGTAACGCCAACACACGCACACGTTGCTATAGCCAATCGACTCAATATTTGTCAGCCCTACACATACTCACGACACAAATACATTTTAATACTCATTCTTAGTCTTTGGCCTAAATTATCAATTTTCTCAAGTTTCTCATTATTTACTATTAGCCCCACCCTTTTATAGATCATAAATCATCAAACTACCCCTAGTCCCATACCTAAAGGTCTCCAAAACGCAAGTATACCCTAGCCTATCAATTAAGAAGAATACCCACCAATAGTTACTACCTAGGCTCATGATCCAACGGAAACGACGTACAATTCATCCCCACCCCGGAATCATCCATCCGTAAAAACTCACACTATCTAGTATCATACCTAGAAAGTATTACCAACAACTAAGGTCAACCTACTAGTCCTATACCTAGCAAGTAACCTAAAAATAAGGTGAGAGCACTAACTACCCCAACAATCTCGTTATCGTCGCGGTGTCCACTATTAATAAATTAACAAGTCACAAATGGCATAATTTCAACTTATCACAACAATCCTTTAAATTAATCACAAGATTACTATTTATTCAAATTATGTCCATTTAATTAAAACAATTCGTTTTCTCATCAATTTATAGAATTTCTATTCACATGCATATTTTGGGGGGAACATACAACAATAAATCTCTATCCTACTAGATGCACATAATTAATGTGATTTTACATGTCGAAATCAATTTATAACATCCCTACGATTTATTCCACATGCGAACGTCATAAATTATAATGAAATCCCAACCTCTAATTTAAGCATGCAAGGGTTTTGAGTCTTAATTCGTATTAAATATTTGAATAAAATCAGTACCAACTTTAGTTTCAATTTCCCTAATTAGTCTTTCTAATTGATTTTAAGAAAACAATAATTATTGGTGTTTAGGCAACATTTAAAATGCATAATACCAAAGGGGAACAATAGAAGTATTCATGCCTGTAAAAATCATTTGAAGAATCTGATTTCATGGTTGCGTTCCTCTCAAGAAAACAACAAAAACACGTACTTGGACGATATTGAGAAATCTTGGTTTAGTTCTTCAAATCTTAAGCTGAAAATTAAGTTTAAAGGGTTTAGGTTTAGAAGAATATAGAGGATGAAAAATATGGGAGATTCTTGCTTTTGGATAAGGCAAAAGTGTGTTTTAAAAACCCTAAACCCATCATTTTATGTTTTTATATAAAAAAAAAAATTTGAGTCCTACATAACTCTAGAATAAAAGAGTTTTAATTTTCAAAAACTGTATGAGCGAACCGGTTCGCCCGTCCCTGCAAACCGGTTCGGATGCCCTGAGATCCGAAATTCCCCCATTTTTATATAAAATGCAAAACTCTCCTATTTTTATCCCGATTTTAATTCCGATAAAAATATATTTTTATATAAATCAAGATCAACATTTTTAAATATGAAAATAATTAATTTTCAAAAATTTATTTTTACCCGAAATTTTAAATTCTCAACAGATTTTATGTTTTAAAAACACAAGGTGTTACATACTTCCCCACTAGCACAAGAATTTTGTCCTCAAAATTCGACGAAGCGTAAATCCACAAAATAAAATAAGGCTCACAAATGCCTACCCGTAGAATGCCACGATTGGGCACCCATACACCCAATCCTATACGCACCTACACCGCGAACAAAATATAATATATATATATATATATATAGAAAATAACGGCGTACCACGTTCTCCCACTAATTACCACTCGATTCTATCTCCAAAACCCATCGCAACAATTAAGTCCTCAATTAAAATCACATCACCAAATGGATACTAGAGATACCTAATATCTGTACTAACGATCTCTCAAAATAAATCTCGTCTCCAAAATCAATTCTAAATATTCTCACATCAAGATTAATAGTTCTAACCTCAATCCCTACAACGTCTTTAATAAAAAACTCTATATCTCCAAGAAACATCGCTAACTTGTATGCTAGACCCAATACCTTAATGAGTACGAACCAACAAAGGGAATCAAAGATCGGTAACGCGAAGACAAACGGACTCACAACCTATGAGTTCCAAGATCGTGGCCTGATATCATCTATAACACCCCGCGCATTCTGGCATCGGCAGCCACCAAACTACGTCGGGTATCACTAAATTAAATACCATTATTAGGATGTGATAGAAATATGAAACATTTAAAACTTTAATTCACAACATATGATGCAATTAAATCCAACGAATATATAAAAAAAATCCAACCAATATTATCCATCACCTGCTAATCTCCAAAATAAATCAAACTCCAATTTTATTTAAAACTCAAATGAAATAATCTAACAATAAATATATAACTGAAAAACCATAACAACTGTGGAACCGACGGCCCACCATAAAAAACTGTCTCATAATAAAAACGACGGAATGGAAAGTAAATCTAAACTACTAAAGTAGATAAAATAAATCTCCATTTGCACTCCCAAAAATCTCCAATCCATGCTATGCAACCACTCCAGTAACTATACCTGAAATTTTAGTCAATGCAATGGGTCAGAGCCCACCGCATGAATACTAGCTACTCCTCTCAATTACGGTCCGTAAACTCAAACCATAGCATTATACATGATAAACATCACAATAGAGTATTTTAAATTAAACAAAATATATCTTAACATGCGAGTAAAAAGAAACTACTACCATATACCCACATAACTAAGCCACCCCAATTGTTTAAGTCCAATTATTCCATTTCAACTATAATTTAAATATTAGCTCTTATTCTTACTATATTCAATTATCCAATTATTCTTATTCATGCGACACCACTATGATCATTCGACCCCTTATCTGTCTTGCACACACTCTTGGCGCGCTTAAGGTTCTACACATCATACCCATTCCCCTCACTATAGCCAGTCAGTCCAATTTCTGTCAGCTCTGCACACACTCGTGAGGTTCCACGCACGACACATCACTATAGTCAGTCAGTCTGTATTCTGTCAGTCTCGCACATACTCGTGACGCCAACATACACCCACGTCGCTATAGCATGTCGACCTGATATCTGTCAACCCTGCACCTACTCCCGACGCAAATACATTTGAATACCATTCTTAGTCTTATGCATTAATTATCAAGTTTCTCAAGTTTCTCGTTATTTACTAGTAGCCCCACCGTTTTATCGAGCGTAAATCATCAAACTATCCGTAGTCCCATACCTAGAGGTCTCCAAAATGCAAGTGTACTCTAGCATATCAATTAGGAAGAATACCCACCAACAGTCACTACCTAGCCTCGCAGCGAGGTGGGGCTGAATTGTACGTCATTTCCTCTACCTCGAATAGATCAAATGGTAAATGCCACTGCAGGTCATGAGCTTCATGGACGCATACAGCGGCTACAACTAGATTTCTATTAATGAAGATGAAAAGATGAGCTTCTGGTACGGTCCAAACGGTGGAGAACAAACTTCCACATCCGATTGATGGAGTTTCGATCGGGTTTCTCATCCATAATGGGGGAGAGTATTGATATTCACTAGTACTTGCGTTGTTAGGAGAAAACAAGGCTAGAGGTACCTTCTTGTATTAAGTAAATCTTTTCAAGATGAATGAGATCATAGGCGCACCCGAGGTTTTTTGTATCCCGAGGGGATTTTCCTCTTAGATCATGTGCTTGTGCTATAATTGTGTTCTAATTTCAGTATCTACAGAATTGCGCGTTGCTTAGACCACTAGATCGCTCTAGATCTACAATCACCATTGAACATGTGGTTCAAATTGACTAGTGTCACTAGTTTTTCTTAAATCATGTTAAATTCACTAAATGACTCTCAAGTTGATTAGATCTAGTTATTTGTAGTGATTTAATCATTGTTCAAATAATTGATTCATATTGACCATATTCACTCACAAATTGGCTTAATACTGGGGTAAAATCACACAAGGCTAATATTGGGCAAAATTGGGCACAAATCCTATTCACCCCACCCCACCCACCTTAGTTTAATTGTATGAACACAAACACACATTTTCAGCCTGCCTACAATAGTATGTTTGTTCATTCGTCTGATAGTTGCGTCTGTCAACAATAGTTGCACCAGCGTGAAACTTGTTGCTCATCATCTCAGTTTTACGTCATCCCTGATATTTGATTCAGTTGTCGCAACAACTAGTTTGGAAACCATCTCGTATTCTCGTCATCACCGGCCGTAATATTTTTGTCTATATTTGACGTCGTTGCCTCTCTCCCATCTTGTATCACCAGTGGTTGCACTATTGTCACACTGTTTGTTTGTTGTTGTTGCAACTGAATGAGGGTTGCAAAACCCTTATTTAATGAAGATTAGGAACCCAAGTTTGAATGAGATGGACCATGAATATTACCTTAGACTCTTTTTTAATAGTTGGTTCTATTTTAATTTTATTTTTTTGTAAAGGTCGGGGCCACGAGTGGGAAAAACATGTTCAACTTGCAGCAATAATATCCAAAGGTAACATCAGCAAACGAACACAACACCATGTCCACGTAAAAAATCACCACTGGAAATACCATATCGATATAGTCAATCACAGTTGGAACCACAAAAACGATCACACGAAAAATCTTTAAACCCAATATCAAAGGTATATCGTCATCGAATAAAAATTACCATATGCACGAGAATGCCTCTATGAACTCACTAAAAAAACTGTCGTGTCCACGACTTAACCACCAAGATGTCGCCACAATGAAAATCCACGCGCCAACAAAGGGAATTTATCACTCATCAACACACAACACACGATAACAACGATTGGACGGTTACTAAGTCCAAAAAGAGGTGCAAACAATACCAACAAAGGAATATTTCATCACTCATCAATCACCACAAACGAAGAATAGAATGAGAGGCGTAAATATCTCAATAAAGGATTGTGTCAAAACTCACCAACACACAACATACAACAAATGATAATGAATCTCCAATATGGTTCAATCAACAAAAACTAAAAGCGATGAACACCCATCAACTACAAGTCATGACACTACCTGAGAGTGATGAACAATTCCCAGGACAAAGAGTGAATGAAAACTCTATCAAGAAAGGAATTATGAAATATTATTATCACGGTAAAAGATAAAAACACAACAAAAGGATGAATGGCTATGAAGAACAAATTAATACAAAACATCAATGATAAAGGGGAGGTCAACACAAATTGATGTTAAAAAAAATGTGAGGAAACCATATGACCAAATAGTGAGGGAAGAACACATACCAACCAGTAAAAAAATGGAGAGGAGGCCGGCATCCAACTAACATGTTGTCTAACACGAACCGACAAAAGCAGCCAACAAACCATCCGCATCAGGGAAAAACTTGGGGAAAAAACTATTTCTTACAACCCATCTGATAAACAAACACCACCAGCAGAATAGAAGTAGTACCACGCTTGAAAAGAAACCAAGACTTTTGATCCAAGTGGTGAAGCAGTACCAAAAAAAAAAAAAAACTTTTCCACTGTAATCGGCACTGACATTCAACTAAATGTATATCTGATCTTTGGTTCCTTGCAGCCTATGCGATTACACGGGCCAAGTCAATTTGACTTGCACCTAAAAAAATGTAGATAAGGCAAAGAAACTCTCAAGCAAGAAGGCAAGAACACTTTGGCAATTTCAGAGAAGGATGAAGTTTGTGCAGAGGCCCTAAATCCCTTCTAGTTTTTGACAGGTCTACAGAATGCCAACTGAGGTGTGGCCCAAACACGCACAAGATTAAAGTGCCCGCTCCACGCAAATGCAGGAGGTAACTGGAAATACTGCTCATCTGCACCAACAATTAAAGTCAAGGATTCCCGCTGTCAAAGTTTCTTTTTCCCTCAGATACATGAATTTGGAGCATCTAATATACTCTAATGTGGTTAGACTTTGTGAAGGTTCTAAAACGACACACAACTTCCCTCAACAAGCTCAACAGAGACCTCAGCCAAGGTTACATCAAGTAAACCTCTGCCCATTAAAAGTCATAGATGGCTTTACATTTTCCATTCAGCAGCTCATGACATCATAAGGCCCGCCTGGACCTCAGCGGTGTCTTGACTTCGACAAACAACTAAGTGAGTTGAAATTTTCAACTCACTTAAGGTGGGTTACATAAAATTCCCATGTTATGGTCAGAGCACAGATGACGATGCTTCAACCAATAATTTGTGACCAAATTTGGAATACTTACAGGCCTTATTGTTAAACTTTTCTTTCCTTTTTTTCTGCTACAAATGCTATGTTGTTACTAAACCAAAAGCAATAAAGCATGGTTCGTCAGAAAATAGAGATGCATGCGATGACAGTCTGGAAGACAAAACGTGACCCATGGTGTCTAGGAAAAACGAAATAGAGAAAAAAAATAGAAAGAGAACGCAATCCAAAGTGAGATTTGTAAACCAATATTGTATGCAACTAAGGAACAATCTATAAAGAACATGTAGAAGTATATTATTTATTTATTTTCATAATACATTCTGTTGGTACTTTTGCAAAATGCTGATTGCAATGTAAAACTTACTTTAGTGGACAAAAATTAAACATTTGAGCAGAGTCATATTACCAAGGTAAAGGAAAGACAAGTAGGATTATTGGCGAAAATCCAACAAATTAATGAACTTGTAGCCTTCGACAATCACCTTTTGGCAGTTCTTTATTTCCCTACGAAAGCTTAATCACGAAATTCAGATGATGTATCGTTGAAGGATTTAGGTAATAGATTAGACACTACAGTGTCCCCAAAAAGGAAGTCATACCAACCACTGGTAGTCCATCCATCATCCATTGAGCACTCTTGAAGGAGATCAAAATCATGATGACAGAGGAAGAAGGAGCCTGAACGCACCTCATAAGCTGATAGCTCAGCACCATCGGAAACATTCTGACAAGAAGGATCTTCTTGCTCACACACAACATGGATTCCAAGCTCCCTTAGCTGCATGCATTTCCACAAAAACACCGAAATATTCATATCATCGCCAACTTCCAGCTGATTACCAAACTTCCAATGGCTTAACCATGTCATGCTTTTACCATCATCTGGAATGCCTGTAAATGTTGGGCTATAGATCCACTTCAGGTTCTTAGTCTTATTGCTGATTTTAATGTAAAACTCATCCCAATTCTTGTTTCTAGGATCTTCACGACTTTTACCGGCATATGCATACACAATGAATATATTCAAACCTATGATCTTCATATTAGGAAGTGAAGGCACATTAAAACATATTGAGGACCCTGGACTCTTATACCCCAACCAGCCAGGAACCTCATTCCCAGGAAGATAAAGGCTGAATATACCAAATTCAAACAGTCCCTGCGCCACAAAAATCATAATATCTAACTTCTACAGATCTGAAGTTAAAAGTATCGGGGGTTATTTGTACTTTGAGATTTAGTAGGTAATCATAATACACTTTGAGATCCAAATTTTTCACTATTTGTATTTTGGGGTCCATTGACTTTTTGCTACAGTTTGTAAGATTTTAGCGGTACTTATTTTCACAAGAGTGTCACAACAAGTGAAAAAGGGCCCTGAAATTCATATAGTGAGAACATTGAAAACCAAATTGCATTACAAAAATTTACTCAGCCACAAAGTACGAATAACCCAAAAGTTTTATCTCACGCGTGTGTCTGTGTAAATGTGTGTGTGTTGAGGGAGAGAGAGAGAGAGAGAGAGAGCACCTGAAGGGGACCTTTCCTTGATGTTACAGACATGCTACTGAACATTTTAACCTCAATGTTTCCTATAGATTCCAGATGGATCAAGCCCAAGTTGTTGATTGTTTTCGCATCCATATTTCCAATGGGTTCTAATTTGAACAATCCATGGGCAACAGCTAGTTTGTCGCATTTATTTATGACCAACTCCAGTGAACTCGACATGTTTGGTAGATTTGTTACCATTTCCAGTGACGTGCAATCATATAGACCCAACTCCATTAAACTCGCCGGAAGCTCTGGAAGTGATTGGAGGCTCTTGCAACTCCCTAGTCCAAGAGACTGGAGCATGTTAAGACTTTTGATGCTCTCTGGTAGACTACAAATTTGATTTCCTTCTAGATCCAATTTCTGCAACAGGGATAAGCTACCAAGATCCCTCGGAATAGCATCATCACGTAGATTGCAGTTTGCAAGACTTAAATTCACTAATGAACGAGATAACGAAGCTAGTGAAAAGCTTACAGAATCGCGTTTTTTTCTTGGTTTCGACATCCAAGACCAGAAGAGTGTATTCAATGACTTCTTCTCCACAGAAGAAGTGGAAGAAGGCGATTTATGAAAAGAAAATTTATCCGCAAGGAGAACTTTCAAATATTCCATCTTTCCCAAATCTGTAGGCAATTCATTGAGCTTTGAGCAACCAGAGAGAATGAGCTCTTCAAGGGATTTGAGTTGACTAATGTTTCTTGGAAGCTTCTCAAGATTTTTGCAGCCTTCAAGATTCAACAAAAGAAGCTCCCCTAATTCCCCAATGGATTCATGAATCTCAGTTAAATTTATGCAATAGCGAAGACTCAATCTCTCAAGATTGGGGAGTGCTGAGAAGTCAGGGGTTAATTGGAGCATACGAGAGTAACTGAGATTGAGGATTTTTAATGCTTTGAGCAACTGTCATTAAAATGAAACAAATTTTTACAAATGTTCATATCAAACAAGTAAAAGGGAAGTATCAAAAAGGCATTATATACCCTTTCATCTGTAAAAATAAAATTAACAAAATTATATACCTTTGTTCCTTTCCAAACTTGTTCAAGACTGCTATGTTGCATGTCAAGACAAACTAGGCTCTCCAAAGGAAACCTATCAGGTATAGACTTCAAAGAGAACCCACGCCAACAACACCATCTCAAATTATGAGGCAAATATTCAAAGCCTCCAATGAGCCGTACATTATTGAGCTGGAGTAGTCTTAATTTATGCATCCTTGAAAATGCAGCAGTTTGGAAGTCCACTTTATCCAATGAGGGAAATGATTCTGTTGGAGAAGAATACATGGAGAGCCAAGAGAAGGCTCCAAGACGAAGTCGCTTTGATGAATTGCCTTCATATCCATCTCGAAACTCTTCAGAATGAAGTCTTTTCCCATTATTTATACTAAAGATGGGCTCATGCAAACTGATGCCTTCAAGTGTTTCTGTGCCCTAGAAGAAAAGGACTAAATAAGTAAGCAGATCATCAAATAAACATAATTGAATTGCATCAAACCGTGATTCTTACAGTTTTTTCTCTTAAAACACTCGAGGCATCTTTATGACGCCACAGTCTACTGCGTTTCCCGGGCTCCTTTGGTGATTCTTGTCGTATAATTTCTCTTCCCATCTCCCGAAGCAGTGGATGCATCATAACCTTTTTATCCTCATTAATTGTCAGTAGACACCTATCAATGAGATTTTGAAGCCCAATTTTTGTGTAGAAATCACATCCATCTAGGATTGTAATTATAAAATCTTTGTCCTCTTTAACAAAGAAACAAGCAATATCAAGGAATAAATTTCTGTCATGGTCATCTTGTAAAGCATCATAGCTTATTTTAAGTTTCTTGAGGATATGATCGTTAGGAATAGTTTCCAATTTGGCTAATGCACTTTCCCATATATCTACACTTCTGCCAGATAGAGAAGAACCCAAAACTTGAAGAGCTAAAGGAAGCCCCCCACAGTAGTTTACAACCCCCCTTGAGTGCTTTATGCAGCCTTCAATGGGATGATTCTGTCCAAAGGCATGCCAACTGAAGAGCTCCAATGATTCATTAAAATTCAATTTCTCAACTTCATGTACCTTATAAACTTCATGAGCCTTTAGCAACCTATCCTGTCTTGTGGTTAAGATAATTTTACTTCCTGGATAAAACCAATCTTGCATACCAAGTATTGCATCCAACTGGTCCCTTTGATCTACATCGTCAAGAACAAGCACTTTTTTACAGCATAAGGCGTCCGTAATCTTAATGATTCCTTCATCAATATTGTGTATTTTTACCTTTCTCCCCTTTAGAATATCCGAAAGAAGTTGTCTTTGTATACGAATCAAACCGTCGGGTTGTTCTGAAAATTCTCTGACGTTTGCAAGAAAGCTGCTACCTTCAAACCTTTCAAAGTTTAGATTATAAAGAACTCTGGCAACAGTTGTCTTCCCAATCCCTCCCATGCCATGGATTACCATTATGCCAACTTCAGCTGACCCATCTTGTAACCACACATTAATCTTCCTTACTCTAGTATCAATTCCAATCAGGTATGGGGTAACACTCAAGGCTGTGTGATTCAACTTATCCCCAACCACTTTAACAACTTTCTGAATAAACTTGGACTCATGCCTAAAGATTGTTCAAAATGGAGAATAAAGAATGTTAAGCATGCCATGATTTGAAAATAATTTACAAAATTTTCTCCTACAAACAATATTAGAGTTAGTAAGAGCAACTTCAATACTGCTCTCCACTTTTATTAGTTTATAACTTTTGCTTCTCATTTATTTTGTTATCTTTTATATTGTTATTTATTTGTTTTGTAACATCCAAAAATTACATCATATGGATATATAGATAATGAATATTTAAAGTTGCAGTTTTAGGAATAAACTATGAAACAAATTGATTCTTTTAAGGACAAACAATGAACGTTCAAATCTTGCAGTCATTTAGCAATAATTTCAAACTGTGATCATTTCCAATTTGTATCAGTTATAGAGAAACAAAAAGATTTTTTATGAATAGCCAGAGACAGCTGCCCGCAACTAAGAAGAATTCAACTAATTCAATCTCCATTCTCATTCATATTGTCCTTTAGCTGAGTAAGCTTGTGAAAAAATTACAAAAGGAGCAACTACGATGTAATTATGGGACCCTAAATACTTCCCTTCAAAAAAAGGTACTTGGTGGCCAAGCTAACCTAGAGCCACATTGTCATTCTATGATCGAAGCAATGACATCATACTTCTACTAATTCTACTCTAGAATATTCCTAATAAATATCCATATATTTCACTACTAAATAAAGGCTACAATACAAATAATTACAAATAAAATTTCTCTTCACAATCGGCCTCATCTCACTGTGACACCCCACCTAATAAAATACCGGGTGATCAGTCCTATATCAAATTAAACAGGAATCTCAAATGGTTTCATTCTCAGCATCACTGTCGAAAACCAATTTAATTACTAATAACCTATTAGGCCTGGTGTCAATTTTTTAAACTTTCTAATCTTTTTAACCTAACGCATAAGTAAAACCATTCACACAGGAATATAAACAACAAATAGAATGAATAAATAAATAACCGATAACTCTCGGTAAAACATTTTATTACAAGCAAATCGAATAGGCATAAAAATAGAATCGTTGTAAATAAAATAAATGACATTAGTTGGGCAACATGCCCAATTATAACAACAATACCTCCTATCTAGATCACAAGGAAAGAAGCGTCTAAACAATTTCCTGCCAACATCCACAGCTGCGGCAGCAACGTCTGACTCGAAGGGATAGTCATCCAGGCTTCCTTGTGTCTGGACACTTAAAAAGTATACAAAGGGGAAGAAAAAGGAAAATGGATACGGATCAGAGCCGGGGTTTTGAAAAACATTTTAGCAAGTGCTTAACATACTTTAATATTTAAAATATGATACTCTCCATATTTAAATTGGTGTCGCACTCACATGAGATACCCTTCACCTCTCATCTAACAGTGTGCACCTATCGCATGTATTTTAAACCCCTTAGTTACACTACCCATCCTAACTAGTCTCTCGCCAAAATTCTAACTACCATACGCTATCTCAACAACCCGCGTATGTAAAATATTCTAAGCGTTCGCCCAAGCTAAAACAATTATAATTTCCCGCTTCTCATATAACCATTCATTTTAAATAACCATAACTAGTTATTACCTATGAAGCACGGATACTCTCGGGAGGTCGCGAATTTTTGTTGGACACGTATAGGATACGGGATACGTTAGGATACGCTAGGATACGCGAATCCTAGAGTATCCTAATTTTTATTTATTTGTTAAATGGCCAGGATACGTTAGGATACGCTAGGGATACGCTAGGATACGCTGGGGATACGTTAGGATACGTTTTTAGGATACGTTTTTTATTTTTTTTATTTTTTTAACTGTGTTTTTTTTTTATTTTTTTAACTGTGTTTTTTTCATTCTTTAATTATTTTTCTTCTTTTACTATGTTTTTTTTTAACTGTGTTGTTTGTTTTTCATTCTTTGCTTGTGTTGTATTGTTTTCTGATTTTTTTCTTAACTTTTTAATCTTTTCATTCTTTTTTTTTATCTATGTTGTTTTTAACTGTATTGTTTATTTAACTGTTTTCACTCTTAGTTGTGTTATTTTAACCTTTACTTTACATCTGACTGTTTGAATCCTTTTTTATGGTACTTGATGATGTGGTTAACGGAGATGATGATGTCGTTGATATTGGGTCTACTTAGTGATTGAGATACTACGAAGCCGGGATGCTCTCGGGAGGCTTCTCTCTATCTTATTTTATGCTAAGGATATTATCTTTATTTTTGCCTTATGTTTTTGTTGGAACAACCTTTTATGTTAATGATGTTTTATTGTAATTGTGTTTGTTTGGTGACAACAATCATCATATTTGAGCACTTTAATATAATGGTGTTTAATGCTTTAGTTTCATTTTATCAAGTTTATCATTAATATATATAAAATAAATAATAAATATTTAACGTATCCTAGCGTATCCGTATCCTACATTTTGGAAAAATCACGTATCCCGTATCCCGAATCGAGTCGTATCCCGTATTACGTGTCGAGTCCGTGCTTCATAGGTTATTACCCTATTCACATTTTAGGGTTATTATCTCGTATATAATATTATCATCTTTATATACCTATCACATATTTTTATTCCGGATTTTATACTCCCGGATACACCAGAAATTAACTCATATTTCTATCCTTGTTTTATACATATATAATATACTATACACATCTAGTGTATGAGATGTGAAAACATATATATATATATATATATATATATATGTTTTCACATCTCATACACTAGATGTGTATAGTATATTATATATGGACTAGATGTGTATATATCATTTCACATGTATATATATATATGTTTTCACATGTATATATGTTTTCACATGTATATATATATCATGTGTATATATCATTTCACATGTATATACACATGTATATATATATATATATGTTTTCACATGTTTATATGTTTTCACATGTATATATATATCATTTCACATGTATATATAATATATATAATATACTATACACATCTAGTGTATGAGATATACATATTATAGTATAGTATATTATATATATATAATATGTATATCTCATACACTAGATGTGTATAGTATATTATATATGGACTAGATGTGTATATATCATTTCACATGTATATATATATATATATATGTTTTCACATGTATATATGTTTTCACATGTATAATATATATATCATATATACATGTGAAAACATATATACATGTGAAAACATATATATATATACATGTGAAATGATATATACACATCTAGTCCATATATAATATACTATACACATCTAGTGTATGAGATGTGAAAACATATATATATATATATATATATACACACATCAATCATATCTATACTTGTATATCACACACTATATAAGTATATCAACCATCCCTCAGAGTTATAACTCAGTGGATGTAATCTCTAGAATGCTATCATCCTCCAGGGAATTTCTCTCACACTCTCCCACGCAGCCAGGTCGGAATCTCACGCCGAACCCAAAATCAAACACAAATGTAGGGGAAGCGGTCATAGTTCCTCACGTGAAAGTGAGACCGAATCATACCCAAGCCGTCTCACCCAGAATAAAATCACACTGTATAATAACTGGACGTCTATGACCTGGGGCTATACTCACCCTGCTCCTCAAGTCAGGGGATCCACCCACATCGCGTAACTTCACATGATAGCACTAGAGGGGGGTATGCTTCACATAAATATATCATTCACACACAAATATATTCGTAAACATATCATATATATACTGTCTCTATACCCATATATATATATATATATATATATATATATATAAATATATATATCACATCAACTCCGGCTATTTATGCCTATCTCTCGCGGCATTAGCCTGTAATCCCGAATATACCAATTCATATTAATCAATAAGTATACACACAACTTATTTTAATCCCATAAGTATTCACTCACTTATGATATAATTCCCACATTTCTTATTTCCGAATAGTAGCGTATCACATCTAACTAGTATTCTTATATCATTCTACTCGCACCTTAGGATTTATACATATCCGGCATTTATATATTTTACCCATATATAATCGGCATATATATTCTACACGCATAAATATATATGTACGAACCCGCCGAATAATTCCTCGAATGTCGTTCGTCCCAAACATTCCTAAATTTAAACCCCGGATCTTTCCCAATACCCCGAGACTTATATATCCCCCATTTACTATTTTAAAGGTCCTCACAATATATTTAGGATCCCCTAATATCTATCTCCCAAAAGGAAATTCTTCTCAAGTCCTTTTACTCCAAGAAAACTTCTCTAGTCTTCCTGTCAAAACAGGACCGAACCGGTTTCCAAGAAAACGGACCGGTCCGGTCATAATTGGACCGAACCAATTACCAAGAATAACGGACCGGTCCGATCTGTCCAGATTTTCCTGCTTTCGATGAAATCAATTCTAACACTCGTCCAATCCAAGATTTAAGGTTTCTAATCTCCCAAACCAACAATATAAATATCTACACACTTATCTACAACCAACACAACCATTAAATTTCATGGGATTCATCATAAATATCATGGATTAAACCCTAACCCAAAAATCAACCCATTTAATTATCTCAC
Source organism: Sambucus nigra (assembly GCA_949130495.1). Taxonomy (NCBI): domain Eukaryota; kingdom Viridiplantae; phylum Streptophyta; class Magnoliopsida; order Dipsacales; family Adoxaceae; genus Sambucus; species Sambucus nigra. The sequence continues at coordinate 715,718,200 of OX422209.1, read as the reverse complement.
CAAATTCCCACCATTAAAATGCTTCAAGCTTAGATTTTCATAAGAAATTACCATCAAATCAATTTTATATGAAAATCATCTTCACAAACCCATTTTCATTGTTTTTACACCAACTATAATATGGATTATAAACACACTACAATGATTAAAGCAAGTTAAACACTTGCCTGGTTGGATAAATCTGATGATCTCATGCCGGAATCCACCGGAGCTTGGCCGAAAATCTTCATTTTTTCTCCCTTTTCTTCCTTCCTTTCTTCTTTCTTCTTTTCTTTCTTTCTTTCCTTTCTCTCGTAACTTATAAGAGAGAAATGAGGGTTTATCCCTTAATAAACCCAAAATTGACTCGTATACACAAATGTGAATCCCTACTGGTCCAAAAAGCCCTCGGAACCCAAACCCTACCCCCGGGTACTCTATTCAGACTATCTCGGCCCTTCCGAGACCAACCATGCACTCGAAATTCCCATCCTAGTTACTTATCAAAAATTCATGTCTTAAACCCAACACATCTCCACACGTGTTTTTCGCATAAAATAACATCACCTGTCGCTTTTATTAACCTGCGACGTGAAATATAATTAGTCCGTCTTAGTTACTTTAAATTCTCATATTATTAAATTACACCCACTCATGTAAATTAAATATTCATAAAAGGACAGGGTATTATATTCTTCCCCCCTTACAAGAGAATTTCGTACTCGAAATTCGGATGAAACCGGTACCAAAGACTTTGGATCACAACCACAGCACCCGCTCCAGTACCCAAAATCAAATCATACAAACATAAGGGTCACTCCACTATATGGCTACTAGTAGGACCCAGTTGTTGAAAGGCTTAACCACTATAGCCCCTGCTTTACAACAAGCTTGTTCAATTCTCTTCGTACCGATATACTCCATCATTCATAAACTCTCACCTCAATAATGGCACATTACACATTGTGCTTCTTCTAATGTCATCCAAATAAAACGAGCCTATAAATCACTGGCTCTATTGCCTTAATATTATTGTAAAGCCGCACATCAGTAAGTGCCAGCTTCCCGTGTTCACCCCAACACAAATGTCCCTTCCTGAGAGAAACCATAAGAACATCGGACCACTTCTGTCAGTCCTCTAAATCTCGGTTCATGGCGACGTAACTCTTACGAAGCTCAAAAGTCACCTCAACAGTTTGTGGTTAATGCCCCTCTCAACAACGGACTCTAGATCATGTCCGATCCAAAAGTCTATTTATTTGCTCACCTCTAAACAACCAGAGGGAGAATGACCAGGCTTTCCGACACAAAACCTTAATAAGCACTTTGTTCACATCATACAGGTACGAGTGACCACACACAACTCTACCAATCAGTAATTTCCCTCCCAATTACTGTACCATACTTCACTTCAATGTGACACCCCGACTAATTAAATACCTGGTTGCTACTCCTTTATTCAAATTAATACAAAATGTCAAGTTGGTTCAGTTCATAGTATCACTGTCGAAAAACATTTATTTAAAATTTCTAGCCACCTAATATTTAAAAAGTGAGTTGTCAAATTTATTAAATTAGATTTACATGCAACCAATTAAAATTATTAACTAAAGACATCACAATCACATTACAATAACAATGTAAACTGCCGGAATAAAACTGAGTCTGGAGTAACACTCCCCTGAACAATCCAAATACTGAATAAAACCAAATACAAAGTCCGAACTATTAATTAATTAAATAAATTCAAAACTGAAATGAAACTGAGCATGATAAAGTTGTCTCTAAAAGGAAAGGGCGACATGCCCTAACAGAGGAAATAAATCTGAAATAGAGTCAAGTAGAATGTGGAGGCGTCTACAATCGAGATCCTGTAACTTCCACAGCAGCTACAGCACGTCACTGAAATGGAACTCCTAAGCTTGGCGTCCCTGTGGCTGGGCACCTAAAAGGTTTTTCAAAAAAAAAAAATACATTTGACAGCAAACGGGTCAGAGCCCGATTGTGAAAACAGTTTAAAATATAGCAAGTGTTTAATAACATTAAACAGTGAATATAAAATACATGTTAGTTGCGTGCACTCACATGAGTTCCTCACCTCTCAACTAATTGTGCACATCTAACGTATCCGTAACCCGTCCTAATTATGCCGCTAACTAACTAGTTTAATTCACAACCTGACTTTACGTTATAATATGAGGGTCAAAATAAGACATTCTAATATAACCTGTGCGTGTCATCCTTTTTATTTCTCAGATTTCCTTACAATAATTACTATGTGAAATTCCCATTTTTATCTCTACTAAAACGTCACGAATATTCACACTTACACTTAAATAAAGAGTCCATTTCAATTACAAGTATATTAATCTCATCATAAATATACAATTAGGGCACCCCTAGGCTAAGCTGCGGTGCACACATGCTCTGCTATCGAATCCCGGTACATCACATACATAAGGACCACGTGTTCTGAATCTCTCAGGAACCGTCTCAATAAGCAAAAATCACACATAATGGAGGCGAACATAGTTCACATACCCATGGGTCACGCATATACCTACGCTCCCATGGTCAGCTAACTTATTAACTCACAAATAAGTCATTCACAGCCCTATGTCCTTAAGGTACCAATCTAAATCCCCCCGTAGGCACACAAGGATTTGATGGCCCAGTTCGAAAGCCGACCTCCTGTGATAGCAAGTATGGTAGGTATGTTATACACATAAGTCCATATACTAAGCAATCACACCACTTAGATATCTTAAAATATTAAATAAGGTATTTTCTACATTACTATACCGTTATTCCAATTTGTACATCTTTAAGTCTCCGAATAATATATAATATATACCGCCGACACATCTCACGTTGTAGTTTCAAGTACCTAAAGCCTAACCCACAAAGGTTACCAAGTCTCCTATTATTCCCACATTTAAATCCACTATTCTTAAGGTCCTCATTTCTGCCATTAACCTTATATTATCCAACTATCTAAAACTTACTCATCAATTCTCAATCTCAAATAGTATCACACTCGTCGAGCCTTATTAAGTTTAATATAATTCCCAATTTAACTTCTAATTATAATTCGAGTCTCACACATATGCCTACTAGTCTTCCTTGAATCTAAGAGTATTCACAAAGTCCCCACCAATAATTCTCTAGGGTCGAAATTGTTAAAATCCAACAAAGGAAAAATATAACCGATTCTGGGAAGGTCGATCGATCGACCTGGGAGTATCGATCGATCGAACGCACCAGATAGCCTGCTTCGTTTTTCAATCCAAAATTTGTCCCAAAACTTCACTACAAGGTATGAAAATCTAATCTAACGTTATAGGATCATCATACAACCAAAATACATCATTGTTAACATTCCAAAACCTTTTAATCATGAATCATTGGCCTTATATGGATCAAAACTTCAATAAAAACCCTAGTTTTCTATTTTCTTCAAGAACAATGATAAATCTCCTCTTTAATTCGTTTTTAAATCATCAAAAGTTATATTTGAGGTACTGAATTCGTCCAAAACAGATCTACCAAAGTTTAGAGTTGTACATCAAATTCATTGGGTTTTCATCAAATCTTTCAAGACAATCATTAATTCATACACTAAGCACGGAGGAAATATTCATTGAAATAATGAAACCAAATCACTTGCCTTAAGTTTGATGTTCTGATTCGTTGCTGGTGTTCAAAGGCTGGTTCTCTCTTCTTTCCGGTCACAATTCCGTCCAAAATGGTGGTGTGGGTGGTGGTTTTGGTTTGAAAACCCTTTTTCAACTTCTCTCTAACTCACGTATCCCACTCTCTTGTTTTTGGCTAATAATGGCCTTAATGTCTTTTCTAATAATATATAAATAAACTCTAAAATTCGTGGGTCTTAATTCCTTAATTTTTAAAATTACCAAAATACCCTTTCGGGTTGCCGGTTTGGCCTAAAAATGCCCCGGGACCTAAACTAAACCCCCGGCTAGTGTTTTCTAACTATCTTGACCCTTCCGGACACGTTGGCGCACTCAAAATGACCATACGGTTGATAAAAATATAATTTACTTTTTTAAATCTAATTAAATTGATTTATGACGCGACTAACACGCGCGTCCCAACTTAATTTCCCAAATTGTCGTATTTATAACTCTTGACAATTTTAATACTTTCAATACTCATATATTACCATATATACTCAGTAATATTCAATAATATCATCATAATCAAATACCAACTCACGTCTCGCTAGTATTTAAATCCGAATTAATTACCAATTAATTCTCATTTAATTTAATTAAGCCATTAAATAAAAATCAATAAAATTACGGGGTATTACATTCAATTACAAGTTAGGTCAGTTACGGAAGTAAACTACCCGCAGTGACTCCAAAATAGCATTCATACCGCTTTACTAGTCGTCAATCAACTCCCATTTACTCATCGGGCATAGGTGACACGACTTGGCCAAAACAAAACATTATCCCCACTGCTTCCCGAAAATCCCTATCGGAGGTGGGGTTCAAGGATCTCATCATAATTTACAACCATATTGGGCGACACCTTGCACTGGTGCAATCTTCCTTAATAGCCTGTCTGCCCGTTCCAACACTGGAATTATCAACTTGATACAAAAGTTATGGTTGGCCATCCTGAACCAACCTATTTCCATCTGTAAGTGGTGCGCCCGGAGACAGTATCACTATGTCTCACCAAACACCCACTTCCACTTATAACGTCTCACATTAAGTGGTACTTATACTCCCTTTCTTCCTCGGGGTATACCAAAAGTTACGGCCCGTGCACTTTTTCGCCACAATGTGCACTTCTGGGCTCTTCATACCTTAGTAAAATCACCATTCTATTTACGCGCAAGTCACTCTCAATATTCGACTGAGTTAGACTTCGCTCCAATTTCCCACAATAGTTAGATTTTCCTCTTCTCAAGAGATATCCTGGTAAATGGTTCTCACAGTCTTTCAACCCATCTCAGGTGTGCCAACCCTCATTGCACACATATATTTGGATTATGGTCATTCTCACACGACGTTCAATCCCTCATGCCATTCTAGCTTGTTTATAACTGCCCCACAGACATACCTTCCACACATTTATTCCCATGTCCTCCTAACTCGGACGATTTTGAAATCAGCTAACCAGGGCGCCCATACACCCTATAATCCGCGCATAATAACGTAAACATTACATACGTCTCACACGTAATACACATTATCCTGTTGCCCTCGCATTCACAACGTGGCTATGATACTTGGATATTCTCAATCACCCCATAAATCAAAATTTTAATTATCATTAACATCGTTCCACCCTTCAACTCGTGGTGAGAAGAAAAATTTTCAGTGCTCTCTCATGGCACTACCGGCTCCACAGGCCGTATATCATAATATAACTTTCAACTCAAAGTTATAACTACATACTTGTATAATAACCGAGGTACCAGACTCGTGGACTAATGACCAAACATCTCACCACTTCCGACGTTGTGCTAAGTTTCGTGCGTGGGACGTCTCGCAAAGCGAAATGCAAACAAGAAACCCTCCCAATACACTACTACCTAACATTGTTGGTCATCAAAATCTGTTAGGCCCTAAGTCCATAGCATGAACCCCTAAATTCCCGTCTCTCTCTACTCACGACATTTACCAAGATCCATGCGTATCCCATCCCGCATTTACATTTAAACAAGGAACTTCCCTGCCCCAAATGCACTATCACTCGGCATTGGTGGTAATCACATTCCATAAATCTCAAATTCACAACCAGGACTCTCAAAATTTTGTCCCCGGACATATAAATATAAATCTCAACTCCCACGTCTCTAAAGGAGTGATACGACAATTCGCTCTTCCTATCACCAAGTCCTGAGCGCTAAACATAATAACGAGCTAAATCTCTCCGCTCGACAGAAAAATCCAATACACTCTGAATCATATCAATAAGGTCCCTACACACCGGGATCAAATATCTCGAGACAACCGTACTCTCCGAAGTTTCTATAATAATATAATATAAACGCGAGCTCAACCCTCTCGCAAGTGAGACATCGCCAAAACAACACATCCTGCCCTAGAGCAGCAACCCCGATAGCCTTGCAGTATCTGCCCACTATCGTTCTAACCATTTATATAACCAGTCTATACTCAAGATAATATTATACTCGATTAACACATCACTAAAACGAGTAATCACAATAAAGATATATACCATTATCAATACACCGCTCATCTTCCGCGGATGACACCAAATATAACCCCGCTATACCAAGGAAAACATATAAACATAATAATAATGTTACCGATATACACACTAAAATCATCTCAAACGTGAATCTAGCGATAATCAAAGTACCGTGACTCAATCGTGTCACGTAAAACATGCCTCATTCTCCGAGGATAAAACTCATATTTATATCTTTCCAATCACATTGGCTGCTCAAATGGTTCCCGGACATAACGTACTTGTCCGAACCGAACCAAAAACTATCTTGATCATTGCCCCCCACTAGGCACCATACTTTTGTCCCTTTTTCCTTGCTTCGGGAAAAATCAATGCATGTGGTCGTACTCTCCACATAAAAGTACCTCTTCATATAATCCACTTCTCTCCGGTCATACTGACAGTACTAGGGTTGTCCTTCTCTCAGACCTTGGTAGCCTCAACCTTGATGGCTACCCTCGATGTTCCCTTAGCTCCGCTGGCCCTAAGGAACACACTGCTGGCCTTACCAGTCCCAGCTGAATGCATCATCACTCGGTAGGAATTTAGCTATCTGAATCGTTTAGATGGGTCGCTGAGGGGTCTCCCACGGCGGTGTTTCGCTAGCACCGTTTCATCCAGTCTCACTCTCTGACTAAATCTTTCGATTTTATTAGCTCCCTTCACAAGAAGCATGAATATGCTTACTGACCAAAGCACAACATTGTCACCCTCTACATCAATCACTCAAGCAGAATTCCCCTTAAGTGCTGGCAACTCTTCTCGCGAGCCAATTACCCACTTAAGAATTCTTTTCTCCATTGTACCAGCCTCATCCGGTACATAATTCGCTATACAAATAAATTCATTTTTACAAACGGACCTCTATCCGGCCCTCCTGTGATGAGTTCAGAACAGCGTTTGCATCTCTTCCTGAATATCTGATGAAGGAACTTGCGGTCAAACCATACCTAAGATCCTTCCTTTAACACAACATTTCACTTTCAAAATGTGGTGGTTAACTCCCACCATTATAGCTTTGCTCTTACGGGCCAAGAAAATTTACCCCAAATTTTCACTTCCGGGTATACCACACTCCGCCATATGCCAAAGCCTTTGGATATCTAACTTCCATTGGCTAACAGGCAGAATCTCCGCATTTTCTAATATTCCAACGGGCGGTCCTCTTCATAGACCCCTTTGACTCATTCCTATCTTAACCACACTGGGTGCGTCTAGTTTGGCACAACTTTCTGCTATAGCGGTACTTGAAAATATATACTGCACCCTAGCAGTCCTTTTGGCCGCCCCATCTTCTGGAGTAACAATAGGGGTGACCTCCGCTACGATCATCGTCCCCAAAATACTCTACAACTTTAACTGAGCCCTGCCTCCCCACGGCCTTTGCCAGTCATCCATTCGTTGTTCGACAGAAGAACACACCCGAACGCAATTAAGATTTTACTAATATATACATATATATTATAGCAGGAGAACGAAATCTCACCATAGAAATCAACAATCCTATACATAGGGCTCTAAATCAAATAGAAAGCAACGTTGAAAGCGTAGTACGTCCGCATAGATTCCTAAGGACACTAGAACCTGATACTCTAATACCACCTGTGACACCCCGCCTAATAAAATACTGGGTGATCAGTCCTATATCAAATTAAACAGGAATCTCAAATGGTTTCATTCTCAGCATCACTGTCGAAAACCAATTTAATTACTAATAATCTATTAGGACTGGCGTCAATTTTTTAAACTTTCTAATCCTTTTAACTTAAACGCACAAGTAAAACCATTCACACATGAATATAAACAACAAATAGAATGAATAAATAAATAACCGATAACTCTCGGTAAAACATTTTATTATACAACCAAATCGAATAGGCGTAAAAATAGAATCGCTGTAAATAAAATAAATGACATCAGTTGGGTAACATGCCCGATTATAACGACAATACCTCCTATCCAGATCACAAGGAGAGAAGCGTCTAAACAATTTCCTGCCAACATCCATAGCTGCGACAGCAATGTCTGACTCGAAGGGATAGTCATCCAGGTGTCCCTGTGTCTAGACACCTAAAAAGTATACAAAGGGGAAGAAAAAGGAAAATAGATACGAGTCAGAGCTCGGGTTTTGAAAAACATTTTAACAAGTGCTTAACATACTTTAATATTTAAAATATGATACTCTCCATATTTAAACTGGTGTCGCACTCACATGAGATACCCCTCACCTTTCATCTAACAGTGCGTACCTATCGCATGTATTTTAAACCCCTTAGTTACACTACCCATCCTAACTAGCCTCTCGCCAAAATTCGAACTACCATACGCTATCTCAAACAACCCGCGTATGTAAAATATTCTAAGCATTCGCCCAAGCTAAAACACTTATAATTTCCCGCTTCTCATATAACCATTCATTTTAAATAACCTTCACTAGTAATTACCCTATTCAAATTTTAGGGTTATTATCTCGTATGTAATATTCTCATCTTTATATACGTATCACATATTTTTATTCCGAATTTTATACTCCCGAATACACAAGAAATTAACTCACATTTCTTTCCTTGTTTTAGTCCATATACATGAAATGTCAAAAATATCATACATAAAAAGTAAAAATGTCAAACATACCAGATATTTTTACAAAAACCATTACATCATATATATATATATATATATATATATATATATATACTATACACATCAAGCATATCTATACTTATATATTACACACTATATAAGTATATCAACCATCCCTTAGAGTTATAACTCAATGGATGCAATCTCTAGAATGCTATCATCCTCCAAGGAATTTCTCTCACATTCTCCAGGGCAGCCAGCTCCGAATCTCACACCTAACCCTAAATCAAACACAAACATAGGGGAAGCGGTTATAGTTCCTCACCTGAAAGTGAGACCGAATCATACTCAAGACGTCTCACCCAGAATAAAATCACACTGTATAATAACTGGACGTCTATGAACTGGCGTTATACTCACCCTGCTCCTCAAGTCAGGGGATTCACCCACATCGCGCAACTTCCCATGATAGCACTAGAGGGGGTATGCTTCACATAAATATATCATTCACACACAGATCATATCATATATATACTATCTCTATACCCGTATATATATATATATCACATCAACTCCGGCTATTTATGCCTATCTCTCGCGGCATTAGCTTGTAATCCCGAATATATCAATTCATATTAATCAATAAGTATACACACAATTTATTTTAATCCCATAAGTATTCACTCACTTATGATACAATTCCCACATTTCTTATTTCCGAATAGTAACGTATCACATCTAGCTAGTATTCTTATATCATCCTACTCGCACCTTAGGATTTACTCATACATATTCGGCTTGTATATATTCTACCCATATATAATCGGCATATATATTCTACATGCATAAATATATATGTACGAACCCAACGAATAATTCCTCGAATGTCGTTCGTCCCAAACATTCCTAAATTTAAACCCCGGATTTTTCCCAATAACCCGAGACTTATATATCCCCCATTTACTCTTTTAGAGGTCCTCGTACTCTTTTTAGGATTCCCTAATATCTATCTCCCAAAAGGAAATTCTTCCCAAGTCCTTTTACTCCAAGAAAACTTCTCCAGTCTTCTTAGTCTTCTTGTCAAAACAGGACCGAACCGATTTCCAAGAAAATAGACCGGTCCGGTCATAATCTGACCGAACCGATAACCAAGAATAACGGACCGGTCCGGTTTGTCCAGATTTTCCTGCTTCCGATGAAATCCATTCTAACACTCGTCCAATCCAAGATTTAAGGTTTCTAATCTCCCAAACCAACAATATAAATATCTACACACTTATCAACAACAACCAACATAACCATTAAATTTCATGGGATTCATCATAAATATCATGGAATAAGCCCTAACCAAAAAATCAACCCATTTAATTATCTCACCAAATTCCTACCATTAAAATGCTTCAAGCTTAGATTTTCATAAGAAATTATCATCAAATCAATTTTATATGAAAATCATTTTCACAAACCCATTTTCATTCAAGAATCCCAAACCCAAAATCTTATAGTTTTTACACCAACTATAATATGGATCATAAACACACTACAATGATTAAAGCACGTTAAACACTTGCCTGGTTTGATAAATCCGATGATCTCATGCCGGAATCCGTCGGAGCTTCGCCGCAAATCTTCTCTTTTTCTCTCTTTTCTTCCTTCCTTTCTTCTTTCTTCTTTTCTTTCTTTCTTTCCTTTCTCTTTCTCTCTTTCTCTCGTAACTTATAAGAGAGAAATGAGGGTTTAACCCTTAATAAACCCAAAATTGACTCGTATACACAAAAGTGAGTTCCTACTGATCTAAAAAGCCTCCGGAACCCAAACACTACTGACGGGTACTCTATTCTGACTATCTCGACCCTTCCGAAACCAACCGTGCACTCGAAATTCCCATCCGAGTCACTTATTAAAAAATTTTCTTAAACCCAACACATCTCCACACGTATTTTTCGCATAAAATAACATCACATGTCGCTTTTATTCACCTGAGACATGAAATATAATTAGTCCATCTTATTTACTTTAAATTCTCAAATTATTAAATTACATCCACTCATGTAATTTAAATATCCATAAAAGTACGGGGCATTACAGTCACGTGCGTGCCATGTCACTAAACATATCAGTTATTTCTATACTTTACCTATTCAACAAGAGATGTAAAAGGAGTTCCAATGCTCTCTATTTTAGCTAAATGGTTGTTTTAGCCAATCTATTTGAGTTGCTCTAAGATATCTAAACTCTAAACAATACGATGTGCTAAACAATACGATGTGCTGTGTACGTATAAGGCCCCCTTAGGGGGCGCCCAGCAGCAGGAAAAGAGACAGAGTGGGATTTATCAAGTTTTATTTTGTTAATTTTAGTATGATCTATTAGATTATCTCTAGGTTATTAAATTTATATAATTAAAATCCTTATTTATCGTTTAGTTAGGGGATAGTATTAGGACTCGGTTTCATATTTAGTATTAGGCATTTCGTCCTTCATTGTATTCATTCAAAAATACATGAGAGTTTCGTAGAGATTTTGTGTTCACATCCAGTGATATTAAAGCTAGGTCATCGTAGTCTCAACTGAGATGCCGCCAAAGAAGCTCGACCACATGGAGGACGTTGTCAATCACTTGTCGACCTAGTTGTGTCCCTCACTCCACCCGCCTCAGCCCCCTTGGTCACAACTAAAGGCACCGATGCTACCACCAACACTGGCCACCGCCGCCACCCGTCCCGCAGCCACCGCCCGCAGTCTAACACCAGGCTCTCCCCGGCATCCGCGCCTCAAAGAAGTGTCGCTGCAAGCCACCTGATACACGTGACGCCTTACGCCACCGCCGCCAGATTGTCATTGCCCGTCGCCTTTGTGCCCCCTTTGGGGGCCTCAACCCTTTGTGTTCTTTATTGGCCTATGAACCAAGTCCCTATTGCAACACCTACCACCACTGCCCTTCCCCGACCCTCGACTTACGTCGACACCCTTACTCCACCCTCCGGCGCACCATAGTTGGACTATTCAACCTCTCGAAAATCCTCGTGAAACCCAAACAGGCCATCACCACGGGATAGCGAGCCTAAATCAATTGCAACCCTCTAGATCCGAAACCCTGCATCTAGCCTTCCTTGCCCTTTGTCGTCGACCAGAAACCTCGGCGAGAGGCAAGGGAGGATGGCCCAACAGCGAAGCTTCCAAAAGTCGTCCGTGCTTGGAAGACTACAACCTTGCATCGCAGCAACAAAAATGGCTAAGAAACCCTTTATTGATCCCCAACCACCCCACACCCCATCGGCGTCGGCCATCGCGAATGATCACTGAAACTTGTCAGTCTCTAGCGTAGCTTCGGGAAGCCCACCCCAAACTCCAGCAGACGCCATCAAAGACCTTTTTCCCATCTGTCCTATTTCCACCCCCACACCTATTCTAAAAATCTAAATTACAACTTGCCCCCATGACTCTTCAGCCCCATAACATCCCCTTTCTCTAACTTCCCGTGTCCGCACTTCAGGCCTTAGTGTAACAAAGTTTGGAAAATTGCAGACCAGTCCCAAAATTATTTTTTTACATAATGCTCCTTAAAATTTTCCATATGATTTTATGCGAGTAGAAAATTTTAATCTCGTTGCGGAATTTGATTTCTGAGACGTCTCATGTGGCGCAATTTCAAGCCGAAACAACATTGATGCAAGAAATTTATTCGAAGTACCTGTTCAAGTGGTTCGGGCATCTGCAATTCAATCCGCAAGCCCGAGGAGGAGCTGTTTTGAAGAGGGGAGGGAATGATGTGTGCACGGATAAGGGGCCCCTTGGTGGTCTGCGCAGAAGCTGGAGGAGAGAAAATTAGGGATTTACCGATTCTTTTTTTTACTAATTTTAGTATTATCTACTAGTGAGTGGTGGTGGTGGTCTGCGCAGAAGCTGGAGGAGAGAAAATGAAGGATTTACCACCCCTGGAGCGGCACGAGCCGCACCGGGCCTCCGGTGACCCATCCCATGAGTTAGCATCCGCTTGCGAGGGTTTCCACCTATGCAATATTCCCTCTTTCTAGAATCTGAAATTTACACTATTAACCCCCTTGCTTTTCATCAAAAATAATCTATCCCTCCCTTCTATTCCCAAAATTACATTTCAACGCTCCCAACTTTTTGAAATTCCTGAAACAACCCTTCTCACTTACCTCACTTGTTCTAGGTTGTTCACCACCTACCGTGCATCCAATTTGGATGACAAGCATGGTGATTTGGGCTACGTTGAGTGAAATCGAGGACAAGTTTAGGGAGTTCGAGGTGTACTTTTGTGAGACTCTATGAGAAGTTGTGGAAAAAGTTGAAAAATGGGAAGTGAGCGATCTTATTTGTACGACGAGGAGATAGGGTGCCGGTTTGGACTCATTTTGTACAAGTATAATACGAGAAGTATTGTTTAAAGGACCAGGAGTATGAGGAAATTGACCTTAAGGGTAAGACACATTTGCTCGAGTTACGTGCATTCGCCAATGCTATCATAAGTCCTTTAACCGTGGGTGAACCATCCACCGTGGCCTATGATATTGTTGCTTGTGACGGTCGTTTCGCCTACTCATATATTACTTTTGATAGCCTCACTTATGGTTGATGAGGATTCCCTAAGTCCTTTATTGGGGAACTCTTCGACATCTTTGTCAAGAGTTGTGTCATTGTGACTAGATTTCGAAATGTTGCGGCGTTTGATATCGGGAACTTTTACCCCATTTTTGGAGAAGAGGTTGTTGGGTTCTGTATTGCAGATTTCTTTGTTATTTTACTGAGATTGACTAGGTGTCTCCTACTCACTTCCGAGATGCATTTCTGCTAGTGACTTCTTCCCACTTTTGGGGAACAAAGATGGTTATTCTTTTATAGTATGTTCAGGTGCTTTGCCTAATGTGACAACGTCCAATTGGAAGAGCTCGTCTCCTCATGGGTTTATGGACACGATTGGGATGTTTTCAATTATCATTTCAAGATGGTCCTTCAGTGTTTACAGTTGATGTTGTTGATAGAAAGCCTCGTCAGTCATGGCTTGGATTTTGGACAGCGTAAGGCTATGTTTATGCTAGCATGTACGTTGGGCATTTCGAGGACAACTTCCCTCTCAGATGAACGAGTGCGGCGATGATTGTCTAGCTCTGGTGATGGTTTCTTCTCCCACCTACATGCTCGAGGTGAGATTTTTCAAGTGGAGAAGGATGATGTATATGTCGGGGGGTTAATTGTAATTTTTATTTCTATCTATTTCTTTATTATTATTATTATTAAAATAAATTAATATTCTTTATGAATATTTTGGAATAGGTTAGTTACAATAGTGATGTCATGGCTTAGGTCATTAAGCCCATGACATCATAGGTTATTTTGGCCACCAATGATTGGGGACCCTATAATACCATTGTATTCTCTAATGTTGTTACAACTATCAAGTGATTATAAATGAATGAGAATGAATTGAGAAAAAAAATCTAGTTCTTAATATGAGTTGTTATTATTGTTGTGTAATTTTTATTTCGTTTACATCAATAAAATTGATTCCTCTACATCAAGAAATGATGCATGTTCCTTCTTTTCAAACGATTCTGTAATATGTTATATATTTATCACTGAGAAATCAAGATAAAAGGAGAAAATTCCTTTTTCTTAAAATGTATAAACAGTATGAACTTTAACTTATAAAAGTTATTCAAAAATAATCTCCAACTAGTTAAAATCTATATTCGAGATTCTAATTTGGAAATGTGACCACAAATTTCTATTTACACTTGTGAAGTTGGATACCTGTGAAATTTTCGATTTCTTGTATTCCTTCTTATTAGATTATACGTCAAAGTTATTTTTCAGATTTTAAGAGATGCTTCTTGTAGGGGGGCTTGAAGATAATCTCGAGATTAGAGTTAATCCCCCCAGCTAAGACAACAGACTCAAGGGATTAAGGCAGCGATGCAGCTTAGCAAGGCAGCTCAAGCGAGGTAGTTCAGCGTGGCAGCCTAGAGGGATATTCCAGCGAAGAAGCTGGCCGAGAGAGTTGATCCTTTAGTCCTATTGTTTTACTTAGTCTTGTTGTATCTTTTTATTTATATTGAATATGGGTTGTAAAGATTATAATGATTTTTAGTGTGAGGTCAAACGGTACTCGCGAGAGACCAGGCTTGGAAGGGCCTGGAAGAGCTTTCAGGCTCTATCGAACGACCTCGTCGTGGAAACTTCAGAGGGACTTGGTTTGGAGGATTGAGAAGTGAGGCACCGTTAGGGCTTGTCATGACCATCTTAGAGACACCTGGTAAAACACTAAAAGACCTTGACCGTGAAACCTTGCGCGGAGCAGCCTTGAGTTCCATCGGGCGTTGAGTTGTGAATCAAATAACCTTTTACTTAATGTCACATCCACTTTATGTGATGTCACTAGCCAGCTAGGCAATGTCAAATCTGCACTTGAGTAAACCACCGTGGTATTGGGGCTGTCAGACAGTTGGTGAGCCACCTCTATGACGATAGCCCCCTGACGCACAGTGGTTAGGCAAAAGGCATATCTTGGAACTTAATGTTTATGACGTGGAGCTGACTAGTCCATCAGGCATTTAATGTTTGTGACATAAAGTATGAGGGATGTATTTCACAGTTATAAATGACTTAGCCATCTCGGGAGTGGTGTGGGGCGGTTATTTATTGGCCTCAACCACTTCTGAGAGGAGAGAGTTCTTTTCTAGAGATTTTTGGCTAGAGAGAGAGATAATCATCAGGGAGAAAGAAGTTATTGCAAAAACCAGAGCTTTTACTCATCCACTATTGTCATTTATTACGAAGCTTTTAATATCTAATTGGAGAGCTTTGAGAGTTGGTGTGTTTGGCTGCCTGCCAAGGTGTATCTAGGGTGCTTACTTCTCTCTCCCTCTAAATGAGTTACTTCTGAGTTCATTATTATCTTTTGAGTTATACACGAGAGATTTGTGAGTTCAAACTGAGTTTATTTTTACTAGGTTGTGATTGTGTGTCTTGCAATTAATCAAGAGTGTCCCCGGTTAACTTACCATTACTATACTCAAAAGGGGTCACGCCTCTATCTAATCTAAACTACCCTCTTACATTTGGCGACTCTGCTAGGAAGGTATTCTTCTAACAAAAGAGTATGGCGCAGGATAACGTTAATCGTAGACTCAACTTTGATGATGTCCAACGCAATGAGGAACAAGCGACAATGGAGCTGGAGGCTCCCAGAAGTGGGGTTCCCCCTCAGGTAGAGGTTCCCCGAGATCCAACAATGAATAGAATCCCAACGGTCACCCAAGCCTCTACTAGTGTTGTCCTAAGACCAGCGCAAATGACCGTCCTCATGGGTAAGTTTTTTGAGTTTTTGCAAACACCAGAGGCTGCCACGGTCCTAGGAGGAGGAACACAACCCAGCGCTTTTGTGACACCTGGGGTGGTCCCAGTAGCTCCGATGAACCCTGCTTCAGTTGTTCCCACGGGGACTGGACCCATAGGCACAACACCCACTCCTGCCTCAACGACGGGCGTAACGGGTGTGACCAATGTCCCATCGATAGTCCTTCCAAACGCCACCAGTATTCCATCAGTGGTCCCTCTGGCCACTCCCTCCACGGTTGAGAAGATGTCGGCGTCCGCGTTAAAAGAAATGAGGAAAGAAATGAAAAAAGAGGTGCTGAAAATGATAGCAGCTTCCTCGCAATCGACCTGTGAGGTAGCTTCAGTGTATGATGATTTTCGCACGCCCTATCCCCAAGAATACAACGATGAGCCTTACCCGAAGGATTACATCCCTCCAATCTTTGAGAAATACACTCGAAAAGGGGGGAACCCGAAAGAGCACATCAAACGTTTCATCGAACATTTAGGGGCTCACTGCAACAACAAGAAGCTCAGGCTAAGGGAGTTCTCAAAATCATTAACTGATAAAGCTTATACGTGGTACTCTCATTTGACGCCAAAGAGTGTTTCAACGTGGGAAGAGATGCATGTTTTATTTGTCCAGAAGTTCTTTCTGGAAGAAGACGAGTTCACGTTAACACAATTAGGCAAGGAGAAGCAACAGCCGGGAGAGAATGTGGTGGCTTATGTTTGAAGATTCAGGAAGAGGTCCCTCGACGTGAGGGAAGAAGCCAAAGAGTCTAAACTGTTACAACTTTGTGCTGAGGGTTTGCTCCCAGAGTACATCTGTCACCTGATTAATGAAACTCGCGAAGGGACTTTTGCAGCATTTCTAAAAGCAGCAAGGAATATATCATTGGTAGTTCAGCCGAACCCTGTTGCGGTACCATTGATGTTCAGACAGCCTGGGCCACCCGTTGCAGCTCGCGGCCAGTCCCCACGGGTGGGATACGTTGATGGAAGTGAAGGAAGCAAACAGCCGAAGAAGGATAACAAGAGAAAGTTTGGGAGAGATAGGGAGGACCCACCACCGTTACCCTGCACAGTAGAGGAGGCTATTAGTTGTTACAATGCCATGGTTCAAGGAGGAACAGTGTATGAACCTAAGGGCATCCCCGCCGTGGAACCAGATGCGGCGACCAGAGCGGATCCCAAGTATTGCCAGATCCATCAGAAGATCCAACATCCAACGGAAAGTTGTTTTACGCTAAGAAAAATCATCGAAAAACATGTAAAGGCAGGAACACTGCAAATCCCTGCGTAAAAGGTTAACAACAACCCACTCCCAGCACATGGGGCCAATCTGGTGGTGGCCTATGACGATGAGGCAGTAAGAGAAGCGAGGAAGCTGATGGTGGAGCAAGAGGAGTTGGAAGAGGCTTTGGAGGACTGCACCAGAGGAATGGCTAATGTGGTGTTAGCCTATGACGAAGCAAGTGCCATAGATTTGAAGGACATATACAACGTTGAAGGTGAGGAAATGGATCAAAGCCCGGAGTACTGCGCGGTTTCACGATCCCCGGAGTTTGCCTGGTTCTTCGACCAGGTGGGAATGCCAAAAGAAAGTAGGTTGGAGAAAACCCAAGCAATCCTTGATATTGCGAGGAAGAACGCAGTCCCTTCGCTGAGATGGAAGGGACCCATGGCCAGGCTGGTGAAGAAATTTCTGTCAGAAATAACGTTTAGCGATGTAGATAGGGCTGTGAGATTTCCTCACAATCGACCGTTATATGTGACTGCCAGCATCAACGGAGTTAGCTTCGCGAGGGCTCTTATGGATGGGGGAGCATCCATCAACATCATGCCAATCAATTCTTTCCACGCAGCTAACATCCCAGAGGAAAGATTGGTCCCCATGACTTTGGCGATTTCAGGTTATGACAACCAGTCTTCCAAATCCATTGGTTATGTGAATGTTGGGATTTTAATGGGAAATCTGAGTTCCCACATCAAATTCCACGTGATAGAGAGTGCAACTTCCTATCATCTGTTGATAGGAAGAGTGTGGATGCACAACCAAGGTTTAGTTCCCTCGACGTACCACCAATGTGCCAAGGCAAATATCAAAGGAACTGAGATCACTATACGAGCTACGAAGAGGCCCTTCGCTGTCGAAGAAGCTCACCTAGTGGATGCAGCGTTTTATAAAGAGTTAGAGGAGGACGTCAGAGTCCTAACGAGAAGAATGGAAGGGGCCTGGGTTCCCTCGATCAGAGAAAGGATGGGGCCCGTGAACGGCCAAAATGACGAAACTACAAGCGGCAAAAGAGTAACAGAAGAAGCCCACCATGTGGTCCCTCGACCTGAGAAAATCTCGAAGCAACTAAAGGATAGGATGCATCCCAGAATGGCTCCAATGGAACGCGAGGTCACTAGGCAAAGTGTGTTGAGTCGATTCTCTGAAGGAAGAATGGCAGAGGCTTCGAGGGAGAGGAAAAGAAAGGCAATTGCAACGGCCAGCAGGCAATGCAAGAAGATTGTTACTGAGGAAAGGAAGGTGGTTTATCGCCTATGATGGTGTGAACGGGCATCCGAAGGAGTTATGGCAGAGGCTGACGAGGAGGTTGACCCGATATATGAGTGTTTTCTAGTGGATTAACGGGGACAATGTATGATGATAGACAATTCTAACATACAGGAGTTCGTGGAGGATGTCGCCGAAGAACCAGACTACATGACGGACCAACCGAAGCCACAAGCACAAGAATTGGAACAGCTAAAACTGGCAAAAGCAAGGGAGGAGCCAAGGCCCATTTTTCTCTCGAAGGATCTCTGCATGGAGAAACGGGAGGCTTTGATTGAGCTAATCCGGGAGTTTATAAACGTTTTTGCATGGAAGTATACGGAGATGGAGGGGCTAAATGAAGAAGTAACCTGCCACAAATTAAACGTAATGCCTTCAGCCATTTCGATCAAGCAAGCAACGAGGACTTACAAGCCTGAGTTGGACTTGACGATCAAAGAAGAGGTTCAACGCCTGTTGGCAGCAGGGTTCATCAAATCGATACAACACCCACTCTGGTTGTCTAGTATTGTCCCAGTGGGTAAGAAAGACAAGAATCAGTTAAGGATCTGCGTGGATTTCAGAGACTTGAATAGGGCTTGTCCCAAAGATGAGTTCCCTCTGCCCTCCATTGATAGCTTGATAGATGCAACGGTTGGACATGAGATGTATAGCTTCATGGATGGGTATGTAGGGTACAACCAGATCAAGATGGACCCCACAGATGCAGAGAAGACAGCGTTTACAACCCCGTTGGGTAACTTCATGAACAAGGTAATGCCGTTTGGACTCAAAAATGCTGGGGCTACTTATCAAAGAACAATGATGGCCATTTTCCATGACTTCTTTCACAAATTTGTGGAGTTTTACGTAGATGATTTGGTCATCAAATCGAAGGAGGGGTCCCACCTGAGCGATTTGAGGAAAGTATTTGCCAGATATAGGAAGTATAAACTGAAGATGAACCGTGCTTAGAAGACAACAACCTTGCATCGCAGTAACAAAAATGGCTAGGAAACCCTTTATTGATCCCCAACCACCCCACACCCCATCGGCGTCGGCCGTCGCCAATGATCGCTGAAACTTGTCAGTCTCTAGCGTAGCTCCGGGAAGCCCACCCCAAACTCCAGTAGACGCCATCAAAGACCCTTTTCCCGTCTGTCCTATTTCCACCCCCACACCTATTCTAAAACTCCAAATTACAACTTGCCCCCATGGCTCTTCAGCCCCATAACACCCCCCTTCTCTAACTTCCCGTGTCCGCACTTCAGGCCCTGAAGTTTTTAAAGTGTTAACAAAGTTTGGAAAATTGCAGACCAGTCCCAAAATTATTTTTTTACATAAATCGTCCTTAAAATTTTCCGTATGATTTTATGGGAGTAGAAAATTTTAATCTCGTTGCGGAATTTGATTACTGAGACATCTCATGCGGCGCAATTTCAAGCCGAAACAACATTGATGCAAGAAATTTATTCGAAGTACCTGTTCAAGTGGTTCGGGCATCTCCAATTCAATCCGCAAGCTCAAAGAGGAGCTGTTTTGAAGAGGAGAGGGATGATGTGTGTACGGATAAGGGGCCCCTTGGTGGTCTGCGCAGAAGCTGGAGGAGAGAAAATGAGGGATTTACGAGTTCTTTTGTTTACTAATTTTAGTATATCTATTAGTGAGTGGTGGTGATGGTCTGCGCAGAAGTTGGTGGAGAGAAAATGAGGGATTTACCACCCCTGGAGCGGCATGAGCCCACCGGGCCTCCGGTGACCCATCCCATGAGTTAGCATCCGCTTGCGAGGGTTTCCACCTATATTCCCTCTTTCTAGATCTCGTTAGAATCTGAAATTTACACTATTAACCCCCTGCTTTTCATCAAAAATAATCTATCCCTCCCTTCTATTCCCAAAATTACATTTCAACGCTCCCAACTTTTTGAAATTCCTGAAACAACCCTTCTCACTTACCTCACTTGTTCTAGGTTGTTCACCACCTACCGTGCATCCAATTTGGATGCCAAGCATGGTGATTTGGGCTACGTTGAGCGAACTCGAGGACAAGTCTAGAGAGTTAGAGGTGTACTTTTGTGAGACTCTATGAGAAGTTGCAGAAAAAGTTGAAAAATGGGAAGTGAGCGATCTTATTTGTACGACGAGGAGATGGGGTACCGGTTTGGACTCATTTTGTACAAGTATAATATGAGGAGTATTGTTTAAAGGACCAGGAGTATGAGGAAATTGACCTTAAGGGTAAGACACATTTGCTCGAGTTACGTGCATTCGCCAATGCTATCATAAGTCCTTTAACCGTGGGTGAATCATCCACCGTGGCCTATGATATTGTTGCTTGTGACGGTCGTTTCGCCTACTCATATATTACTTTTGATAGCCTCACTTATGGTTGATGAGGATTCCCTAAGTCCTTTATTGGGGAACTCTTCGACATCTTTGTCAAGAGTTGTTGTGCCAGTGTGGCTAGATTTCAAATGTTGCGGTGTTTGATATCGGGGACTTTTACCCCATTTTTGGAGAAGAGGTTGTTGGGTTCTGTATTGCAGATTAATTTGTTATTTTTACTGAGATTGACTAGGTGTCTCCTACTCACTTCCGAGATGCATTTCTGCTAGTGACTTCTTCCCACTATTGGGGAACAAAGATGGTTATTCTTTTATAGTATGTTCAGGTGCTTTTCCTAATGTGACAACATCCAATTGGAAGAGCTCGTCTCATCATGGGTTTATGGACACGATTGGGATGTTTTCGAATATCGTTTCAAGATGGTCCTTCAGTGCTTACAGCTGATGTTGTTGATAGAAAGCCTCGTCAGTTATGGCTTGGATTTTGGGCAGCGTAAGGATATGTTTATGCTAGCATGTACGTCGGGCGTTTCCGAAGACAACTTCCCTCTCAGATGAGGGAGTGCGGCGATGATTGTCTAGCTCTGGTGATGGTTTCTTCTCCCACCTACATGCGCGAGGTGAGATTTTTCAAGTGGAGAAGGATGATGTATATGTCGGGGGGTTAATTGTAATTTTTATTTCTATCTATTGCTTTATTATTATTATTATTAAAATAAATTAATATTCTTTATGAATATTTTGGAATAGGTTAGTTACAATAGTGATGTCATGGCTTAGGTCATTAAGCCCATGACATCATAGGTTATTTTGGCCACCAATGATTGGGGACCCTATAATACCATTGTATTCTCTAATTTTGTTACAACTATCAAGTGATTATAAATGAATGAGAATGAATTGAGAAAAAAAAATCTAGTTCTTAATATGAGTTGTTGTTATTGTTGTGTGTAATTTTTATTTCGTTTACATCAATAAAATCGATTCCTCTACATCTAGAAATGATGCATGTTCCTTCTTTTTAAACGATTCTGTAATATGTTATATATTTATCACTGAGAAATCAAGATAAAAGGAGAAAATTCCTTTTTCTTAAAATGTATAAACAATATGAACTTTAACTTATAAAAGTTATTCAAAAATAATCTCCAACTAGTTAAAATCTATATTCGAGATTCTAATTTGGAAATGTGACCCCAAATTTCTATTTACACTTGCGAAGTTGGATACCTGTGAAATTCTCGATTTCTTGTATTCCTTCTTATTAGATTATAAGTCAAAGTTATTTTTCAGCTTTTAAGAGATGCTTCTCAAATTGACGTCTCAGATTGAAGTATCGTAGGAGTGCCCTTAATCCAATCAAGTGTTCTATATTCTACTAATACTTGAATCTTCACATAATCATGGAAACTATCCAGAGCTACACATGATGATGTGTGTATTGATAATGAGGGAAAGTATGAGGCCTTCCTCTTTTTTGTTTGCTAGGAAGGAAGAACGGAAAAGTAAAAAACGTATAATGTATTTTACCAATTATATTCGTGGACTAAAACACAAGACTTTATTTAATATCTTATTATAAATGGATGATATTAATTATTGCTCCAATATAGTAATTAAATGCCCAATCCAGCTGTTTCTCTCCATTTCGCCTCCCCTCTTTTGAAGGAATACAATTTAGTGATCTAAGAAGAAAAAAGCATCCTTCCGCATTTCCTTCCTTCCTTTTCCTTTCTTCCACTTTCCATTGTACCAAACAGAGTGTTAGAAAGGTAGATAGCATGGATGAAAGACAGAGACAAAAGGGTGTTAAGGACATATTACCATATGAAATAAGAGTCAAAATTATATCTAAGGAAATTTACACCCTTTATAAAAAAAAAAAGGGGGGGGGGGGGGAAGTACTCATAGGTCCCTCACAAACAAATTTTAAATACTAAAGGAATTTTGACAAATTTTAAACACTTAGGTCCACTAATTCTCTTCTTGTAGAAGTACACGCTAGTGGCATAACAAGTGGACCTAATAGTAAATTGTCCTTAAATGTTTAAAAATTGTTACCAAGGGACCTATCTGTAAATTGCCCTAAAAAAAATAGATATTTTCTTACATATATTTAAATATGGCTACACATAAATATTTTATAATTTTTTATACATAATCAACAAGATATATAAATATAAATTATATTATAATAAAAATTCATGAAAAATTTAAATCAAGCACGGCCATCACGTGTGTTGAGGTGTCTAGTGTAAAGAGAGGCTGAAGACTCGTAATGGGAAAAAGATCCACGAAATGGTGTCAGCCGCTGAGAACCTAGCGGCATCTCTCCTTTATATATAAAAGGACAGTAATACTGTTCTTAAGTTAAAATGCCACCAACTATAATACGAAAAGAAAAATGTTTTGCAGTGTACAAGCAATACTATTTGAAAATATACACTTCCTTAATCAAATTGCATTTGACTGTTATTTACCAGTCAAGCTTGGTTAAATAATTGGTTTCTAGTATCCCTTTTCATTGGATTTTATTTTAGAGTTATTTTCAGCTGTTAAGAGAAGCATAACTATATAATGCATAAGAAAAGGCAAGAGGATTTTACCCATCAGCTTCATTTTGCGAAACCATCCCTCCTAAATCTGCAACTTCTCTAAGTGCTGTCCTCCACCCATTCAGTTTAGCCATCCATTCATATTGTTTTGCATCAGTTTCAGCCTTGAATTTCTCCTTATGCTGTTCAAATGCTTCTGCAAATGCTCCCGTCTGCTTCCTCACTTGGGATGGATCCACGTCATAGAAGAGCGGTAAAACTACATGTTTGGATGTCCTCTTGCGTTCAAGGATCAGAACAAGTTCGTCAAGGCACCATCCAGAAGAGGCATAGTCATTGGACAGGATAACTACTGAAATCCTTGACTGTTTAATTGCTTTCTGCAGCTCTAATTTTATATTTTCTCCTCTCTCAATCTCGTCATCATCTCTAAATGTGCGAAACCCTGCACCTATCAAAGCTGTATAGAGGTGGTCGGCAAACTTCTTACGGGTATCTTCACCTCGAAAGCTCAAGAACACGTGATAAGCACGTTGAGAAGTCGAAGAGGTGGCCTCTTGGGTTCTCACCGCAGCCATTGGATCAATCAACCTATCAAGGCACTTAACCTTTGAATGAAAAATAAAAGAAAAGAAAAAATCCTGTCAACTCAACACGGTTATGTATATATATATATATATATATATATATATATATATATATACACAGAAATACTGGTGAAGGAAATACTTTCATAAGAGTATGCTTCGTGGTTTTTCTGTAAGGTTGGCGCATTAGCTCACACAAAACGAATCAGCATTTCAGATTTACAATGTCACAAAAAGGAAAATTATGAATTCTTATCTGTACTTATATAGTATGATATAAAACAAAAGCACTACATAAAATTTTAGGAAATAATACAGTTTTTTAAGTAATATACTAGTACATGCCCGTACCGATGGTATGCTAGTTATTAGACCTCGGCACAGTGGTATATATTTAGGATATAAGACAGTTTTCGTCCATGACATAGACAGAAATATATAAGTAAAACGAATTTAGAATAATCTCAGTATCAAAACTGTATTGGGTATACGCGTGAATGGCACATATATAAATTGTTTTGGAGTAATAACTACACTATTACCCATACTCAATGTACACGCACCATAAGGGATAATATAGTAAGATTCTTCTTGTAATCATGTGCAACTAACTATATTTACCGCGACATAACCATACCAGTGGGATACGCGCATCTTTTTTTCCCTCAAAAAATAATCTTAAATGTGTTGAACATATAAAGAGACTTTTCACAACGGTTTCATTTCCAAAGATAATTAAATACACACATAAAAGGAAAAATCATATCCTATGACGGTTTCATTATTACATATTCATGACAAAAAATATCAAATGAACATCTACTTCAATGAACTTTTTGAGTAACCTGCGTAACCACGCAATAATTATACTAAAATCAGTCATGGGATTCTAACACCAAAAAGCAGGGTTAGATAAGGAAGCTAATGAGTAAAAAACATAGGGTTAGGTAATGGAGTTAATAATCCAACCACAATTTACACTCGAAACTAAAATTTCAGAAAGCCAACCAAGATCACAAACATACAAAAAACCTAAATCAAAACCGTAAATACATAAAGATCTATTCAAAGTCCCTATTGGAAAACCTTTAAATCTTATTGAAAATAGAAGCACAATCCACCGGAGCAGCAGTGTGAGAGAGAAGATCAGTTCAGATCTGTGCCATAGATGGATGGAGAGTAAGCCCTTCTGTAGATGAATGGAGGGAGAGAGAGAGAGAGAGAGAGTTTCAATTTTGAAAGAGTGGTTAGAGTGCCAAGGCAGAAATGTGTCAGGAATGTTTTGTACGCATATGACTGTTGGAACTATTGTAACTGATTCAAAATTCAGTTAAGCTGTTATAGTTTAGTTAGTTAGGAATTAGTTACAAACGCAGGTATTACAGATTCGTTTGTTGATGTATAAATAAGCCAAGCCTAATCAGATGTAATTTATTCAAGAAATGAAATAATATTTTCTCATTCTCTCTATATTTCTTCTATCACTCGTAATTCTGTTCTCCCTCTTCTCTTTCTATATCCTTGTTCTTATCAAATCCTCA
This sequence comes from Sambucus nigra, assembly GCA_949130495.1. Classification (NCBI taxonomy): domain Eukaryota; kingdom Viridiplantae; phylum Streptophyta; class Magnoliopsida; order Dipsacales; family Adoxaceae; genus Sambucus; species Sambucus nigra. The sequence continues at coordinate 715,692,491 of OX422209.1, read as the reverse complement.
CTTGTATGTCATAATTGAGATGGCATGACAAAAATTGGTATCAGAGAGCTGTTAAGATCCATTGATGTTGAAAGGTTCAAATATGGATGAAACTAGATGGCAAGCTAATGAAGCAAAATTGGTGGAATTAGGTAAAATCAAAGACATGATCTCATTGATGGGAAATTGGAGCAATTAAAATCTGAGTTGAATTCTGAGTTGAAATTAGCCAAGGAAGCCATGGTTAACAATATGAATCAACAATTTGAAAGATTGGATCAACAAAAAGAAACCAGTATCATTCTTGGGACCCCCCAAGGGATGAATGTCTCCCCCATTCATGTCAAATCTGATAAACAAAAGGGTCATCCTTCATCTTCATCTTCATCTTCATCTTCATCTTCAACCTCATTCCCTGGCTATAAAGTTCCTAAGGTTGAATGCCCTAAATTCAATGGTGATGAACCTCGCAATTGGTTGCAAGCACTGCAATGGTATTTCATGTTCAATCAAGTGCAAGATGATTATAGGGTCTTATTTGTTGCCCTACACATGGAGGGCAGAGCTGGCCCCGGGCAAGTGCTAACTAGGAAACTGCATAGGGCCCAATATTAAAGGAGGTGAAGTAGTGAAATAGAGGGGGGCCCTTTTTCGTCTGACTCTACAACTAGCAATTGCAAAAGGGCCCATTTTTCTTACTTTGCACAGCAATCAAGAGCAATATATGGTGTATTTTGAATGATTTTTTATCCAACCAAAGCAATCAAATCACCAAACCCTGGCACATTTGCTAGTTTTTATTCCAATTTACTAGAGTTTATAAATCTAACAGAGTTTCACATTTAAGCAGTTTGTAAAATTTTATAATTCTTCAAGTAGATTGTATTGTGAAACAGAATTAAATTAAGTGTTTCCATACAACTTCATACAGGTAAGCTATTAATTACTTTTCATTGTAATATTAACTTCTCGGAGTATGCATTTGTAGGATATATATTTATTATATTATCCATTTTTATGACAATAATTGTGATATATTTTAGGGTAAGTTACACTGAACCCTCTGAACTATAGATTTTTTTTATAAACAACTAAAAATGTTAAAATAAAGGATAAAAACTTGTTCTTGTACAATCAAAAATGTTATTTTTTTTACATCTTTGATAGTTTGTAAAATATCTATAATGCAGGCGGTTATCATAATTTATTTATTTTTGTAATATAAAAATCGTCATATTTTTCATTTTGCACAGGGCCCTTAAAATCTCAGGACCGAACCTGATGGAGGGTAGAGCCAAAAGCTGGTTTCAGTCTGAATTCACTGATCTAAGGATAATCAAATGGGGGGAATTCACAGGCTCTGGGAAAGGTTTTGGGGGGAAGGCATAGAAGATGTAATTGTAGAATTCAACAAACTGAACTAAACCCACATTGTGGAGCAATATCACCAGAAGTTTGAAGAGCTGAAACCATTTATGATGGCTCACGTACCTGATTTAACTGAAGCCTACTTTGTGTCTAGTTTTCTTAGTGGCTTGATGGAAGAAATCAAGGTTGTTGTTCAAATGTTCTTACCAAAAACCCTTAACCATGCCATATTGTTGGCCAAACTTTAATAAACTCAACTGTCCTTCAAGAAAACTACAAACAAACCAGTTTCAACCTTTTCCGATACCAACACATATCAGCACAAACCATCTTATCCAACTTCTAACCCATTCCAATAAAAATCCATCAAATCAAACCAGCCTCCCTTCACTTACCCAGCAAGAAATCCCATGAATCAACCACTAAAAAGAATCACCCCCACTGAGATGCAAATCAGGAGAGACAAAGGTTTATGTTATTTCTGTGATGACCCCCACTATCAAGGCCACACATGCAAGAATATGAGTATACACATGCTGACCACTGAAAACGATGAGGAAGAAACCTCGACGAATGTAGAAGTGCCCCAAGAAGATAATAATGAAGGAACGACTGAAAATACATAAGATGTGTCAACAATCGATGCCATAGGCGGTTCATCATCACCTAGGACTATGATCATTATGGGGATGGCAAATGGTCAACCTCTCACTATATTGGATAATACTGGAAGTTATCATAACCAGGGGTGGCAATTTTAGAAACGACACGAAAACACGAAACGACACAAAATTGACCCGAAATTAACACGATATTTCATGTTCGTGTCGTTTTTTTTTTACATGAAGTCGTGTCGTTTCATTTCGTGTCAAAATTATGAATCGTGTTAATCGTGTTTTTATTTGGGTTATTGTGTCTATTTATGTTTAATTTAACGTGAAATTTTACGAAATCGTGTTATTCATGTCGTGTTATGTCGTTTTTATTTGGGTCGTGTCCGTGTCAACTAAAAAAAACATGAATTCGCGGCATGTCGTGTTCGTGTCCGAAAAATCCTTATCGTGTCATGTCGGCCCGAAACACGACCCAAATACACGAATTGCCAACCCTAATAACTTCATTGATTTCAAGACTGCAAAGCATATTGGGGGTGAGTTGACACCAACTAATAAGATGGGAGTCACAGTTGCAAATGGTATTCAAAAATTATATATGCACAAAGTTCAATTGGAAAATGCATCAAATAATTCCAAACAGAAGTCAGAACATTAGATTTGGGAGGATACAACATCGTGCTGATAGGAGCACATTGGCTCATGCACGTCAGTCCGATGTGGTTGGATCTCAAGCAACTGAAACTCAAATTCCAGCAACATGGAGAGTGGATATCTCTCCAAGGAACCATGGGATGTGTACAATTGCATATGATCACTAAAAAGAAATTAACTAAAATATGGAGGAGACATAATTGCAATATCATGGGTTTCTTATATGCCACTTCCAGCCCCAACACACAGGAAACCTTACCCTCACATCTACATACCTTACTTGTTTATACAAATATAGTTTCCAAGAACCTAAAGCCTACCCCCAAAAAGAGAACAAGACCATTTCATTCTTCTCAAAGATGGTAGCAACCCTGTCAATATCAGATCATACAGATATACCCATATCCAAAAGACAGAAATAGAGAAAATCATTAATCAAACGTTGAAATCCGGTGTGATAAGACCATCCAGCAGCCCCTTTGCCTCCCCAACCCTATTAGTCAAGAAAAGGGATAACACATCGAGAATGTACATTAAACTATAGAGACATCAACAATATCACCATAACAAATAAATTTCTCATTCATGTGATTGATGAACATTTAGATGATATTCATGGTTACCACCAAATTAGGGTCCATGACCAAGACATACACAAGATTGCCTTTAGAACACATGGACATTACGAATTTTTATTAATGCCCTTTAGATTGACTAATGCTCCTGCTTCCTTCCAATCTTTGATGAATTCAGTCTTTAAGGCCTATCTAAGGAAGTTTATCCTAGTGTTCTTTGATGACATCTTGATTTATAGCAAGAAATGCGATGAGCATGTGAAACATGTCACATCAACTGTCTGCAAAATTTTCTAAGTGTTCTTTTGGTCAAGACCAATTAGAATATCTTGGACATATATTATATCCAAGAAGGGTGTTTCAGCTGATAAGAGCAAGATAGATGCAATGATTAATTGGCCCTTACAAAAAGCAGTGAAGGCATTAAGAGGATTTCTAGGATTAACTGGATACTATAGAAAATTTTTGCAAGGCTATGGGTTAATCAATAGACCTCTTACAATGATGTTGAGAAAAATCAGTATAAATGGGGGGCTGTGCAAGCCTTTCAAGCTCTCAAGGTGGCAATGAAAACCACATTAGTCCTTGCTCTCCCAGATTTTAATAAACCATTCACACTGGAAACAGATGCAAGTAATGAGGGTGTTGGAGCCGTTTTGATGTAAGATCACAGACCAATTGCATTCTTGAGAAAAACCACCACCTAGAAAACAAGGCTATGGGCTGCTGTTTTTGCTGTCACCAAGTGGAAATCATATCTTTTTGGGCATCATTTTATCATAAAACCAACCATCAAAGACTTAAATACTTCCTAGAACAAAAGGTCTCTACCATGTTACAACAGAAATGGCTCACTAAGTTTTTGGGGTTTGATTAGGAAATTCAATATAAGAAGGGCATACAGAATAAAGCTGTTGATGCCCTCTCTAAGGTCCAAGAACTGTAGGGCAATAACCGTTATATAATCTAGATGGTTAGAGTAAATTCATGCTAGTTTAAATGGGGATGCTTGGGCTCAAGACATCTTGGCACAACTTATAAGTGATCCTACAGTTCTACTAAACTTCTCCCACTCTAATGGGATTTTGAGGTTCAAAGACAAATTTTGTATTGGCAATCAAGGAGCAGGACCAAGATCGTTGAAGAACTGCAAACCTCAAACAGTGGAGGTCACTTGGGGAGAAAAGCAACTATTAAAAGAAAAGAATTTTTTTCTATTGGCGTACCTTGAAGAAGGATGCACTCAATATATACCGGCCTGACACTTGCCAGAGAAACAAGAGTGAGCATGCAGCTTATCCAGGCTTACTCCAACCCCTCCCTATTCCCTCAAATCCATCGGTGGATATTTTTATGGATTTTTTGAAGGCCACCCCATTTCTGAAGGAAAAAATTCCATTCTAGTGGTAGTTGACAGGCTCAATTAAGTTTGCACATTTTATTCCACTTTCCCACCCATATACTGCCTACACTATAGTCCATCTTTTCTTTGAGGAAATCCACCAAAACCATGGCCTTCCAACACCATAGTTTCAGACAAAGATCCTATTTTTATCAGCAAGTTTTGGACTGTTTTCCCTTGTAGGCACGAAGGTCCATCACTCATCATCCTACCACCCTCAATCTGATGGTCAGACTGAGGCGCTCAACCACTATCTCAAAAATTACCTACTGATCTAAAAGGTGGAGTAAATGCCTATCTGCTCCACAATGGTGGTACAATTCTATATATCATACTTCCTTGGGCATTACCTCGTTTGAAGCCTTGTATGGCTACCCCCCTCCTCAACTGTCTATTCCTATTCCCCTGAATCCTATATCTAGAAACTCAGATGTCAATTCATTTTTACTAGAGAGACGTGGTATTATGCAAATCCTCAAAGAACGGCTCTCTCAAGCACAAGAGAGGATGAAACTTTATGCTAACAGGAATAGATCTGAAAGATTTTTGAAATTAGGGAATGGGTCTACCCCAAACTACAGCCCTACGGACAAACCACCCTAGCAATGAGAAGAAACTTAAAACTATCCCCAAAATACTATGGACCCTATGAAGTGATTCAGAAAACTAGCACTGTTGCTTACAAATTGTCCTTGCCTAATACCTCAAACATCCATCCCATCTTTCATGCGTCTATATTAAAGAAGAAAATTGGTGATAAGGATGTACTTGTGACTGCATTGCCCTAGACTAATCCGCAAGGACAATTCATAATTGAGCCCTCAGCCATTTTTCCTCGCCGAATGATTTGGAGAGGAGACAAACCAGTGGTCCAAGCTTTAGTTCATTGGTTCAATACTTCTACAGCTGATGCTACTTGGGAGGATTATGACAACTTGATTGCATGATTTCCTCATTTAGATACTTGAGGACAAGGATCATTTCAAGCGATGGCCATTGTCAGGATTGTTTTGTACGTATATGATAGTTGGAACTATTGTAACTGATTCAAAATTTAGTTGGGCAGTTATAATTTAGTTAGTTAGGAGCTAGTTACAAATACAGTAGCTGTAACAGATTCGTTTGTTTGTTGTTGTATAAATAAGCCAAGTCAAATCAAATGTAATTCATTCATGAATCGAAATAATATTTTCTCACTCTCCACATTTTTTTCTTCTATCTCTCGTACCTCTTCTCTTTCTATTTCCTTGTTCTTATCAAATAATTGAGACAGCGTGACAAAATGATGGGTTCTGATGATGATACAAAGTGATGGGACATAAGCTTTGTGGGGGGAGTTAGTTTGAGTTAAAACTGTGATCTGCACCTTTCGTTTTTAATTTTATTGTGCCATAACCATCTTGCAAAAGAAATCTTGACAGAGTGCATCTAGTCTGTTGGATTTCTATAGGTGGGGGATAAAGGAAACTGGTAAAAAAAGATGTCAATCTAACCGGTGGCTTCTTGCCTTGGTGGCTGAATCACAACAGGTAATTGTCTTGTGATTTATATGAACAGTAAAACGCCCTTCCTCCATATTATGTGTATATATATATATATATAGAGAGAGAGAGAGGGGCACGCTCCTGTGCACACTAAGTTCGCACATTATTTTTTTAAAATAGTAATAAAAATATTTTTGAGCTGATATTTTTTGTGATATTTAAACATTTCAAGGGATCCATATAAAAAAAATCAGCTAAAAAAAACTTTTTTTGCTATTTTTAAAAAATCAGTCAAACTTTTGTTGCTTTTAAGTACTTTAAAAGTTGCGAAAGTTTGATCGATTTTTTAAAAAAAGCAAAAGAAGTTTTTTTTTAGCTGATTTTTTTTTATATGGGTCCGTTGAAATGTTTAAATATCACATTAAAAAATCAACTCAAAAATACTTTTTTAATATTTTAAAAAAATTAGTGTGCGCCAGCACGTGTGTAAACTTAGTGTGCACAGATATATATATCTCTTTGTATATTAGGTATCGGTTTAACATGTTTCGCTGTATTGGGAGAGGAGTTAAGAGATAACGAAAAGAGAAACAAATGGTGTTTGGAAATTGAGAAAGAATTATTGCATGGGAGCTTTAAGGAATAAATTATTAAAGTCGACAGTGCAACTTATTCAATTTGAAATAATTTCTGGATAATTTTGGAAAGAAGAATTTTGGTTTTCGGATAAAAGAATGTGTATATTTATATATACGTATTGTTTTGATAAATATACGCGATCTTGTCATGTCAATATATTTGGAGATAAAATATAGTATCATACTTTAAAGAAAATAGCTGGTATATACTACAAACTACCATTACAAACAATGCATATAGGATGTTTGATGTATCGGGCCAATAAATGACAGTGGTATGGCATGAAAGTGTCTAAGAGCCGGTTTGCATCAAGTGTTACATCACAGGACAAAGATGTATTGACTTTTAAATGTAATTGATAAAATAGAGAATTAAACTCAACGAAAATGATATTGGGACTGAATTTTTGACCGAAAGTGGAATTACCGAATGAGGTGGAGGGTTTCTATTGGTTCTTTTATGGGGTCCACGCTAGTGGGACCAAAGAATAGACCAATAACACGCTGCCACGTGTAATTTCCGTAAAAAATTATGTTACAATAGAAGTACTCTTAAACTCAAGGTCATGTTCCATCCTATATTTGTATTTATAGGACACGTTTTTCAGATTTATAAATATAGTCCATGTTATACAATAACATTTATTTGTGTGGTCCCTTTAAAGTTTTAAGCTTATTTGTTTTAGTTAAAGATGTATTTTTTTTATACTCTTAGTCATAGTCATTTAAAACTCATTATAAAAATAAACACATAATCTCATCTCCACCCCACCCCACCAACCGGAATCCTCCTCGGAACTGCGGAATCCTCGACAGATTGTTTCTCTCTCTCTTCCTCCATTTCTTTCATGTTTTTTATCCGCGCCAGCGACACCATTGTCAGCGCCTGAAAAAATAGAGTTTTCGCTGAAAAAAATTGAGCTTTGGCGGAAAAAAATAGAGGTTTTAGTGAAATAGTAAATTTATCTGTGTCGATTTTTTGGTCAAAAAATATTGAATATGTATGTTGTTGGATAGATCTCGACGAGTAGATTTCAAATATATAAATTTTGTAGAATTTGGATTTGTAGATTTGAAGTTATAGACTTTTAAAATTTTGATGAGTTTTTTTGTGTATGACTTGTCAAATGTTATATTGATCATTTTTCATGGTACTAGGACAAAATTTATAAAATTGTGTAATGTGTTTTATTTTTCCCCACTTTTGGGTTGAATTGGAACTTTCCCCAAAAATCCCCCAATAAAAATAGTAGATATGTCCCAAATTTATTGAGACTTCTCAGTTTTGATTCTTTAATGTCCATATGTTAATTGGTGTTCTCACTTCATCCCTTTCGCCTTCTCAATTTTACCCTCTTGGAATTCACATCCGGATACACATGGTAAAAAAATTGATTTAGTTCTTTACTATTTTAAAGAATCAAAATGACACCTACTATGCTGAATCAAATTAAATATCTCACAAAAAAGGTAAACGTACCATATACAAGCAGGACTTAATAAAAATAATGGATGAAAAGGTCCTCTTGGCTTTCTCAATCCCAAATTCTTAATATCTTTAGGTTCTTAAGGAGGATCAAGACAAAATGAATACATAGGATACTGCAATATAGTATTCATAGTCTTCAAGTAAGTTTAGCTGCTATTATAGTATTTATAACTGTTTTGACATATATTTACAAATTGAGAGACAAGACAACCACCATATATGTATTTGTTTTGAAGGTGAAAAAGTGTACCTGTTGTGTGTGTGTATTCGCCGAGGAGGTTCACTACCCAATAAAAAAAAAAATCTTTGTTGTTCGAAATGGTAAACAGCTATGCAAGTAGTATGGTGAATGGCGAATAAAGTAACTCTAGTGGAGTCAAGTCAATTATGTTTGTGGCATTTTGTTTTATGAAATTACATTAAACCCCTTATAGATTGTTTCTTTAACGAATTGGCACTCGTAATTTATGATGCTAAAAAACATTTAATATTATCCAAAAGCAATCTAGAAAAAAAGCCTTATTTAACATTAACATTATATCCATAGGACACACAATAATTTTGTTATTGTTGTAATAACTTGTTAGAGCATCCATGTGGATCCTGTTGATGTAAAAAATTAGATTGATTCTAATTATTTAATCACAGATAAATATAAATGAGACAAAGAATTTTAAAGTGGTTCGGCTTAATAAGAATAGCCTACGTCCACTGTTTTTGTCATTGCCAAGTGTTTAGGAATTCTCGATATTAGGATCTATCAAGAAATTCCGGTCCCCTTGAATGAGGATGATACATTGTATTTATAGCCCTTAGGCTGTACATGTGAAAGGGTAAACAATTAATGCCCTTGAGGCGTATACGTCTGTATGATGAGCATTCAATGAATAGTTGAACTGTTGATTATCTGGCAATTAATGTTGTGGCCGAGATGCAGCTCGGACCGCCTGAGTTGCTCGTCGTTCAGGAGTTCCTCGGAGAGATAGAGTTCCTCGGAGTACACCTGTTATTCGGGGTATCTGGCTTGACCAGGAAGTAAAGTTCCTTGTTGGTAAAATAATTGTAGAAATATGCTATGTAGATCGACACGTGTCCTCTTGTGATTTATCCACGTCAGCGTATTAAATTTGGTATCAACAGAAGCCCCCAATGTTTCATATTTCGAAATTTGGGAATATGGAACATTCTTTCTTAATATATGGCAATATTAAATGGCTGTCCTGGTTTTTTGGAGCATTTTCTACGTATTTAATTTCCCTTCCAAATTCACTGAATCCGCCTTTTTGAATTTTTATAAACGCTTCGATCTTCGCGCACTTTTTGTCCTTTTAGCCGCCGGTAGCGTAATAGTTTCTTTTCGTAATCATTTCTTTCGCCGTTTCCCAATGTAAAGTATTTAAACTTCATAGACACTTGCATCGTCTTCTACCTTTTTCAATTTCTGCTTTCGAGTTTTCCATTCTCTCTCTCTCTTGTGCGCTCATCTATTCCTCCGTTCGTTGTCAACAGATCTTCCTTTTTTCTGTAACATCTTCTTCCTTTCTTCTTCATTTCTTTTATTCACCATGGTTTATCTTATTGAGTCTGTGAAAAATTCCGTTCTGATTTTTCCATCCCTTCCTGGGTAACTCTGGAGGTTCTTTCTGAGCCTTCAGATTATTTTCGATTGGCTGAGGGACATTGGTTCCCCAATCTCTTTATTGCTGAGTGTGGATTTTCTTTTCCACCAAACCCTTTATGCTTAGAGTTCTGTCAGTATTTCGATGTTGTTCCTGCAAAAATAGCCACCAACACATGGAGGATAGTTAATGGGGTGCATAAATTAAATTAAACTCATGAAACTCGTATAGGGATTCCTGAGATTATGTATTGTTATAGATGGGTTGTTTTAGATAATGTTTTTTATTTAAAAACTAGATTTTTGAATAGGGCTCTAGTGGTCAACCTCCCTGATGCCAATAGAGATTATTTTGAACACGGGGTGGTTATTAAAAATTGGCAATATGCCCCTTTGGTTGGAGATGCAGTATACCAGGGTCCCAGATGCCCTCCATATGGCAATGGGTTAGGTTTATTTTCATTTTCTTTTATTTTTGAAATTATGCTTTCATTATGTTTGATAAAATACGTGACTGATGTTTCACTATGTATTTATTTGCAGTTGACAGTAAAAGAAAAACTCCAAAAGAATCAGAAGTTAATATCAGGCATTTGAAACTTATCTGGGGATTGCATCAAAAAGTTGCAGACGATCACATCAGGTCTGCTTCATATTTGTTGCAGTATAGGAGTTATACAACCTCTTTCACTGCTCGCCCTGTAATCAGTACTGTTGAGCCAGCACCAACTCCTGAGGATTCTTCACCAGACTCTCACCTTCCTTTTAGTCAAAATATGGGCAAGAGAAGAGTTCCTGCTATCTTTGAAGAGACTACTTCTGCCGGAGATGGAAAGAAAAATAAGACTGATGTCCCAAAGGGGACCAAGAAGGTAGATGTCGCACCTCCCAAAGCTGCCGAGAAGCCCCCGGTGGCTCCGAGCAAGAAGGCTGCTCCAGTGGAAGTGATCACCATTTCCCTAACAAAAAGTTCTTCTTTGGTTGAAACTGTTGAACTGCCACCGAGGAGACTGAAGAAATCCTCCTCGGTCAATTTGGCTGAAACCATTCCCCAGCTCCAAATTAGTGAAGCTGGTGTTCCAACTATTATTCCTCCGAGCTCTGCTATGAGCTCAGTAAAGACTTGGATCATACTCGAGGTCCAAGGAATTGAGGAGAATATTTCTGGGATATGCTTACATCCATGGATACTCGTCACATTGCTTCAGTAAATTTCCTTTACTCTGAATTTTCTTTATTTCCTTTAATACTTGTATTTCTGTGCTGACTTGTCGTTTTTTTCCATTTTTCAGCTGGTGAACTGTTTTAATAACATTGTGAAGAAAGATGAAGCGATTAAGGCTTCCAGCTCCTCGTCCGGTGTAGAGGATGCTTTGCTGGGTCTGACCCAATCCTTGAAAGATTCTCGTCAAAAGTATGACGAGGATAAAGCAGATTGGGAGAAGAAGTTGGTAGTGGTTGAAGCTGAGAAAGTGCAGCTTGCTGAAGTCTCCAAAGGATTGGAGAATAAAATGAAAGACTTAGAGGTTGAGCACAAAAAATATGACGATAAGTTCAAGAACTTCGGAGAGCTTGAAAATAAGTTGAAGATGGCAGAGGAAGAGCTGTCCCTTCTGCGAGACATGAATCGCCAGAAGGAGGAAGTGGAGGCTAAATTGAAGGCCACCGAGGATCTTCTATCCGAGAAGCTCTCCTCGGAGAAAATTAAGAAAAAAGTAGCAGTGAAAAAGTCTTTCAGCACTGGCTGGGACAAAGGGTGGAATAAGGGGGTAGCAGCAATGATGTCCCAGGTACAATATGGGAAGTTGAAATACTTTCGAGATGGTTGGGTGGCTGCCCTGCAAGAGCTAAAGGTCAGTGAGGACTCCGAGTTGTTTCAGCAGCATCTCCCTGGTCCTCCCCCACATATTGAAGATGAAGAAGAGGATGAGGCTGTTTTTTAAGAATCTTCAATGGCAATGGGTGATCAAATCCTTGCCCCTCAACCTACTCAGCCTGCTAACGAGGACATTTCATCTCTGCCTTCTCCACCTGAACAAATTCCAGCTCCTGCCGACCAAGTTGTTATTTCCACCGAGCAACCGAGCTCCTCGTCCCAGCCTCCCGAGAAAGTCTTGGGAGACAAGGAAAAGGTGTGAAGTTGTTCGGTATTTTTTCTTTCTTTTATCATCATCTGTAATCCAAACAGTGTACTCTTCTTTATGATCTAATAAAAATCACATTTTTTGTTCCTCTATGTTGTTGATGCTCTGTTTCTCTTGTTTTTATTGACTCTTGTCTTCTCTTCTTGATTAGTTTATGGCTAGGATGGAATTATTGTCTGCTCATGACACAACTCTGCTCCGATAATGTAACGAATATTTTAAAGCTGGCCATACTGATTTGGACAAGTCCGAGGTTATAGACATCCTTGGTCGAGATGCTTCAGATCAAGCAATTGAAGCCTATCAGTACTTGAAATGTCTTCTTGATCGAGCTGTAGCCAACAATGTGGCTTATTACGAAATGATAGAAGACTTGCAAGGTACTCTCAATGATCTTCAGCAGCAATATAAAGAATCTTCAATTCTTTCGCACGAAGGGTACGAGAAGAAACTCAATCAACTCTGTGCTGAAAAAGGATACGACAAAATGCTTGCTGGCTATGAAGTGAGAGAGAGAACGTTAAAGACAGAGGTTGAAGAGCATAGATAAATCGTCGAGCTACTGGAGCAGGAGAATAACAAGCTGCAAGAGGAATTAGCTCAGCTGAGATCTGCTGCCTCTTCTTCAACTGCCTTGGTACCTGTCACCGACGAAGGGTTCTCCTTCTTAGAAGTTGAGAATGCCAAGTTACGAGAAGAACTGGAAGCTTTAAGAGGAGTTGGTCCTTCAACTGCTCGGGGACGAGGAAGAGGTTCTAGGGGTCGAGGAAGGGTTGCTCTGAATGCTGCCGAGGAATGAAGTGCTCAACCTTCTCGGGGACGACCAAGAGTTCTTCATCCTACCATCGAAGAAGCTCGTACTCAGGCGGCATTAAAAAACCAAGCATTCCAATTGATGGCCAAAAATGAAGCCTTATCTGTAATGTCCAAGAAGATCCAAAGTCTGGAGGAACAACTTGCTGCGACGAAGTCTGCCTTGGATCATAAGGATATTTTTGCCAGAAACCTCCACGAGCAATTAGAGAGACTAACTTTCCAATTCCACAAATAGCCTCGTGAATTTTGGATGGCAGGCTACAACGAAGCCCTCTGTCACTTGGATGCTCGCATTGAAAATGCTAATAATGAAGGTTACAAACAGGGATGGTTAAATGCTTTGGGTATATTGAAAGTGGACCTAGGTCATTATTTGTGGAACTATCACGACCCAGGGCTACTCGATCTAACAAATCCACCCTTCAAGTTTGATATGAGGTGGATCCTTGCTCGGGCCATTCCTCGTTGCTTGATCTCAAAGTACCTCGGTGACTATAATCTTCACTCCCAGGCTGAACTTTCTCGTCCTGAGCATTTGCTGGATACACCTTCAATAATGAATGTTAGGATGCTTAGAGATCCTAAATTTATTAATTCTCCACTTTGCTTAGAAGATCCTCCTGCTGGTGAGGAACCTATTTCAAAAGCACAAGGAAAAAGACCATTAGAATAGGATCCTTATGATGTAATAGTTTATTTATACATTTAATGTATTCATCTTTGTACTTCATTTTTGAATTCAATGAAATACATAAGATTTTATTTGCAAATGTTGAATGCTTTTATCTTACAGTTGTAAATTATTTTTCATTTGTATTTCTGTCAAAAAGTTGATATAATACTTATTGTCGTCTAACTTGACTGCATATCTGTTAAAAAGATAATAATATTATGTAATTTGCCGACCAACTATGGTTAATTAAAACTTGTTGTCGACTAGCTTACGTTTGTAATAATCATTTGGTTGACCCAAAATAATGATGTTTGTTTCTCGACTGATTAAAAGTCACAAATAAAAATTTTAACTTGATAATATTTTGTAAAAGATACCCGACCAACAAGGGTTAGTATCTTTTCGTTTCTCTACCAATATTACTTGGTGAATTTTCTTTTTCGACCAACTTTGGAATATTTTTTGAAAAATATATTTTCTTTTTCTTCCGGAGTTGGGGTTTTTCTTCTTGTTCTTCGTCGACATCCTTTCTCGCCCTTTTACCAACCTGAGTTGGTCTGAGCTCGAATTTTGATGATTCTGTTATGTCCACTTGCCCTTTTACCAAAATAAATTGGTCTGAGCTAGTGTCTGCCTCCTAACCAAAGGAGTATGGTTTCCTAACCAACCGGAGTTGGCATTTTTAGGAATGTCATTCTCACCCTTTTACTAAAATAAATTGGTCTGAGCTTGAATTTGCCTCCTAACCAAAGGAGTATGATTTCCTAACCAACCGGAGCTGGCATTTTTAGGAATGTCATTCTCGCCCTTTTACCAAAATAAATTGAACTGAGCTTGAATTTATTGTCCACTTGCCCTTTTACCAACCTAAGCTGGTCTGAGCTAGTGTCATATTTTCCTAACCAACGAAAGTTGGCATTTTTAGGAATGTCATTCTCTCCCTTTTACCAAAATAAATTGGTCTGAGCTTGAATTTATTGTCCACTTGCCCTTTTACCAACCTAAGATGGTCTGAGCTAGTGTCATATTTTCCTAACCAACGAAAGTTGGCATTTTTAGGAATGTTGTTTTATTGCTGAGTAGCGTAGTGTGTAACACTAGTATTCCCCGAAAAACTTTTCAATAAAAGGAGAGAGGATGTCAAAATATCATCGTTTTATTCATATTGATGGAACTGCTTTACATTTTACATCACTGATAGTATTTGCGCAGATGTTCAACATTCCATGCATTCTTAAACTCTTTTCCTTCTAGAGTTGCTATTCGGTAAGTTCCTGGTCGAATAACCTCTGTAACTCTGTAAGGTCCGTGCCAGTTTGCTTCCAACTTATTGTGCTTCTGAATAACCTTTTTTAGCACGTAATCTCCCTCTTTTAAATCGCATTTCTTCACCCTCTTATTGTAGAAGAGAGCTGTTCGTTGTTGGTAAGCAGCATTCCTAATGGCTGCCTCTTCTCTAACGTCCTCGAGCATGTTCAAATCCAATCTTCTCATCAAGTCGCTGACTGGGGAATTGAAATTCAACACTCTGTGTGTAGGGAGACCCAACTCGGCTGGTATTACAGCCTCACTTCCAAATGCCAGCATATATGGTGATTCTCCTGTCGCTGCTCGGGGAGTGGTACGATATGCCCATAGTACTGATTGTAGCTCGTTAATCCAATTCTCTTTAGCCTCACTGAGCCTTTTCTTCAATCCATTTAGCAGTGTCATGTTCGTAACTTCAGTCTTTCCATTACTTTGGGGATGACCTGGTGCTTAATGGAGCTTCAAAATATTGGATTGATGACAGTAGGCAGCAAATTCCTCATTATCAAACTGAGTTCCATGGTCGGTAATGAATGCATGAGGAAGACCATACCTGTAAATGATGTTTTTCCAGATAAACTGATATACCTTCTCGTAGGTCATGTCGATAAGAGGCTCAGCTTCTACCCACTTAGTAAAATAATCCACTGCGACTACGAGGTATTTAAACCTTCCCCTGGTCGTTGGCAATGGTCCCACCAAATCTACCCCCACATGGCAAATGGCCAAGGGGAAGTTATAGGTGTCAGCAATGCTTGTGGAGTTCGTCGGATGGAGGAAAAATGCTGGCACTTGTCACACCTCTTAGCATAAGCTATGCAATCAGCTCTCATCGTCGGCCAGTAGTATCCCTGTGTCATTACTCTTTGTAAAAGAGTAAGACCTGCAACATGAGCTCCACAGGACCCTTCATGGATCTCTTCAATTAATTCTTTCACCTCGAAGGGATGTACAAATCTTTGTAACCCTGCCATGATTCCTCGTCTATACAAAACACCATTAGTTATAACATACCGAGCAGCTTTAAATTTTAATTTCTCGGCAGTCAGTTTATCCACCGGTAACTCTCCTTTGTCAATATATGCACTGATGGGATCCATCCAAGATGGTCCTACATCAAGGGTGATAACATTCGTCGTCAGGTCTTCATCCATGCTCCGATTTTCCAATACTTCAATTGGTATCGTTCTTCGCATCTCGGTATGAGTAGCTGATGCTAATCGGGCCAGTGCGTCTGCTCGTGCATTCTCCATTCTCGGTATCCTGATCAACAGAATAGCAACAAATTTTGATATCAATCCCATCACCTTTGCATGATACTTGACCATCAATTCTCTTTTAACTGCATGTGTTCCCAACATCTGATTCACAATTAATTGAGAATCACTGAAAACTATCACTAGTTGCGCCTCCATAGTTTTTGCCAAATTAAGACCTGCTATCATGGCCTCATACTCAGCCTCATTATTGGAAGCTTTGAACTGAAATCGCAATGCATACTCCATATCGATTTCATCTGGGCTGCTTAAAATGATTCCTGCTCCATAACCTACAGTACAAGATGAGCCATCCACATATAATTTCCATACAGGCAACTCGTCTTCTAATTTCTGATCTGACAGAGTTCCTCGGTAAAATATTTGCTTCTTCTTTTCACCATCCCCTGAGTTTTCTTGTTCCTTGTCGACCATCTTTTCTCGCCCTTTTACCAACCTGAGTTGGTCTGAGCTCAAATTTGATGGTTCTGATACATCCACTTGCCCTTTTACTAACTTAAGTTGGTCTGAGCCAGTGTCTGCTGTTTCTGTAACATCCACTAGCCCTTTTACCAAACTAAGTTGGTCTGAGCTAGTGTTTTTTGATCCTGTAACATCCATAGGTTGATCATCGAGCTGCTTTTGCTCCTCGGGGGTATCAGAGTAAGTGAATTCTGCTATGAAATCTGCTGTTGCTTGTCCTTTAAGCGATGTTTTAGGTTCATAAATGATATCATATTCGCCCAGCTCTATTGCCCAGTACATCAATCTCCCTGACTTTTTTGGCTTATGAAGGGCTTGTCTCAATGGCATATCGGTATATACGATAATAGTATGGGCCTGGAAGTATGGCCTCATTCTTCTGCTTGCCTCAATTAATGCCAATGCCAATTTTTCCAACTTCGGATACCTGATCTCTACACCTCGGAAGGCCTTACTTGTATAATAAATTGGCTTTGCACTCTATTCTCCATTCTGATCAGTGCCGAACTAACTGCATCTGATACTGCCAGGTACAAGTACAACTTTTCTCCTGTTACCGGCCTGGACAACAATGGAGATGCTCCCAAGTACTTCTTCAAGCCCTGAAAGGCTTTCTCACATTCATCGTTCCACTCGAAAGTTTTTCGAAGTGTCCTGAAGAATGGGAGGCATCTATCAGCTGCTCGAGATACGAATCTGTTGAGCGCTGCAACTCGTCCTGTAAGACTCTGCACTTCTTTTTTCGTCGTCGGAGATTGCAGCCCTAAAAGAGCTTTGATCTTCTTTGGATTTGCCTCAATGCCTCTCTGGTTGACGATATAACTGAGAAACATTCCTTCTCGTACTCCAAATATGCACTTCTTCGGGTTCAGCTTCATTTGGTATTTATCTAGTTGATCAAAGGTTTGACCTAAGTCAACTAGATGATCGGCAGCTTTCTTGCTTTTTGTCAGCATGTCATCAACATATACTTCCATGTTGCAACTGATTTGTTCAGCAAAGACCTTGTTCATCAGTCTCTGGTATGTTGAACTTGCATTTTTCAAACCAAAAGGCATAACATTATAACAATAAGTTCCCCGAGGGGTAATAAAAGAAGTATTTTCCCTATCTTCAGGTTTTATTTTGATCTGATTGTAGCCGGAATAAGCATCCATAAAGCTGAGTAGATCATGCCCCGAAGTAGCATCCACCAGTTGGTCAATTCTGGGCAATGGAAAATGATCTTTTGGACATGCCTTGTTGAGATCGGTAAAATTAACACACATTCTCCATTTATTGTTTTTCTTCTTTACCATCACCACATTTGCTAACCAATCTGGATATTTAACATCTTCAATGAATTGAGCTTTTCTGGAGCTTCTCGACCTCCTCTTGTATAGCTTGATTCTTCTCGGGACTAAATACTCTTCTTCTTTGCTTTACGGGCTTGATTTTCTTATTCACATTAAGCTCGTGACATAAGAAGTTTGGGTCTATTCCTGGCATATCTTCATGACTCCATGCAAAAGTTTTCTTTCTGCTTCTCAGGAAAGTTATCAACTCCTGTTTTATTGAGGCATCCAACGGCGAACCTATTTGAGTTATTCGCTCAGGGTGCTCGTCGTCCAGAATGGCATTCTCTGTAGCTTCCACCACCTGTCCCTTTACAAGTTGAGATTCATCTCTGGGATCCAGTGTTTCAATTTCTGTACCTTCATCTACTTGATAGGTAGTAGTCTTTCTCTTTAATTATTCAAGCTCCTCTTGCTCGGTAGACGAATAATAGCATTCTCGAGCTACTTTTTGATCACCTTTCACAACCCCTACCCCAAAGTTGGTTGGGAATTTTAAGCATTGATGTACTGTAGATAGAATTGCTTCGAACTTCTTCAAACCAATTCTTCCCATGATGATATTGTAAGCTGACTGAACATTTTTATCCATCACAAAGAAGCGTATTTTTTCTGTCCGACAAGCAGGCCATGTACCAATAAGTATGTCCAACTTGATCGTCCCAAGTGGAAAAACTTTTTCATCAGCAAAACCCAGGAGAGGTCTGTGATAAGGCTCCAGTTGAGACAACTTTAGATTCAAGCTATCGAAATATGGATAAAACATGATGTCTGCCGAGCTACCATTGTCCACCAAAACTCTTGAAATCATCATTTCTTTCATCCTCATTTTGATCACCAAAGGGTCATCATGAGGGTATAAGACACCTGCGAGGTCGTTTTTTAAAAAACCAATAACCAGCTTCTCTTTGTTTACCTTCCTCGGACGATCCTCCTCCGCTAAATTTATTCGCTGAATGTATGAGCAAGCTTGAGCCTCACAAAGGTAAACTTTTCTTTCTGCAGTAAGGTCTCCTCCTCCTGCATCTCCTCCTGTAATCACATTACAAACAAATGTTCCAAAACGTATGGAGAATACCTCGCGTTCTGGTTTCCTTGGCCTTTTGGGAAGATCGGGTTCATCCTCTGCATCATCTTCATGATCTCTCTTCCTGTTTTCTTCTGCTCGACGATGAGATCTATACCTATCTCTTGCTCGGTCTTCATTTCCTTTCTCATTTCTCCGATCAACATATTTTGACAATTTTCCTCGTTTAATGAGAGTTTCAATCTCATTTTGGAGGGCTATGCAGTTTTTTGTCATATGGCCATGATCTTTATGAAATTCGCAATATTGATCTCTATTCCTTTTGTCAGGATCTGCCTTCATTCTTTTTGGCCACTTTATCTCCTCGTTATTCTTGATTTCCTCTAGAACGTGATTGATACCCATTTTCAGAGGAGTATAATTATCAAATTTCTTTAGGACTTCCCAGGACGACTTATTATTTTTGGATTGCTTGTCACCACCATTGCCCTTATACTCTTTCTTCTTGGCTTTGTCGATTTCCACCTTGGTTTCTTTATCCATATTCTTCTTTGTAGCTATAGCCTCCTCGGCATTCATGATTTTGGCTGCTTTTGCCATCAACTCTGACATGGTTGTAGGTGGATCTTTGGCCAAAGTGTAATACAGCTTGTTGGGTAACAGCCCACTCATCAAAGCGGTAATTGATGTCTTTTCTTCGTAATCTATGACTTCCAGCTTCTCGTTATTGAAATGAGTTATATAATCTCTAGTACTCTCACCAGATTTTTATCTAACGCTCAACAAATGCGCTACTCGCTTTACTGGTTTTGCCCCAAAATAAAAATTGCCAATGAACAACTCGGCTAATTGAAAGAAAGTTGAAATCTTACCCCGAGGAAGATTATTATACCATATCTGAGCAGATCCAGTAAGAGTTCCCGAGAATGCTCTACATCTCATCTCGTCGGGGACAGCATAGATATCAGCGGCAGCTTGATATTGCTCTATGTGCAGAACAGGATCTGTCTTCCCATCATATTTGAGAGTTACCACAGGTGCTTTGAACTTTAATGGTGTAGGGAAATCCACAATAGCCTGGGCAAAAGGTGTCCCTTGAACAAAAGTTCGTTATAGGGGATTCTTCGCCTTAGACATTTCTCCCAATCTATCCTCTAATCGCTGAATGAAACCTTTCCAAGCATCATTTCCTTCCTCGGGCCTATTGGTCCGAGCAATTGATCGAGCTGATGTGGCCTCCTGAGATCTATCCTGACGATTAGTTGGTCGTGATTGTGCTGATCCTTCCCTTAGATCCGATGGTTGTCGAAAACTCCTCGACATGGCCTTGGGTGGACTTTTATTCCTCCTGGGGCCTAATCGACTGAATGGGGATACTCTGCTCAATCTTTCCAAAGCGCTGGGCCTTTCTGGAGAGATAGTGATACGTTGCTCAGTATCTGTGGCCCTTATCGATGAAGTTCGTCCAGGTTGATAAGAGAAGTCATCGAATTCCTCATTACGACGTGAATCAGTGCGCCTGGATCGTGAAGAATGTAAATAGGTTTGCCTTTGGCCACTTCTCTGTCCTGAATGTGCAGGTGCACCGCCATGAAGGGTTTGTATGAGTTGCCGCATTGTTTCTTGCATGACGGTTTGTCCTTGAGCCAGATTCATCATAATTCCAGCCATATCTGGAACAGTTGATGGTGCAGAGGGATTTGGAGGATTTCCAGCATTTCCAGCATTTCGATTATTGGATTCCGGATTATCAGCCATTGATGATGAATAATTTTTGGTGAAAAACGATGATAACAATCGATTCCCACAGACGGCGCCAATCTGTTGATGTAAAAAATTAGATTGATTCTAATTATTTAATCACAGATAAATATAAATGAGACAAATAATTTTAAAGTGGTTCGGCTTAATAAGAATAGCCTACGTCCACTGTTTTTGTTATTGCCCAGTGTTTAGGAATTCTCGATATTAGGATCTATCAAGAAATTCCGGTCCCCTTGAATGAGGATGATACATTGTATTTATAGCCCTTAGGCTGTACATGTGAAAGGGTAAATAATTAATGCCCTTGAGGCGTATACGTCTGTATGATGAGCATTCAATGAATAGTTGAACTGTTGATTATCTGGCAATTAATGTTGTGGTCGAGATGCAGCTCGAACCGCCTGAGTTGCTCGTCGTTCAGGAGTTCCTCGGAGAGATAGAGTTCCTCGGAGTACACCTGTTATTCGGGGTATCTGGCTTGACCAGGAAGTAAAGTTCCTTGTTGGTAAAATAATTGTAGAAATATGCTATGTAGATCGACACGTGTCCTCTTGTGATTTATCCACGTCAGCGTATTAAATTTGGTATCAACAGATCCTATTAGTGTTTACTTCCTCAAATTACTCTTTTACTGGCTATTTTTTAGATATCCTACTTTGAAAAAAAGTAAGAAGACAATATGTGAACATTGTGGTGGAGAAGGGCATGCAAAAGTTACTTTGCTGGAAATTGTATCCAGCATTGAGGACCAAGAAAGGAAAACCTCCTATAGCAGCTGTTACTGAGGGTCCTGTTGATTCTCATTCATCCACTCCTAATAATTTGAACCTCGAGATTGAGCATGCTGTTAGTTCAAAGATGGATCGAATTCTTTATTTGTTGAGTAATCAACAGGCTTCTGCTCTCGAGCCTACTACTATTATTGTATTCACCTCAGGTACTCCTCTATCATACCGTGTTCACACAACTAACACTCCATATACTTAGATTATGGATTCTGGAGATACTAATCATATAATGGGTGAGAAGAATCTTTTTACTTCACTAGCTCAACCATTCCAAAAATATGTTCACCTTGCTAATGGGACTTTTTTCCACAGACATAACTTTACACTCAGTTTTACTTATACCTAATCTTACTATATACTTGTTATATATTAGCCATTTAGTGAGAAGTCTTAGTTGTGTTGTTATTTTCTTGTCTAATTAGTGTTGTCTTTAGGACCTGTGTACGAGGAGGATTCTTGGCAAGGGATATAAGTGTGATGGGCATCGCCCACCAATTCCACCAGTACTACCTTTTGCTTATACTTTTCACACTAGTGTGTTGTCTGATTCAGGGTGTTATGTGCTTTCTTCTAAGACATCACAGTTATGGCATGATCGCTTAGGACATATTAATTTTCAATATATATGTATGTTGTTTCCTGACTTAATCAAGGCTTGCAGTTCTTCAAAATTTCAATGTTTGCCTGCTCGTTATCTAGACACGCTTGAAACACTAATGTGTCTAAACACGCTAGTGTGTTATCTGACTCAAGGTGTTATGTTCTTTTTTCTAAGATATTACAATTATGGCATGATCGCTTAGGACATATTAATTTTTAATATATATGTATGTTGTTTCCTGACTTAATCAAGGCTTCTAGTTCTTCAAAATTTCAATGTATGTCTGCTCGTTATCTAGACACACTAGAAACACTTACATCCCCTACATGCATCGTACTCCTTGTACTTTTGACTTAATACACTCTAATGTTTGGGGTCCTTCGCTTAATATATTTTTTTCGTGCATCAATATTATGTCACTTATATTGAGGTGTACTTTGGTTTATTTACTCCGTAAAAAATCTAATTTGCTGCCCTTTTTTCTCAATTCTTACAACTTGTCAACACTCAATTAAGCGTTGATGTTAAAGGGATTCAATCAAATAATGCTAAAGAGTACATCTCGAATGAATTTGTCTCTTATCTTGCTCAGTAGGGTATTCTTCAGCAACTCACTTGCCCATATACTCCCAAGAAAAATCGGGTTGTTGAACGAAAAATATAAGTCTCATGGGGGTAGTCTGTTGTCTATTGATGGGGGGTGCAGGTTCCTCAATCTTATTGTCACTTGCTTGATTTAACGACTACTTATCTTCTGAATCATACTCCTAGTCGAGTCATTCTAAACAAAGCTCCGTTACAGGTTATGTATCCTGATAAGATTTTTTTTATGTAATTCTGCATGTGTTTGGTTATACATACTTTGTTTATAATAAATCTCCTACTTGTACTAAGCTTGATGATAAAGCTATTCGTTGTATATTTGTAAGGCACCTTAATATTTCCAAAGGTTACCACTATTATGATCCTATTACATGTCATATGCATCATACTTCAGATGTCACTTTCGTGAAAATGTGTCATTTTTTGGTAACTTTAATTTTTTCCATCATTTTACTTCACCTCCTAAGGACTTACATATTGTTTACCCTATCGATGTTCTTAATTTTACTGTTTACTTAATTAACCCATGCAGGTGTATTCCCATCGACCATGCTCACATATCTCTCATATCATTATTCTTACCTCCCACAACGCTTCTGATTCAATTGAGCGTATAGTTGAGCATGTTGTTATGACTACTAATGAACCTGCAGATGATGACCTTGGTGTTATAGACCCTACATCTCGGTACCCCTCTCGGGAATGTAAAGGGCCAATCCGCTATAGTCGTGTTTTTTCAACACAACTATTTAACTTTGTGTCTTATGAGGGTCTATCAAGTTCTTATCGAGATTTTATCACGGCCACTTCACGTACTCATATCCCAAGGACTCTTTCTGAAGCTTTACAGTCATCACACTGGGTTGACGTCATGTAATGTGAGATGGATGCTTTACAACGTAATCATACTTGGGATGTGGTCCTTTGCCTAAAGGGGCTAAAATAGTTGGATGTAGGTGGGTATATGCTATTAATTTCTTAGTTAATAGGATAGTGCATAGGTATAAAGGTCGACTTGTTACAAAGGGATTTACTCATATTTTGAGGAAGGATTTTAGTGCTACATTTTCCCTCGTTGATAAACTCAAAAAAACTATTCATTTATTTATCTCCACCTGCTTCGTTCTCTTAGCCACTTCACCATCTTGATGTAATAAATGATTTTTTCATAGATACCTTGATGAGGTCATCCACATGGACCCTCCACCCGACTTTCATGGTGATATGGAGTATATAGGGAAAGTCTTTCGTCTTCGAAAATATTTATATGGGCTGAAGCAGTCACCACGAGCCTGGTTCTTTATATTCAGTGAAATCGTTATTAGATTTGGATTTACTAGGTAACATTTTAAACGTACTTGCTTTATTTGGGAAAAGTGTGATTTTTCTTGTATATACTGATGATATTATTATTACTGGAGATGATTTTATCGAAATTACACAGGTTAAGAATAATTTGGAAAAGGTATTTGATGTGACCCCCTGAAAAATCCATATATGTATCAACGTTTGGTGGATCACATCATTTACTTTGCCAATACTAGACCAAATATATCATTTGTTATCAAGAGAGTTGGTCAGTTTATGCATAAACTTTATCAGCCACATTTGGATGTTATGTATCATATTTTACGATATCTGAAGTCTACCTCTGGACTTCGATTATTTTATATAGCAGGACCGTAACCAGAAGGATTATAGGGCTACATTGATTAAAATTATGGAGGATCTTGTGATGGTCGCTCCACTCCAGGCTTTTGTAATTTTTGTGGGAGTTTATCTCATCTCATGAAAAAGTAAAAAATAAGTCGTCATTTTGCATTTTTCTGTAGATGCAGAATATAGGGGCATGGAATTGGGAACTTATGAGATTATGGCTTCACTCTCTTTTTGGAGAGTTGGAATTTCCTGAAAAAGCTTCTCATATTCTACATTGTGACAATAAATCGACTATTCAACTTACTTCTGATTCAGTTCTTCATTAAAAGACAAAGCATATTGAGATAGATTTTCATATCCTCGGAGAGAAGGTTTGTCATGGGATCATCACCCCATCATTTGATTCTTTAGGAGAACAGGTTGCAGATAATCTTACTAAGCTTATTAGTTAATTTCTTAGCTTGAGGGGGAGTGTTATACTAACTTGTTCGAGTATTTATATGGACCCAATTAGTGTTTTGTCCACTAATCCTTATTTCCTTCTTATCCATGCACTATGTCCACTATTTCCTCAAATTACTCCATTATGTTTATTACATTGTCTCCTCCTATATGATATATAAGGAGGTTAATGAGAATGGAGAAGAGACACCTTACTAATATAGATAATATTCTTTTTGTATTTCTAGTGTTATTATAAGGACCAGAATTATAATAGCATGGGACCTGCACGTACTCAACACGAGGGTCCAAGCTTCTTGCACACTAAGTTAATGAAGAGTCCAAGTCATGGAAGACTCTCATATATCCATCACTTAGAATGGTTCAAATTGATAAGGGATATATCTAAACTTCTAGGGATAACTGTTAACGGAGTTTAAAACTCTCTTAAACTTATCTATGAATATAAACTCGCCCCTTAATGAGAGGGCCATGTGATATTGTATCGCCGAGCAGTACTATAACTCTACCGACGACTTCTTTGAAGTTAATAAAAGAATAAACCCTAAACCCTGTGGATGTACACACGCTGTCGAACTATGTATATCTTGTTTTGTGAGTTTCTTTATGCTTCTTCTCGAATACTTTTAATAGACTGGGTTTTACCACAGTGTAGCGTCACCGACGTCGGTCGTTTGTTATATTCGGCTCACCAAATCAATACAAAAATCATAACTATGGCTACACTCTTTTAAGGGAGTATAGCGGCCAGTCCGAGTATCGAAAATCCATAGAGACTAGTTGCTAGAATATAATCGGTTTAATACTTCTCGAATAAAAGTGTAAAAGACATTTGTTAACAAAAAGAAAAGGATAAATAGGCGAGTATATTTAAACTAGATTAACAAAAGGAATAAAAACTATAGGTTGCGACATATATCCCTCACCCCGAGTTAATTTGTATAAACGGTTACATGGGTTCACAAGTTATTCAGATTGAGTTTCGTTTCGTTAATTAATCAAATCAAGATTTGTCTGTAATACCCCGTAATTTTATGGATTTTTATTTATTGGGTTAATTGAATTAAATGAGAATTAATTGGAAATTAATTCGGATATAAATACTAATGAGATGTGAGTTGGTATTTGATTGTGATGATAAATATGGTATTGAAAATATTTAAATTATCAAGAGGCAGAAATACGACAATCTGGAAAATTTAATTTGGAACGCGCGTGTCAGTTGTGTCAGGAATGAATATATTTGAATTAAAAAGTAAATTATATTTTTGTCAACCAAATGATCATTTTGAGTGCGCCGACACGTCCGGAAGGGTTGAAATAGTCAGAAAACACTAGCCGGGGGTTTAGTTTGGGTCCCGGGGCATTTTTAGGCCAAACCGGCAACCTAGAAGGGTATTTCGGTAATTTTAAAAATTAGGGAATTAAAACCCATGAATTTTAGAGTTTATTTTTATATTTTTAAAGAGGCCACTAAGGCCATTATCAGCAAAAAGGTGAGAGAGTGGGCTACGGAATTTTTTAAGAGAAGTTAGAAAGAGGGAAAAAGGGTTTCCAAACAAAAACACCCACCACCATCATTTTTGGAAGAAATTGTGACCAAAAGAGGGAAGAATCAACCTTGAAACACAGGAAACACATCTGAAAAAAAAATCTAAGGCAAGTGATTTGATATTATTAATTGCATTGAATATTTTCTCCATGTTTAGTGTAGAAATGGTATAACTCTTGAAAGTTGATGAAAAACCTAATGGGATTATTGGGAAACTAATGATTTTGAATAGGGATTGCATGTAGAATGTTTATGGATGAAATTGATATCCCAAAACATAACATTGATGAATTAAAAATGGATTTATGATGGGTATTTAGATACAATAAAATTTTGGGTTCATGTTCATAGGGTTTGGGGCAAAAAAATTGGGAATTTATGATTATTACATGTAGATTAGTAAGATTTGACCCCAATAATATGTTAAGGAGTGATCTAGGATGACTTAGAATAGTTTTAATACAATAAAACGTAATTGGAATGATCTTAGAATGGATTTGGAGAAAAGAAAAATGAAGAAAAACGAGTTGGAAAATTTATGGGCGAAGTCTGTCATCTCGTTAGAAGACCTGCCCAGGTCGTTCGAACGACCTCGTTCGAACGAGCTTCTAACGAGATGACAGTACTCCTTCTAACGATTTGGTAGTTCTTTCGAAGCCATTCGTTCGAACGACACTCGTTCGAACGACCTCATTCGAACGAGTTGACAGAATGGCCTTTTCAGGCCTGATTTTATTTAGAACTTCTAGTAAACTTATTTAACTGAGTGTTAACCTTTCCTTGTTGACTAGTGGGTATAGATGTGGGATTGGAGTACGTTGAGGAGTAAAACTTAGGATTATGTATAAAACCGGATAACATTTATGGGTTAAGGAATAAGTACCAAATATTACGACGTGAGAAGGGTTGACAACTTTAACGTATATTATTCGGGGAGTTGTAAACGTGCAACATTTAATAACGGTATAGGAATGTAAAATATACCTCTATCAATATTATAAGATATCTAAGATGTGTGAATGCTTAGTATATGTGGTTATATGTGTATAATATACCTACCATACTTGCTATCACGGGAGGTCGGCATTCGATCATGGTCATCTAATCTTTGTGTGCCTACGGGGGGATTTAAATTGGTACCTCGAGAACATAGGTCAGAGAATGACTTATTGGGGAGTTAATAAGTCAGCTGATCGTGGGAGCGTAGGTACGTGCGTGACCCATGTCATGTGAACTATGTTCGCCTCCATTGTGTGTGGTTGTTACTTATTGAGACCGTTCTTGAGTGATTGGGAATACGTGATCCTAATGTACGTGATGTACCGGGATTTGTTAGCTGGGTATGTGTGCACCGCAGCTTAGTCTCGGGGTGCCAATATTGTATATTTATGATGAGATTAATATACTGATAATTGAAATGAATTGTCATTTTAAATGTAACTGTGATTGATCGTAGCATTTTTAGTAGGATTAAAGATGGAGAAATTCTTATAAATTATTATAACAAATCATGAGTAATAACAGTAAGACTCCGTTTTACATTAAGATGTTGGGAATCAAACTTTGTAATGTAATGTAATGACAGGTTACGGATTGGACTAGTTAGATAGTGAAACAACTAGAATGGGTACGGGTACGATAGGAGTGCACAATTAGTTGAGAGGTGAGGAACTCATGTGAGTGCACGCACTATCATGTATTTTATATTCACTGTTTAATGATATTAAACACTTGTTGCATTTTAAATTGTTTTCACAATCGGGCTCTGACCCGTTTGCTTTCAAATCTATTTTCTTGTAAAAACATTTTAGGTGCTCAGCCACAAGGACACCAATCATAGGAGTTCCATTCAGGTGACGTGCTGTAGCTGTTGTGGAAGTTACAGGACCTCGATATTAGACGCCTCCACTTTCTATCTTGACTCTTCTTCAGATTTATGCATCTGTTGGGCATGTCGCCCCTTCCTTTTAGAGACATCTTACTTACTCAGTTTTATTTCAGATTTTGGGTTGTAATTAATTTGTGATTTAGACTTTGTATTTGGTTGTATTCAGTATTTGGATTATTAGAGGAGTATTTCCTCCAGATTCGTTGTCATTTCTTTAATATTGTATTGTGGCTATAATGTGGTTGTGATATTAGTATTTCATAATTTAAATGGATTGTATGCTAATCGGATTTAATTAAAATTGACAACTAACTTTTTAAATATTAGGTGGCTAGTAATTATTAAAACGTTTTCGACAGTGATGCTATGAACTGAACCAACTTGACATTTTGTATTAATTTGAATAAAGGAGTACCTACCCGGTATTTAATTAGTCGGGGTGTCACATTGTCACACCCCTAAATCCACATAAAAGATTACTATGATTTTGGCGTCAACAAATACCTCGAAAATTACCCACGCAAGGTCGTAAATATGTAGCATACGTGATATACCCCGTTAAATCTTCTAGGCGTAATAATTAGGACAACCCAATCGAAATAAATGAGTAAAAACCATCACTAAAGCAAAGCAACCATCAACCCTAGGTGAGTTCAATCCAACGCAACCTAATTTAACTTATCCACTAATCATAATGAACAACATAAATTAAACAACTAATTAATTAAAGTAAATACTAATTAAATTAGCTACCAAAAATTATCTAGGCTTGAAATAATTAACAAAGTAAGAAATAAATGAGTAAAGCTAAGAAAAGTAGTAACAGGGAACTTACATTAAATGGGTACTACCCAAAGAAATGGTGGAGAGGGGATGACTCCAACAAAAATCCCCAAAGTCACTAACCCTAGGTCTAAAATAAGAGAAGAGAGAAAAATAAGATATATGTGTGTCCCACTACAAAAATAAACCAACACTATTATTTATACTAAGTTGGAATTAAAAAAAGAAAAAGAATAGGAAAAGTAGCAGCAAAGCGTGCATCAGAAATTAAGCCATGGTCGCCCGATCGGTTGGCCAGGTGCAGTCGACCGAGAAAAGGGAGAGAGGCACACTGCTTTCGAACCAAGGAAAAAATGGGATTTACCGGTCGACCGGGGGGTCAGAGCTGGTCAACCGGGGTTGACAGATCAAGCCATCTTCGCTGTTTCTCTTCTTCATGCCGAGATCTGCTATTGTGGCCAAAGACC